>JXOR01000404.1:0-222181 GCA_001014335.1 Coboldia fuscipes
CATGTCCAGTATAAGTAATATACTATTTATTTTATTTGTCATTTCTTTCACCTTACATTGGTTACAAAGAAGAATTAAAAATCAATGTTGTTTATTGTAGCTCACAATTAAATTGAAAATAAAAAGAATAATATAATTTCAGTGACACAATTACTTAAATTCGGTCGTTTAAATACGAATTTGAAACATCATAAAATTCAGAAGAGTATCATATTGTTGTATAATAGATAATTAGATAAAATACATAAATCTGTTGAATATTTACACCAAAGGTAAAAGATTACGTCTTTATAGAAAGGGAAAGCATTTTTTTAGTATTCCAATGTTCAACTTGGTAATGCCAATTACACATTCGGTAATTTATATCGTTAGTCATATGAGCAGATGCAACTATATAGTATGTTTCAAAGCCATTGTAGTGATTGTATTCCGGACTCTCACATATTTTTATTTTAAACAATTTTATATAAATTGTACGTTCGCATACGATCAATATGGTTACAAAGACTTGGTACTAGGTAATATTGAATGCAACATTATGGTAATAAAGAATTATTCCAATTCCATATATTGTAGCAATGAGCATTAATAAATTTGTTGTGATTCACTATTTGAAAATCATAAATATAGTGTCCACTTGTGTTAAATGGGATAGAAAGCAATTACATGATTACCGGCATTACAAGATTTCAAATTCGATGTTGTTCCATTCAATTTTTATTTTATCTTCAATCGGTATCGAGCAACCAGCTATTCTCTATACCATATTGTTAATCTTGGTGTCGACTAACCACAGAAATAAAAAAAAAAAAACTTTCTTTATATTAAATGGATAGATGGAATCACACGCGAATAGTAGGAAAGGCGAAAAACGTTCTTTAACCAAAAGCATCAATTACATGCAAAACCGATTATCCTATTTGGACCCATCTCATTGTAGTTATGACAGCGAAAGCAAAAGATTCATTTTAATTTATCAACTTCATTTCTTTTATAAATTTTAAATTTCAATTGTCTTAATTGGTATGAGAAACTTATGCGGTATAATAGTTTTTATTTTCAAAACTTATTCTATGGAAGAGGGAAAAAATACAATTTGCAAATGAATCATAGGCCGAAATTCATGATTCGTGAAGTTGATGATTATTTAAAGATATAAAATTATGAAATTCATTATATTAACATTAAATTTCTCATAATTACTATGGTTTTTATTGCATTTATACAATGAATTGATTAAATTTCCAAATATTCGATTATACCATTGATTCCGATTATTCAGAATACATCAATTGTTACTTTTTTTTTTGAAACACTAACAAGATCTTGTATTTTGTAACAAAGAAATGTAATGTCTCCGCATTTGCTATCGTTAGTTAGTTTCTTTCTCTAGATTGAACTTTTGAAGCAAATAAATGATGCAAATGATTAGCATAAAAATTTTATGTACCATGTAATTTAATTGATTACAAACTGACGAAATTAAATTAAAAAAAAAAGAGTGGAAATTAATTAATGTAACTGTGAAATTTCACTCATCTAATGCATACCATTAAACACATTAAAAAATACAAATTATACCAAAATTAACCATAAAACAGCCATTACACATTTGGACTGTTATTATGATGGAATCTAGTTAATAAATATCCATGATGATGATGTGAAGGTGGAAATTATAAATGATGTAATCGTCACTCAATGTTCACTGAATTATAAAGTGAAAAACCCAATTATTTGATTTGATTTATGATCAAATTTAAGTAACCATATAATTCACATTTGAATCTACCAACTTGTGTATGTTTGCCATTCATCAAGAATGGAGTAAAATTTAACGGTGACATTATGGTTCCATTAACTAAAATATTCAGTGCAATTGAACTATTAAGATGACATATTTATTTCAATTTTCAAATGGTACTTTAATGAAAATCTTCAAATTTATTATTAATATTTGCCAGCAATTCCATGCAACATAAAAATAACTTATATAAGAGAATCATATTTGTTGAATCTAGTATTTATTGATGATTTTACTATCACCTTCATTTAAATTGTATAATAAAATTGATGATGCGATTACAATTATGTTTAAAATATGCTCGATACCAGTTAGACTCAAGTTAGTACCGAAGTTTTTTAAAACTTTGAATGCATGTAACATATGTAATAGAAATTAAAATATATGTCGTAATGAAGATGGTTTTGAATTCGTACATACTTAGCCAATTCAACTCTCAATGGTATAAAATGCTGTTTCATTTTATTTTCGTGTATAAGAAATAAAAAATGAATAATATAAAACTTTTTTCCATCATTCTTTGCTCAGCTCACCTCAACGGTATAAAACGAGTGCACAATGAAGAGATTGAAAAGTATTTTTACTTTTACTTATGAGACTAATTATGTTTTCTGGTTAAAAAATCCGAAAAGAAAATCTGGTAAAACTAAGTGCCACAAGATAGTATTCAAGGAAATTAAGACTTTTTTTTTATATATACATATTCCAAACAGACTTGATTATTATTTTTATATGATGAGCCAGTATGGTTAATTTACTGGTAAACCAAAATGAATGGCCTCTGAGGTGTTTTGATGGTAATTCAATATAAAAAAAAAAACAAAATTTTTGTGTAAATTATTTGAACGGTTTTCCATTATAGTCTCATTGGTATGAATTCATGTTAATTATTGCCACTCATTAATAATGGCGAATAAAGGGGTTCATCACTCATATGCTGAATTTCTAATTCAATTTTTATGATTGCCATTCGACCCACAATTGAGATTTGTCAAGGCCGTTGTTATGATCGTTACTGATTGGCTTTGAAATTACAAATTAATAATTGCAGAATCTAAAACATTTATTCAATAACATTCTTATTCAATGGTCATCATAGCAATTATTTCCAAAAAAACACAAATATTTTTATTTTATTTTTTTATAAGTTCGTATTCCAAAAATTATCACAAGACAATTGAATGAGTGTTAAACTTAAAACAAATGGAGTAACCTTTTTAAGTTACACAATTATTTTATTGCAGTGCCCAATGAACATTAGATCGCAATTTTTGGTCGGTATGATAGAAATTCTCATGCAGATTTGAGAAAAATACAATTCAACTATAACATCGTAAATGGTTTCTCATCACTGTTGGAAATTTCTTCTTCACCTAAAACAAAAAACAAAAAACAAAAAAGAATGTATGAGAAAATACAAAAATAGTAAAATTCAATTGAAAATGAAATAAACGTTACTATGTAACAACATTTTCGTTGGCGATTTTTTCTTGGCCGATATCAAATCATATACAATTTTAAAAAGTATTGGAGTAAACTGATGGTACCAAGTCTTACATAAAAAAAGCATAGCAATATTACTGTATGTAATTATTCGCAGTATACTCTTTCCATTGAAATGAACTATCCCCACTTTATTATTATTTAAAAATAAAAAAAAAAACTATTCGTTTTAATATACGAAATTAAGAAAAAGTTAAGAAAATACATGAAATACAAATTTTGTTCCACGAATTTTTGATCAAGTATAAAGCTAAGATGCTTCGCTGAAAGAAGGTACATTTAGTCACAACATCTATAGACGTTAACAAGAAATTTTTAATTAAGATGAACTCCTTCACAGTGGTAAGTGCATTTACTAATTTCGATTATAATTCTTTAGGTTGATAAATCTCATTGGATTAATTTAAAACAAATATATATGGAATCGAACTTTAATTTATCGGATTAAGTGATTGTAGTTAAAAAATTATCGTTGAAATTAAAGTGTTAATGGAATTGAACTTAACATTCAGTTAAGTCACTAGTGATTTATTTAAATTATTCCAAAAGGACTGTTGAAAGAAATTTTTTGAAAAAATGCATCGTTGATTATTAACAGAGTCAATAACGTTAACATTTATTATAATTTTCCTTAATTCCAATAACTAACGAAGTGTTGTATTTATAATTGCAGTTCTTGGCTTTTGCTGTGGTCACTGTAGCTGTAGCTGAACCACCATCAGGCTATAACTATAACCGACCATCATCCGGTGGTTTCGGTGGCTCCAGCTTCGGTGGATCAGCCATTGGAGGAAGTTTCGGTGGTGGTAGCTTCGGTGGTGGTAGCTTCGGCGGTGGTAGCTTCGGTGGTGGTAGCGGTGGTTATCAACATGAAGCAATTGGTTTCCAAGGAAACGAAGGACAAAATGTAGACCAACAATTATTGGAAGAGGTCCGTCAAATCCTCCTCCGTGAAGAAAGCCAAAGCAGCGCTGGCCAAAGCGGTGGTCATGGTGGATTCGGTGGTCATGGTGGATTCGGTGGTGCCCCATCAGGCAGCTATGGACCACCAGCTCCAGTCTATGGTGCTCCATCAATCCAAACCCGTGTCGTCGGAGTTCAATTAGAAGGTGTCAAACCAGCCATACAAGTAGCACAACTTATTAAATCTGAACAAGGATCAATCGGTGGTGGCTATCCCTCAGGCCCATCATCTTCATATGGTGCTCCATCAAGACCAAGCAGTCAATATGGTGCTCCATTCTAAATAAATTACAATTTGATCACCTACTAAGTAACCACCAAAAAATCAACTAAGCTGAAGAGTATTAATTAGCTCAATTTAGTCTAATTTACCAACAAATGAAACAACAATGAATATCATAGTGAACAAATTTTCTTGTGAATCTAAGTATTACTTAGCATTGAGTAATACATTGAATATTATGTGAATTGGCCATAAACCAACTGGTCAGAAAGGAGTTTAAAGTTTCGACTTTAAATATCGAACACTCGGTAATTTGAATTACAATTCTTAATTAACATGGAATCCCTTTCTTCTTTGTTAATTGCTTGTAAATAGTTTTTTTTTTTAAATGAATTATTCTTAGTTTTAAGTGTTTTTATGAAGAGAAGATAAAAAAGAATAAAATTTTGTCACCGTTAAAACCATTTCTCTCATTATTCATTAATGAATTTCATATTATAGCTAGGTAGATGAAACGTAAAGTTGCTTATGAAGTCTGAATCTTTTGATTAACAGCAAAGTATTAATTTGTCGAAATCTCACACCAGTTTTTTTTTTATATTTTATTTTAAAACCACAATTACTTTCATTACTTGTTTTTTCACCTTTGAGTTTAATTGAAAGACGACTTAAACAAAAAAAAAATTATGTCGTACGGAAGTGTTTTGAAATAAAATTGGTTCCCTTAACCATCCGATTACATCAAAGTCTATGAAATATATCCATTATATTAAATGAATGAGTGTTCATATTGAATAATTTACCAGTCATACTGTTCAAGTCTAAAGCACCATTGAATGAAGAAGTACGAGAAATGTTGAGAATTTACATTCACTTTTGTTATTTATTTAATTTTTCAACACCTGTTTAAAATTTATAGGATCACGCGGTATGGCTTACTTGAAATTTTTACTTCGATATAAATTAACGTTGAATTTTTTTAGAGCCGCTCACTATAAATTGAATGTGTTTTAAACAAATAGTCCTGTTTATGAATACTCTAACAGAAATTTGCATAGGGATGACATATGAATCACATATATAGAAATTAATTTGACGAACATTATGGTAGTTATAACATTATAAATTTGAAATTTTTATACGCTAATTCTACTTGGATTAAATAATTCCATTTTATTAATTAAATTCTACATTGAGTCAGGAAATTACAAACTATTAGGTTGGCAACTAAATTTTGTCGTTTTTTTAGTCGAATTTTAAACTTTTGTAAATTTTTCTTCTTTTAATTCCCATTGATTATATATTGTCCGCCGCTTTCAACAACTCTCTGCTAACGACCCACAAGTTTCATTATGCCCGATTTGTAAAAATATCTTGTCCTTTGAGGCAAGATAGTTGGACACTGCTATTTTGACATCATGGGCATTATTGAATTTATTGCCATCAAGAAAATTTTGCTAGGAGAGGAATAGATGGTAATCAGAGGGTGCCAGGTCTGGTGTATAAGGTGGATGAGGAAGAATTTTATATTGAAGCTCCTGGAGTTTTTGCCTGGTCCTTAAAGCTGTATGTGATCATGGCGGAAGACAACACCTTTCCGATTATACAGTGCTGGTCGGAGCTCCTGGATTTTAGTATATTAAATATACATAATCTTGAATTTTCATAATCGATATTATAGAGGGCACAAGGTACGGTGAGAAGAATGTTATAAATACTAAATTACCATTGATGCAAAGGCACAATTATGAAGATTTCCGATGATAAGTTTTTGTCTTAATTTTTATTTTTCCATTCACCTATTATATTGGGTAAAATTATCTAAAAATCTAAAAATTTCGGTACTAAGAGCATATGGCTTTATTTTAGTACATGATGCAATTCAATTTGACGCTGTTTGTCGTTTTAAAATTCAACTTTGTCCAATACGTCAAACCATAAAATCTATTTAATATTAAATCAAAATAAGAGCTAATGGGTAGTAAGACAAATAGCAAGAGTATTAAATATATTGTCTTTTTTCTTTTAGCAAAAAATTATAAAATTAAAATTTTTAAACAGACTTGTATTAATTATACACTTGTAGTAAGTAGTAAGTTGTCAACTTGTCAAGTTGTGGTATTACCCATTTGAAGAGATGAAGATTCAAAAGAGCAGTAAGTTACTATGAGGACACACTGTGATGTAAGAGTTTTCTGAAATATCCACTTATAGTCTTGTAATATTTTTTTATTTAAATCATTTTGACGCTGTTTACCGTTTTTTTTTATTTCAAACTCAGTTTATGTCAAAAGATGAAGTAAATATTAATAAATAAGAGTCTTTTTTCTTTTTGGTTTTGGCTCATTTTTGTGTATAAGAGCTGTGTATTTTAACAAATTGTAATTATTTTTGAGTGCAACTTTATATTACTGCCTTGTGTTTTATTATTTAAATAACAATGCCAAGCCTGGGCCGATTGGTTTTACTTAACAACGAAGGCGGGATAGAAGAAAGTGCAGCTTCATCCAACAAATGCATTCGTATTGGAACTAGCGGTAAATGCGAACTGGTTTTACCTAACTTGGACAGCCTGCATGCCATTATCACCATATCCGTGGGAAAGGTAAATCGCCCTCAATCCAATCTGATTTCGAACTTGGACATTCAATATGTGCTCCTCATTCATTATATTTCAGGCGCGGATTATTAACAAGAGCACCGACATCATTACGGTTGGCGGTAAAAGAGTGCACAAGAATACATTATTGCCGGCAAATTGTATTATTCAAATCAAGGATCACAAATTGGAATGGACCTATGAGTCTACAAATGTGCTGAACAAGACCGCCGTCACACCGAGAAAGTTTGATAAGAGACAACCATTGCCTGTTCCCAATTCAGCCCCAAATCTGAAAGTAAAATCTCTCAAATTTAATCCAATCTGAATCATATAAATAATCTTCATTATTTCCAGTACAAGTCCGGTATCAACAAGTTAAAAAATACTGTACAACCAAGGAAAACATTTCACAGTCACAGGTAACTATTGAATTCATCTGAAGTGCATCTGACGTCGTCTACGTATGATGTATCCTATTATCTTCCTATTAATTTTTCTTACCGTTAATTTGTTATTATATTATTTAATAATATTAATGAGATTTCTGCAAAATGCAATCTGTGTTATGAAAACTAAAGTTTTTAATCATTTCAGTTTTGCGGCGAAGACGCTAAATGAACTTTCTAAGGTGGATGATTCTGACCGAGAGGCTTCGACATTTGTTGAAGACAATACAACTACTAATAATACATCCTGCTTATCAGGTGTCACCACATTTAATGACACTGTCACATCAGCACAGAAGCAAAAGAAAATTAACTTGACTTTGTCGCCCATGATGAATTGGTCCACGGGTCAAAAGAAAACTTGCTATTTTAATAATGTGACTGATACATTAGGTAGCATTTATGGTACACCTAATACGTTGGTTAGTACAAATACATCTATTGGCGGTAAAATTCATACACCCGGACAAAATTCATCGATTTGTTTAATTGATTTAACCACACCGATGAATTCGTCAAGAGCCACAAATCGAAGTTTATATAAATCAGCAATAGAAAATTCCGTAACTAGTAACAAAAAGGTAGACCGTCATGCAAGTTGTCGATTGGATTTCAATCCAAAGAGAATTTCTACACCAACAAAAAGTAATTTGATGGGAACATCAACCAGTAAACAAGCATCATCGTCGATTGTGCGGGCTAGAAGCTTGAGTAGAACTCCAAAGCAAATTAAAAAACCTTTGAATGTTAAAAGTGCTATAAAAACACCTCGTTCTTTACGAAGAGGACTTAGTGTTTCATTTAGTGTAAAAGATGCGGAAGAAACAACTGATTTAAATTCAACATTCGTTGTGGATGAGGAGGAGAATGATAGTCAAGCTGATAAGGAGAATGCTGGGCCATCCACTGTGAACGATTTAGCAACAAGTGTACGTGTATTAGTTACTCCGCTAAAAGAATGGAGTAATGATCGAGTCAAATTTCATCACAATTTGAATTCATCATATGAAACTGAGCAGACTGTATTGGATGATAATAAAAAAGATATTAAAAATGTATCAACAGATTTTAATGGAATGAAGGATATGTTAAAAACTCCGCTTGCCGATAAATCAACAATACTTTATGGTATTCGTGAATTAGTTCAGACTCCAAGTAATGCTGATGTACTTGTTAACTTAGTTGGTGTCAAGGAATTAATGAACACTCCAAAAGTAAACGGTAATGCAAATGATAATTTAGTTGGGATGAAAGAGTTAATGCAAATACCCACTAATACAAAGGAAAATATTGAGAATATTAATCTAGTTGGTGTGAAAGAACTAATGAAAACACCCAGTAATTCGAAGGAAAATATTGAAAATATTAATCTAGTTGGTGTGAAAGAACTAATGAAAACTCCCAGTAATTCGAAAAATAATACCAATCTAGTCGGAGTGAAAGAATTAATGAAAACACCCAGTAATACGAAAGATAATACCAATTTAGTCGGAGTGAGAGAACTGATGAAGACCCCAAGTGATCAAAATGAAATGGAAAATTTTGTAGGGGTTAAAGAATTAGTAAACACTCCGCATAACGTATCAATTAATTTTGTGGGTGTCAGAGACTTAATGAATACTCCTAAACTAGATAATGAGAATGTAAATCTAGTGGGTGTTAAGGAACTTGTCAAAACTCCAAAGAAAAATAATGATACAATTGAGTTAATCGATGATATTATATTTGATTCACCTGAGCAAAAACAATCTTCTGAGGAGTCTGACAATATTCAAGAAGAGAAATCTGAAAATTCGACTGAAACTGATAAATACAAAGATATTGATAAAGTTTTTGATGATTTAGTCGGTTTACCCTCAGTGAACGTTTCGCGAACTTATGGATCATCCGAGAAAAAGCGGCAAAGTGTGATCGACAACTTGACCAGTACAAAACGTAAAGATATTGAAAATTGGGCATTATCAACAACTTTGGCTCTCGAAAGTGATGAACTTAGTATGAAGGCCCCTGATTCAATTAAACAATCTACACATAAAAGACGATTATTTGATGCAGAAAAATTTGTCGAAACTTCTCCAAATAAATCACTAGAATCAGTGGAAATGACACACACGGCAAGTAGTAGGATATCATTAATGAGTTCACCCTTAATTACAAGGCCCAGACGAGCTGCTGCAAGAACGGCAAAACGATTAATTTCTCAAACTATGACACATGAAGGTATGCATTAGTTAAATATAATATTAATCACATAGTTAATTTGTATATATATTTTTAGTAGCTGTGGAGGAATTATATAAAGAAGCAGTTGATAATACTATCTCCGAACCGGTTTCAAGTATACCTAGTAAACGAAACAAAAGAACAACTTCGAAAATGAGTGAACCAAATGTGGCACCAAAGCCTAGTAGTACTCGTGGTCGTAAGAAAAAGGCATCAGATAATATATCCGAACAAAATGAAGCAGATACATCAAACCAAATAGGGGAAGAAGATAAAGTACTAACTAAACCTAAACGTGGAAAGAGAAATATTGTTATGACAGAAGAAATCTCACAGAATATTGTCCAAGATATTGAAGTGATACCTGCCAAACGAGTAACGCGAAAAGCTTCAAAGCTGAACGAGGAAGTAACTAAACCGATTGGTCGTACCCGTAAGAGGAAAGATAGTGAATCTACTGTAACAAGTGAAATTGAAAAAAAGAGTTCTGGCAAGGGAAGAACAAGAAAACTGACTTCTGAAAAGGAGTCTGTTGTAGAAAACGAAAGTTCTGAAAATGGACCGACTGTAAAAACTACTCGAGGACGTAAAAAGACAACGAATATTGATTTGGGTGAAATTAATGGAGATGTTATAGAGGAAAAGACAACGAAAACTAAACGTTCCAAAGTTACACCTGAGCCAATCGGCATAAAAAATTCACCGCCAAAGCGGGTGCTGAGACCACGAAAATAATAATTAAATGAAGATATTGTATGAACATTGTTATTTATATTCTGCTAAACTGTTTTACGTATAAGGGAATTAATAATTGATATTTTATAATTTTAATCATTTTAATTTAATTATTATTTTTCTTAATTGTTTTCTTTTAAATAAAATATGATTGTATACTAAAATAATTAATATCGTAATTGTTTTATTTAATTATTTTCCGTAAAAGAAACGCATAGCTAAATTACAGGTGACATAAATTCATTTTTATTCAGAACTCTTATATAATTATAATCTTTTTTTTTTTTATAATTTTTATAATTTTTAACAAAACATTGCACTCAATCAAACTCAAGGAAAAACTTAAATGTTTAACTGTAAAAGAATAAGAATTCATTCATTTCCATTCAAATCCTCAATTGAATATTATATGTATTTTCTTCCTTATTAGGGACTTTATCAACTGTCTAAAAAGTATTCATTTTAAAGAAACACATTATTAGTTCCTTAATATTTGTTTATAGTCCCGAATATAATTAAAAAAATGTCCGTAAAAACTATGTCAATCAATTAAACCTAGAGACTATAATTCAATCTAGAGAACAATAAATGAACTGTTCTAATTATTGATTAAATAACCTGAATATTTACATAGCATCCACTCTTAAAGTGCGTTTGAGTTAGCGTTCATAATTATTGTCTCTCGTTACCTCATAATGTATTTATCGTACATGTCTCTTTCAATTCTAAATGATTTTATTAAGTTACTCTGTAAAGCGATTACCAAATATTAGTTGAATCGATTCACAATCAATTAATGACATAATATTAAAATCTACTTATGCATCTAACTGAATAGGAAATAATATTAATTTCAGAATTTCGGTTACTATCTAATTTCTTTTCACTGGATCTGTCATAAATTATCATCGACTAAGTTTACACCACGAAATGGGTATTGCTCATTTTTAATATTATTTTCTTATAAAATTTACCAATTGCAAGTCCAGTTAATGTTTTCAAATGATTGCATATAAAGTAAAGGGATATAAATTTTCTCTGGTTTGCATAGACATTGAGAAAATTAAAAAAAATATCGATTCAAATAAAAAATCAATAATATCACATTAAAAGCAATAGATAGTATAATGTATTTAAATTCAATAATGGTTAACAAGTGTTAACAACTATGAACAAATTGATTTTCCACAAATTAATCAATCCATAGTATAATAATATGATGTAAACCGGATAGAATTAAGTTTTTATTTTATAAAATCCTATTGAATTAAGAATATAGAAAAGGCATTAGCTTAAACGTTTCTATTTTAACGAGAATTTATCAAAAATATTAAATTCTCTAGTACAAAATTGAGTTGGATTAACACTGAGCGTTTTCAAATTGCAATATCCGTTATTCATTCAATTACTTAACGGGTTGAGCGTTTTACAATCAATAGAAAAAAAAAAACTATTAATTAACAGTCATTTAATTTTTGTTTTATTATGAAAACGTATTGATTTTTTATTTTGTGATCTACGTGAATGACTCATCCTTAATTTAATTAGTAGATAATAACTATGTAAGAAATTAACTCAATAATTTTGCGAGCGTCTTATTCACAAGGAAATTTTACATTTATGATTAATTTTAATATTCAAATGATTATTCAATTCACAGTATTCTTTATATCATAACAAGAATAATTAATAAAAGAAAATTACTTATGCATTTAAAATTGATGCATTCTTACGGTGAGATACAAAATCATTCTAATAAAAATGATTTTTATTTTAAATTCTTATTTTAATTTACTACAAATCCATCTTGTTTTGTGCGTATTCATTCAATTAATACATAAATAGTATTTTAGTGTATACCACTGAAGTATTGAGATTTTGTGCAATCTATTTGTATTTCCTTTTCTTTATAAAAATTTTATTATTGAATCCCTGGGATTCATGTTTGTTTAAGGCCACTGGTGCTGATCCATCACCATGCTGAAATGCATCGTATTTCTGTTTTATAAATTCTTATTGCAATATTCTAATTGATCATTATTAACATAAACAAATTAGAATAAGTAAATTAATTCGTGACTACGAATTGTTCAGCTTTAACATCTCGTGATGTGGTTGCTTCATTCTTTATTGATTGACTTGCATCACCGGTTGGAATTGTTATTTGCATTGGCATATTACCTGGCATTTCACCGCCTCCACCTACCAAGAAATTCAATGGGTAAATTGTGTCTTTTGGCACCATTAAACATTCCTGATGTGTTGTCTTCAAATGATTTTTCATTTTATCTGGACGCGAAAATTCTTTTCCGCATACAGGACATGGAAACACTTTCCTATAAATGCCCTCATGATAAAGGAACGCGTGCCGTTGAAAACTGTACTTATTTTTGAATGTTTTCTGAATATTCTCCTTGGCACATTCGGTACATTGATACACACCCTCTGATATACTGGCGTACCGGAAGAGATCAAGACCACGTACAGACATCTCAGTCAAGTGTTCAGCTGGATCATCTGGATTTGAGTTTGCTTTCCTACGGACTCGTCGTCGTTGAACGGGACGCGATAGATTCGGCGTTGAAGTAGCTGATGATGTGTTTCCAGCACATGTAGTCGATGTTGATAATGAGTTACTTTTGTAATTGACAAACGAATTATCTGCTGTTGTACCATTATTGTCTTGGTGCTTGGCAGTCGATGCTACTAAAAATACTTTCGGTGTTTTCTGAGTACCTGATACAGAATTCGAATTTGATCGAACATTATTATTCATTGATTGAAAATAACTGGATTCCTGACTGTTTCGTTGGCTACTATTATTCCTTGTCGAAGGTTTTTGTTCTTGAAACTCAATTCCATCGTCACTTCCATCATGATTATTTTCATACGGTTCCAATTTTAATGCAATCTGGTCATTGTCATCTAAAAATAAAATTAAAATATCCCATTAATTTTATTAATATAATTTCATTGATATCTATTAAATCGATGTAAAACTAAAGTAAAACAAGACTTATTATAATTGAATTATATTTAAATAATAAAACTTCTTTATTATGTAATATTAATAATATAATAATAAATCTATGGACATTAATCAGATACTTCTGGGACAGTTGGATTCAATTATAATCCATGGTGAAAAAAAAAAAATTAAAACATATGCACTTTCTAATCGTAGTTTTGTGTTAAAATTAAATTACAAATTTAACGAATCCATCATACATAAATTTAATTAATATTCTCATTCAATTTCCCTTTTTAACTGTTCATATGTATTTTGATTTGATTTCCTTTTAGTCTAACAATTGAATGAAAATGATTATTTATAATTAGATAAAACAAAAAAAATCTTTAAATTATTTCATGTTAAACCGAAATGACAATATTAACTTGGATGATAATATGAAAAGTAATTAGTAAAGCAACAGATAAACATTTCAATGATAAAAATTATTGATATTTCAATTTATTTCTTATATTCCAGAAGAAAAAAAATCTTGTTCAGTTTTCGTTCCATTTATGAATTAAATCAATCAACATTAAGAAGTATATGCGATGCCATTTCAACAGATACGTCATTAGTGGTGAATTTTATGTGCAAGTGTCTGATTTTAATAAATCCTTGTTGTATTTTTATATAAATAAATTAATTCATGCATATTTCAAATTGATAGATAAAATAAACCTTTAATTTAACAATCTCAGAGGACGAAATCAACTGTTATTATATTTCTTTTTCTTTTTTGTTTATTGAATAATGCAATGAAACAAATTACTACACCATTTCACATCATAACAGATTAATTAATAACATTTAGCCTCTATAGTGATTTGAATTCGACACTTCATTACTTTATTTAGTTTTGGTTTTTTATTTCATTTGTTTTATTTTCTCTTTAGCACTTTTCTTTTATTTTGAAAAAACAAAAAAAAAAAAATTAACAATGATCTAGTCCAATCTCGCCATTGTAAACAAATTATGATTAAAATTATCGATCAATAAATCATTATTTAAATTATGTATTTCATTGCTACATACATTTTTCTTTTCAAATAATTACTATGAAATTTTATGTTCAACAGAAGAAACAAAATAATAATAAAAAATAATGTAAAATAAAAAAAAAAAAAAAATAACTAAAAATTGCACTATCTACTTAAAAAGTAACATAAAAATTAATAAATTATACAACAATGCATCTATTATATAAATTTCAATTATAAATAATTCATGTGCTGGTGCGAAAACTATCATTATATACTCATTAAGGACACTCGCTTAAGTTTAACTCAAGAAACATAATAAGAAAAAGTTAAATGACAAAATTCATTAAAATTAAACCGTGTTGTGGTTCTCGCATTATCAATCTTTAAATTATGATTATTAAGGCCAATAAGGTGTTTTACCATAATTCCAATTATTATACAGTATTAATTCATATTTTGTTTGTTTTTAGATAATTAATTAGTAAAATTATATTAAAATTACACATCACCACCCTTAAAATTAATTTTTACCTAAACGTAATGTACTTATTTCCAATTCGTGTGTAAAACATTACTGTTGTTTGTTAAATTTTGTCCATTTTATCATTCCACAAATCAATATTGATTGTATCCATATCATATTTACATTTTACATTGATTGATAAAACGAACTCAGCTATAACATTCTGATTTTCGTCAAAAAAAAAAAAAAAAAATTGAATAATTTGGTTGTTTTACAACGCGTAATGGACTACCATAACTTAAGATTCAAGACTAATTATTTCCTTACAATTTTGTTTTAGTAATAATCGTAATAACATACATACATATTTGTAGTCTTTTATTGCATTACATTTCATTCAGCTAAAATACTATGATTCCATTTAAAACAAAGTAATTTTCAAGTAATTCTCAATTTAACTGTACAAAGATTTACTTCTCATTTATGTTTTGTTTCATTTTTTTATTTTTATTTTATAAAACTCATTAAATTAATTGAAAATCCTTTTTATTATTATTGCGTTTATTATCATTTGCCCAGCATTCCATAATATTCATAATTATTCGTTCATTTCAGAAATAAAATTTTTTAGAGTCTACGATTTGCACAGTGATATTATTTTCATTTTAACTAAACTAAACAAATAATAATTAATATGATAACTAAGTAGAAAATAGAAAATATACAAAAATATTAAAATTAATATTAATCAAATTATGTTATTCAGACAAAAGAAAATCTATTTACTAAATAAGAAATTTATTTATATATTAAATACGGCTTCAGGAATGATCTTTAATTGTTCGCTTAAACTCGCGTTCTCAGCGATATAAATATTAAAATTTGTTTTAAATTTAAACATTTTCTTTCATTTATTTTCCACATTTTTAAATAAAGTTTCCCCAAATGGTGAATCAATATTATTATTACTCAGTGATCCTTCTGTGTTACATAAAACGTAATATTCTGAGGGTTAAACAATTTAATTGATTCGTTTCTCAATAAATCAATAATTTAAAACAATTATTCTTGCTTAATAATTTGCTCAGATTTGATTAAATCTCAATCAATATTTGAACTTTATTAATGAATCAACAGTTATTCAAATATTGTCCCCCAATTTATGTACATCATTGCTGTTTGATGCAATGATTTATTAATACTTCTAATGTTTTACATAGTGTAATGCGTTATGCACACAACATTCAATTAATTAAATAAAAAAAAAACAAAATAATATTGCGTGTAATCATATATAATTGCTATCCATTTATCCGCATATCCGATCACGATGAATGTTCGTACATTTAACTAGGTACCATAGAATCGTCAAATTGTTTCTCATCTCCCACCTGACAAACAATGGATGGTAATCATTCAACCGTTTCAATTACTGACCTCACTAACATCAAGGAATTATAAATTTCAATTTGATAATATCTTGATTCATACAATTCAATTCTTCTCAAGCGATAATTATACATTTTATTACATTAATTACTTTGCTAGCTGTACCATCAATTGCTATTTGACGATGTTAATGTTGGTGTTGTAATAATACCAGTTACTGCAGCTGCCGCCGATGATGCATTTTCAATTTTATGGATTATTTTAACATGTGCCGTCATATTATCCTTTCGGGTGAACTCCTTGAAACAATACGGACAGGGATAAACTTTTACGTTACGCTTATGCGATGTCACATAGTGTCGACAGAAGTTACTGATATGGGTATAGACTCGTGAACATACTTTACAGCGATAGGTGTGGTCACCCTCTTTGGTACAAAAATCCCTGACCGAACCTTCAGAATCATCTATCACATATTTACCACTTCGATTACTCGTTACCTGTGGTTCGACTTTGATAGAATCATTTGATTTTGAATTTGAATTAATACCCGCTAATGCACCGCCAGGTATTTGCAATAATGGTGTTGAGCTCAAGAAACTATTAGAGAATATGTCAATGAAGTCATTATTATTAATTCCTGGTGCGGTCAATGAGTTAAAATTAATGGTATTTTCTGGTGTCGTTGCTCCACCACTTCGTCTTGTGTTCGCCTGTCCATTATTGTCACTACCCTTAACACCATTTTGTTTAACTTTTGGCCTTTTCGCTAACTTTGGTATGATCTTATTCGATAGGCTGAGTTGGGGATGTATCGGTGTCAATTTTGGCATTGGCTGTTGTTTTTGTGCCTGCAGTCGTAGCTGTTGTAATAAATTTGGCGTTTCCTCATGTTGACCAGTTGATGAAGTTGTATCCTGTGATACACCGCCACTACCATCATCTGGATTATATTTAAATTCAACTGGTTCATCGTATTCATCTAACATTAATTGTGGTTCCATTATTAAACTATCATCCAGGTCACGGTCGTCATCATCATCGTCCTCGTCATTACTTTGCGTTGAATTTCCTAGAAATTGAAAACATAAATCATTATTGAATAATTTTCCATTATTCAAATATCAATAATTTATAAAAAATTATTATGAACAAACACCGGGTAATAGCAATTTAATAATTTTCAAATTGATTGTAAAATGTATATTGTAATGAAGAAAAACGAAATACACAATCTATTTAAGGAAAAAAAAAAAACTGATAATTCGTTTTCGTTATTTTTTTTTTTAACTAACTATTTACTTTATAATTTAAATACCTTTGATAATATCGGTATATTCAATGTGATAATAGCATGGAAAATAATTTAAATATCATAAAATAAAAAAAAAAATTTTTATAAATTAATTGTAAAGTAGAAAATATGTTAAGGAAAAGCTAAATAGGGATTTTAAAGCCTTTGTCTTTGTCACCATTAATTTCCGTTATTTATTTTCAAACTTTCACTTATTGAAACGCATTCTGATTTTGTTACACAAACAAATTAAACGTCGGCCAAAAATCCCTAAATGCTGATCCCCTAATTTTCTGTCAAAATCTGTTTCTTTAAATCAATCATTTTCTTTTTTATTTAAATTGGATTCTTTAAGCAAAATATAAAACTCACTTAATTTAAGTTTAAAATATAAAACAAATACTTCCGAAAGCAATATTATGTAATTCTAACAACAAAATCTATAATTCATTCTTCTTCAGTTTAATTTCAATATATTCTTTCAAATTAATGATTTTTGTACTTTAAATTGTCTGAATTCATTCAAATTTTTAATCATTTAATGCGGTTCAAAATGAAAATAATATAATTGCTATTGCCTCTCGACGTTTATTTCCGACACTCACCTGAGTTCATTACATTGCGATCATTTTTATTTTCGATATGTATTTTTGTTTCAAAAGTTTTTTTAAGACCCATGAAATTAAAAATAATATAAATGAGCCGACGAACAATACGATAAATTAAAACAACTCAATAACTCATATAAAAATTAGGGAACAACAAAACAACAACCGAACATTAAATTACATTGTTTCCGTTTTCTTTACTAAATATGTTTCACTTTAATTTCAGCGCACCGTATAATTCTTATGGTATCACAATTTTGATAAATTTTTCTTATAGTCTATAAAATCCCATTTTAGCTTTTCCAAAAAACATCATATTCCATTTCTTTTGATTTTTCTTATTTCAAAAATTTGTTTCTCTTTTCTTTTTATTTCTGTTTTAAACAAATGGTTTTAATACATTTCATTCAATTAAGTATTTTTTGTGTATCATCACCATTTTATGTGAAATAATGTATTATAAGTAACTATTTACAATTAGCTAATTATGATAAGGTAATCATAATTTAACTTATTCCTCATTAATATAAAAGTTAATAGGTGTAATGTTCTCTAGCACTAATTAATATGACAATATTTTGTGTCACTTTTTTGGTTTTTATTAAACATCTAAAAAACTAAGTTATGATTAATTTGATATTTTCCCCATTCTAAAGGAAGAGTTTAAGCCATCAAATTAATTAGAGATGAATGTTATAAATAATCATAAGTCACATACCTGCACCGATGTCATTTTCTTTCCTTTGATTTGTCACTTTAGAGGTATCTTTTGATTTATTATTAGCAGTCGATGAATCCATTGGATCCTAAAATAAATTTACCAATTTAAGTTAACCATGTAGCTGATTAATCATTTTGTGTACATACATCGTTATTCGAGTCTTTGTCTTGATCTTGTTCACCTGATTCCTTATTGTCGTCTGAGTTTTCATAACTGTCACCACCTAATTTACATTCTAACATTTCTTCAGGTGAACCACCCTATTAATCAAATTACATTTATGTAAGTAAAATATTTCAATCAATTAAAATTCATTTCTTACTTGTGGTCCATCATCATCGTAATCATTACCGGTTCCGGTTGAACTGCCAGATAATTTTCGTGGTCTCCCCCGTTTCCGTTTCGGTCCTGTCAGTGCTGAACCCAATAATGGATTAGCTAACATCATGCCACCTTGTGATTTCCTTTGGAAATATGGATTTATTCGATGCAATTGCGGGGGCGGTGGTGTACTTGAGTTATTATTATTATTGTTATTACTGGACGGCTATAATAAAAATATATCATCGATTTAGTAACAGTCAGCACTATGTACATAATTGTATCGTGTTTTAATTCATTAATTACATACCCTTTCATCATTCACTTCTGTAAGACCTTTGATTCGAAGGCTTTCAGCTACTCGTAAAAATGCAGTTAATCTCTCTTGATCAACAGAAACTTCACCGCGATACATGAAATCTAACAAGCATTTCATATCAGAAAATGGTACATCTTTTAATATAACAATGGGATGTTTTTCTGGATGATTGACAAATAACGCCTGAAAATAAGGACTACATGCCGACAGTACCATCTAAAATAAAAAATAGACAATTTAATATTGTAATTTTAATTATGGGACAAATTTCAATATGTTTATGATGTTACCTTGTGGGCTTTTAAATATTGTCCTTCGACAGCCAACGTCACATCTGTGAACGTCTCGGCGTGTAATAATTGATCAAACACCGATAATAAATTACTTTGATGATTGTTCCATCGCAAACAAAATCTTTGGGAAGCCATGTTTTTTCTTATGATCTGTTTTATTTGCACTTAGATAATATTCTGCTTAAAGTTAATTTTCTTGCGCAATTTTACGCAAATATCTCTTGCACCGTAATAAACTGATTTTTTTTTTTTTATAAATTATTGTCCTATGTAAGGGCACTTATAGGGAATAAGATTGTCAGATATTGGAAGATAAATCAATATCATAGACTGGTTCTTGCACCTCGGCTATCAGGTTGTACCAACAATATTATTAATCTGGAAAAATAGAAAGGAAAACCACATTAATATTAATCAAATTCAATGGGATTAAAGTTAATTGTAATTAATCAAAATTTCATGTATTGAGAGAGATTGGCACATGATGAAACTGTATAATGTCATTTAATGGTGTGTGTAGAGTGAGAATGACTAAAAAACAATATAAATCAACAGGTGTTGTACCATTGCTCTGTAATTTCTCGTATTTCATCCCATTGTATATAAAATTAATTTCATTTAGTCTTCTGTAAAGGAAATTTATTTAACCCAAAAAAATGTAAAGCTTTTCTAGAAAATAATTTTCATTGTTAGATATTACGAAAATCAACCATCGAAGACATGTGACTTAAGATGTACTTCGACCCAATGTACATAAATTATTCCTGACTGGTGAGCTATGATTGTGAACAGATTATTTTACTCGGTACAAACAAAAAATTGTATAGTAAAATTCCGTTCCGAAAGAATATTTCCTGTAACACATACTAGATACATATGATTTAATTGTACTGATTATATTACATGTGTATATGTTGATCTCACACTGGCCACAATGTGAGTGTATCATAGTTATGTTTCTCATATTACAATTAATGAATTACCATCTAACTGATTGTTATTATAAAATTTCAATGTATGTAAACTGATGACTCTCAAATGATGTGAATTATATTATTCTATTGCAACCAAATGGATTCTGGGTTCTTCTCTTCGCATTCACGTCAAAATAAATACACAAGATAAATTAAAATTAAAAAAAATAAAATGGGAAAATATGAGATTGTTTAAAATGAAATAACAATAGGATCTTCATTAATGTACAGATCATTTTGATGATATAAAGTTATATACGGTATTACACTAATGTTTCACTACCTACGCCACCCAAAAGGCATAATAATATTGTATTTCATCCTCAATGCAAAGATATAATTCGTTTGATAATCGTTTTTAATGAACTGTATAGCATGCTACCTGATTGCTATATTAATTACAGTTATTTTACAATCGACAATGCATAATACAAATAGGACATGTCATTATAACGAAAAAAAAACACTAAATATACTACACTTAAATGAATTGCAACTAGAGGTATTTACCCTCTCTCTTTCACTCCTTCAAAATCTACACAAAATTTATTGCTAATTTTTGTTTTTTATTCTCTTGTTTGCTACAACTATTTTTATACTAAAATAGAGACTGATTAATTCATTTGTTATTATCATTATTATTTTAGTTTCGCAATTAGATAAAGATGTAGTTCCGATTGTTCAATTTAAAATTGGAGAGAAAGAGAAACAATATCCCTAATAACCTGATAATTTACAATATCTCAAGGAATGGAATCTTAAGGATTTTTATTACGATTTAAAACTACAATAACTAACAACTAATAGGATGTAATTTTATAATCTGATTTTAATAATTAACAGGATACACGTGTTTTAATCCTATTTAACATCCAAGTGGAACAACGAATTGCACGAACTTTAAATGAATCGATTTTTATTTTATTTTTTTCTTAAATTTAAATAAGAAAATATAACAAAGCAGTCAATCATCCCTTTGAATGTAATTATCGATTAAAATTTATTCCATGAATGGAATCATTGTGATTTATACAACTATTAAATTGTTAATCATTATATTATTTCCTATCAATTTGTTTAGGCCATTTTAAGGTTACAACGATTCCAGACCCTTCAATATTTTTCTTCTATTTCTATACAAAAAATCACTGATAAACCTGAAGTCTTTTTTTTTCCATAATTTTAAAAATAACTAATCAGTGTGACAGAAACACAAAAAATTCGCCTTTCATTGCTTTAGTATACCTAATGGCCAGTACTGATAAGGGATACCGCGTAGTGCAAAATTTCTTTAGTGTCTGAAAGTTTCCTATATACTTGATTCTATGTTTAGATTTCATTCCATTACATAAAATGTTAAGTATAATTGCGACTATTTTGTACGAGAATCGTCATAGGTTTGATGATAAAATGAATTTTATTTATGTTCAGATAAGGACATTTTTTTTTAAATGCTGTTCAGTAAATACTTTAATTGTACGGACCATAAGTTATTTCATAAACAATATTTAATATGAAAACAGTCTCGAATCCGTGAAATAAAATGTTCAAACAACGGATGATGAAATCATCATGGATCTCATCAATTCCTTATACATTTCAATTTGAATTAATTTTATACGAAGGCGTTATATTATGTCGATTGCCTTTTGCATGACTATATCTATAATAGCCAGGGACATGTTATGTGGAATAAAACCGATGACGTGTAATTTTTGGACTCCAAGGCCAATGTAGACGCGCGTGAATTTATGGCTCCCCAAACAATACATAGAAACAATTTTCATTAAAAGGATGATGGTGGTACTCATTTGGAATACGAATTTGTTTATTCTATTATACGTAGGTCGGTTCAACTCTATCCATTAAAAGCCAGTTGGTGGTGGCATAAATTCCGTTTTCAAGAGATAATTTCAAGACAGACTGGCACAAAATATACAAAAAGCTTTATCTATGACTTTTGGCTCCTCCAGAGAATGAGAATCGTTATTTTTTTCTTCTTTTCAATATTGGTATTCGGCTTCAATGATTCTTTATATGCGTATGTTTGTATCTTCATCCATTTTATTCGTCCGGGGGTACCATCCATCCGAAAATGGATTGATATTATTTATATTTCATTCTATATGTTTTCCACACTTTTTCTTTTATTTGATGAGTGTTCGGCGTCGCTCCGTTGTTGTCGGGGGGATAGGACAATTCAATGGCACATAGAATATCGTCGACTCATGGCCATTTCAATAATTTAATTCGGCTTCTCGGGTTGGGCCACCAAATTAACGAAATATTCAACAAAATAAAGAATCATGAAGTGATCGAGCTTATTGTGCTAATTATTCAACTGTGTACACCCATCATATTTAACGATCTCATGTATACTGATTCTGATGCTAACGAATCTATAGAACGATGCCAAACTTTTAAATTACAATATAAAAATTGATCGATCATTATTTTCAATTGTGTCCCCCCATTTGCTGGTATTATTCTCATCGCGGACAATTGGATTTCGTGATCTCGTTAAAATGGACACCAACAGTCAGCTAAATTACACAGAAAGGAAGAAGCGTATCATAGATTCTGTATGTATTAGCTGTTCTATTCGAAAAGCTTACTTCAAAATTATATACTCGCATTATCCAAATAGCTTTAATACATTTGGCCAAAGAATCTAAGTCAGGGTTTTTACGAAACACATGAACAAAACTTAAAAAACCTGAATTTGGTTACAAAACATAAAAAAATAAAATGTTTTATTACCGAACGGAAAGGAGTTCACCGTGTGATTGAATTAAAATTTATTTTACCACGCAATATTCGATACATTTAGTCATTTGAATCTACATTATTCCACGGCTAGAACTCTACTCTATTGGGGTATGGGTAGCTTCTCTCACTCTTTCTATCCAATAACTATAATATTAATTCAGTCTGATTATGTTGACCACATGATTCCAAAGTAATTCGTTTACGTACTTTAAAATATCAGTAACATAAATTATTTTCTATTAAATTACTTTAAAACAGGCGCATTAAATTTTGGTTGTTTAGCCCAAAAATGTTTTAATAGGAAGTCAAATAATTCCCTGTTTCCTTAAGATTATTCAGTTGAAATATATTTATAAAGCAGAAATTCTATTCTATTCGTTGACTTCTCATTGTGATTATGTACTTCCATTGAACGTTAGGATTCAACTAAGTCAATGTATTCTGTCTTGTGATTTTAATTCCATGCATACCATGGTAATTTCCATTGATATAAAATTTAAACTGCTAACGTTATTCGAGTCCATCTCCTTGGCCTTTTTTGCTTCAAATATCATGGCATTACAGAGATCACAAACACAATTATATTTGGGTAGTTACAACAAAGATAATACATATGAAGTGTTTGCTCCCTCGCAATATTCTTCTGATATGTAAATCAAATGAATGCGATGATTCCACAATGACAGTGTAGGATTTCTTCTCTTGTGCCTCTGTTCATTTGATATTAGTTAAATAATATCTATGCTCTTTTATACCATCCACATAGTGTTGCCTGTTGCCACCATTCAATAATCCACATCCACATTATAACGTTTCTTCATAATATGCTAATGATGGGATGAAGCAAACAAATGTAGTACTGAGAGCACAACGAGAGAATTATGAATATAATATCGTCTCATACAATATTATTTTTTATTTCATTGAGGCCTTGAAACATTGTTTATTTTCTGCGTATATCTCTTTACCCGTATGGAGAAGAAGTCCGCGCGAAATTATACAATTCATCTCAAAGAAATATAAATGAATTTTCGCATACTCAAGATTATAAAAAAAAAATTTGTTTTAGGATGCTATAGTTAGTATTTATTATTTCATTTTCGGTGGATGATGCTGATGATGATCGTTTGCACTCGTAGAATAAAATTTCATACCCCGGGAGATCAATTTCTTATAATATTAATTTTTATTCTTCTTTGCCAAATGTCTTGAATCTAACACACAGTAGCTATGATGAGATAACAAATGGGAACCAATCATTATTTAATACCGTATAGAATCATAATGTGAGATGGATGTTAATCAAATATACAAACACTTGTGAGCCTTATGTTAATTAAAAAGCCCAAAGTTGGTAAATTTATTCGGAATATGAATTTACAAAACAAAAATAGCGGTTCACAGTTTCAATGGATCAATGATTTCATCGTGAATACTTAATAAGAAAACGATTGTCTGATTAAGAGTATGAAGGAACCTCCTTTGGATCACATACTCTTCTACGCCGTTATGGTACTCATTTCTGTTATACTATTATTTCGTTGTTTTTGTTTCTCTGTTCAATTCTGAATTTCATGAAATTAAAATTTATCTATGTCTAGCTGTTTCACACCTGACGACAAAACATTTTTATTTTCTAGGTATTATTGACAAGAGGCTCCAAGTAAGAGGTGCTACATAAGAAATACCTATCGAATCCCATTTTAATCAAATCTAATATCGAGTTTATATTTCATAAATTCCTATATTCAATATAAAATGGCAAATAAGCGCGTGTATTTGGTTTCTTTCTCGCCCTGTTTTCGATTACACCGATTTATTAATAACACATTGGTAGGGTTTCATACCTTTGTATGTGTTATCGGAATTAAAAATAATAAAAAAAACAAGAGCACAGAGTAATGTAATGAATAAAGTGCTCGTTGTACGTATATAGTGCTTTCGGAGGCACCAAAGGTTCCATGTAAATAATAGCTAGTTTGCGTTGGTTAGCATATACAGAGAATAAGATCCACCTAAACCGACAGGAATATTATACTGTTCGAGAACTCGGGAAGAAACACAATAGTATGACGTCCAATTTATTCAGTATTTAAACTAAATATTAATATTCGTTCCCCCAATTCGTGTGGTGGTAATTCAATGATAAAATAACAAACCTATTGCACGGACAAAGATAACCACCACAAACTAACTGAATTTTCAGAAACAAAAAATTCAGATTTTATTTTTTTTTTTATAAAATTGGTTATTTCCTTGCGACTAAAGTAGAACGTGGCCACCATTCGATGGGCTGACATTCTCTTTCTCTTGTGTTCCAGCCATTGTATGCGATTTTTTTTTTCTAAAACTATAGAACAAACTCCAATTCGAAGGATATGAATAATTAGCCAGAAATTATAAATGATACACACGGAATGATGAAATTCAATAGTCATGGTATCACAAGTTATGACAAATTTACACAATATTCTGTAAGTGGAAATACCTGTTTTATTCTCATGTAGATGCTGGAGATACTTAAATCCGCGAAATCAATGTATTAGATCCACCAAAGTGCATATGTTATTGCTCGTGGCTAATTTCTCAATCAAATGTCAAGTCTTTTACAAAATCCGTTTTACTAACACATCCAATTGTATTCAGTTGGAATAAGATTATGTTGTAAATTAAATACCCGGTATCACTAATTAGATTCTGGTCAGTATTCAATGGACCAACTCACGACTATTCCAAAACGATAATGTAAACAAACGAAACCTCAATCCCATTCGGTGGATCAGGATGAGAGCAAAGCTTTCAGTAAACTTTCGATGATATAACCTTGTTTTTCCGCATTTAGGTTATATTTTGGATTAAAAATACCAAAACTCAACTATGAAAATTTAACTTGTGACACGGTATTCTACTTGACGGTGGGTGACTAATTGTACTTAATTCCGAAGGAATACTGCAGGCTTTAAACATTATCAACCTGCGACACTAAAATAAATTGAAACTCACCGAACTGTTCACCAGATAAAAAACCACTGTGCTAATTCAATTCCGATTTCTTTTAGGTTTCACTGGCGAGGATTCTCACATTGTTTATATAAAATTTCAGAAAAAAGTGACTTCACAATTGAAAATTATTATCGTTTCTGAATAATAAATAAGACTCTTGGATACTATCCAATTTTACCCTGTATTGGACTGGCCGGTATAGAATGTTGATTGAATCTATTAGCTCCTCGACACATACTACGTCTCAGGCCACAGCCCGTTTTCCCGTTTTTGGATTCGTAATATAACAATATGTGAATCCGTAGGATTGGGGACTTGCTGAATAACACATATTTGCAGAATATCATCATCATCAAATTCAATATAAGTATTTAAAACGTAAATTATATATTTAAAAAAATATTTTTTTGAGTACTATTTGACTTGTGAAGTATTTTACTATACAAAGACAATCTTGTTTTTAGATGGATATAGACGAAAAAAAGCAGAATTTACTCCCTCGGACTTAATCAAACACTTGGGCTTGTGAAATACGCGATAATTCGAATATGAATTATGTACAAATACTGTGAACGGTACCATTGAAATGAGGTTTAACTGGCTCAAAAAAAAAAATAATAGCCAAAAGGGGATTCAGTTCGTTCGTATTCGAACCTAGTAGAAGTTAAAAATTGAATCCACTTTTACCACATAGAAGGAACTGGTGCCACTATGAAAGTATCGTAGTATGGTTTAAGTTAAAATAGCAGTAATAGAAGTCCAGTTGGTGATCTTGAAGACTAATCAAAGAATTTACTTTTTGTCTACTCCATGATATCGATATTTTCCAGTCGTCCATGATTTTAATGTTTCATCAAAGTGAAGAAGAAACACTACTAATAATATGTGAATAAACCACCACAACGTAGAGGCAACCACTTAACCAAAATATATTTTACAAAAATTGATTTGGTGTGGAACGTCAATATGATTTCTTGTATGGCCCATCCGAGTCCCATTTAATTCAACGATCGGAACGATTGACAAGTACGTGGGTAAGGCACGATGGCAACAAAACAGATAAAAAGTAAGTTATGCTTAATACATTTGAAAAATAAAAAAGATTCAACTCACAACGTAGCTAATAATAAGTATCCCCATTTCAGATTTCCTTTGCGCATACGGTTGTAAAAATCGACATTAGTTCGTATATAACACTCAGTCAATATTGCTACGAAAAAATGAAATCATATCTACGAATATTATGATTTTTCTGAATGCCAAACTTTTCCATGACTTATGATGATGTTGTTGTTAATTATTATCAATTCCTCGGCAATTGAATATTACAACGTTATCAAACTGATCGTCCATAAGTTTACATTGCGATATTAAATTTTTACATTTGTATAATGTATGGCACTTCAAGATCGTATTTGGTGAGAGAAAAATAATATCGCCAGGCATTCGGGTTTTGGATTGCAACAAATTCAAGTAATTGAATATCACTGAATTGATATTGAGAAAAAAGGAGTGCTACTTTAAGAATCAGGTGTCTGTTATTGCAAACAGAAGAAATAAAACATTATTCAGTTTTATTTCATAACGGCAATATGCTGTATGTAGTAAGTTTATAAAATTGCCAATTAAGTGATTTTTTAAAAATGAAATACCATATAATTTTATGCTAATTGCAAAACAGGTTCTATTGAATTATAAATTTAAATTGAGTGTGCAATGTGAATTGGTTACACAACAGCTCCTTTGGCTCCTTCGTAAAAGAAAAGGTGTGCTCCATTAACTTTGAACATGTGCAACAGGTATTCTTAATTAATTTGATTTCATTACTTCCTAGCATTTTTTTTTAGGTTTTGTTGATTACATCAAACTATGACATGGATTTTATTTGGGTTTTGAATTGGTATACTGGAAATGACTAAGCCCTCACACTCTCTAATGCTTATATTGATCATCGTTATTTTGTAAGACGATCTTCATCCATATACTCTTGGATCTTATGTTTCGTAAAGAAACAATAATGATAGAAACTCAGAAAAAAAAATAAAATAACATTTATTACAATTGGATACGACGACGGGATACGAGAAACGAGTTATTCAATTTTACCATTAATGTTATATTCATTGGTATGTTCAAATATTTGAGCGCGATAGAAACCGCGGATCCGTGGTTATATGTACATAATAATATGTTTTGTACAACAGAGTCCCCATTTATAAATGAAATATGATTGTGTACAATTTTGTATTTTCTGATATGTGTGTACCATTTAAATTGATGTACACACTATGTGTGTAATTCCACTACAACGATTTGGATACCCTGAACCGAATGAAAATTAATGAAAAAGCGCATTTTACGTGATCGCTGGTTATACATATTAAACGAGAACAGATATAGTAATACAATATCAGCAGTTTATAATGAATTCAAGATCCGAGGAGTGCGATCCACCGAACCGAACATATACTGTTGTATGGAACGGAAGCCAGAAATGTGAAACAGTCATAACTTTGGGATCCATGTATAGAACTTGTACCACTCACCAATCCTCATAGTGGGGATCAAGCAATGGGGGCTGCTTTAGCTATTTCATTTATACACAATTACAATGGCTTACAAAAATGATGAAATACAATAATACCAGGCAAGTAAATCGTTTAGGCAAGGCACATACATAAAATGGTCTGTTTCTCATCGTTTTTTTTATTTTTTTTTCTTGTTTCATTACTTTTTTTTTGTATATTCCAGTTCAATCGTATAGTAATCATTTGGATTCCTACTTGTTTAATTTGAATTAATGGGATTTTACACAATCAGCATAGGAGCATTTAATTATATTTTAATAGAAAAGGAAGCTATAATGTATAAACTTCATATTAAAGCATATAATGTATCAACTTTGTATGGCTGTATTTGTGACAAGCCTAGAGCTGAATGTGGAAGTAAAGGTATGTTATGTATCTAGATTAGACTTTGGTTTTGAAATGATCCACATACCTTTAAATTTATGTATTGTTTTAAAATTTTCTAGGGTGCAGAATAATGGAGTCAGAAATGAGTGGATTATTGGATGAGAAAATTCAAAAGAAATATGTGAACCAATCGATAAAATCTTCGTCATCATAGCCATAAGGAAGATCTACATAAGCTGAAAGGTTTGTTTAATAAAAGACTATCATGAACCGTTTGTTAAATGGCATTCGGGTGTGGATCAACGACGTGGAGCAAACGATAAGAATATAATATCCGATAGTCTTATGTAGGAATAGAACATCTGCATTTGTATGTGTTTGAATAACGATATTTTTTGTTTTCTTTATTGTTCAAAGAAATTAAAAAGGAGGATTCTTCAACACAAGTTGCCCGGGTTCAACTGGATTGGATTGAAATTGTATTCGGGAAAATTATAAATAAACCCTCTTAGTCTATCACTCTGAGGAAAATGGTTGTACATAAATCCATACCAGATACCAGATCAGCTCTTGTAAATATCGCATTTCTAAATTTGATTCCTGTGCGCACATAAAAATTGTTAATAGCGTATACAGGCCCAAATACACCATACATCTTTTTTTAGAACCCTTCTGAATAAATCCACGCCATGAAAATCGAACATCCGAGTCAAGATGAAAGAGGAAAAACTCCGTCTATTCAATTTTTTCTTTTTAAAATTTTTATTTAAATAGTTGAAAACCAACGATTGATTTTTCTTTTCTTCGGATATTCGAAAAAAAAAAACAGAACCACAGGAAATTTTCCTCATTTAGTCAGATTTTAAATTTAATGCTTTGCATAAGAGTTTATCATGCCTAGTCATTCACGACTGATTCTAAAAATAACACTTTAAATATATTTTTTTTTAGTTTCCCAGTCATAAGGATCCCCTCTGTTAATAAATTCTTTAGACTAATGTTTGTTTGGCATCACCATATATAAAGGATCACAGTTTCAATGCGTAGATCACTCCTATATTTAGATGCAGAAAAATAATTTTCTGATGAATTTTAATGGTACTCCGTCAGCATGAACAGAATCAGGCCCATCTGAAGACACGCGAAACGAATGAAAATCTCTTATAGTCAAACAGAGAAAAAAAAATATTGGGGTCGTTTCTAAGGGGGTCAACGGCCGACTGCATTATTACGTTAATTTAACAGATTGCTTTAAAAATTACTGTACATTGAGCATACATATACTAGCCCCGCTATCGATAGGTAAGTGTGAATGTAACAAATAATAATAAAGCAAGGAAAGCGATCAATTCATTCAGTTGACTGACAAATTAAGATTTTATGGTACAACTTGTCCAACAATAAAGTAGATGGGCTCATAACACACCATTCAATAGTGCCAATTACCAATAAAATATTTAAAAAAAAATAAAATGATTTAGTTCAGTAGTCTACTAGTATTCAGTTGAAAGTCAACGATTGCCACTTGAACAAGAAAATGTAGAAAATAAATTTTATGTACAATAATGTAACTGTTGGTGGAATTAAAGTTTTTCTTCATTCTCCCCGTATTTTCTAATTATTGCACATTTGGATAATCGGTTACAGTAAATCAACTAATGCCACTAATTTGTTCATGCAAACACGTTATATGTGTACATAAGTAAATACTCCATTCAGCATAATCAAGGTGAATGACTGCATATGAATTATATATAACTATTACTATTAAAATTGTTGTACACAATTTATAAAACAAAAAAAAACAACACACCAAATCTATAGTCACCGATCTACTTGTGTCTATATGAGTTTTATATTGTTGTACGCGAAATTAAAAAAAAAGAAACACAAAATGAACACAAGAAGTAATTGAAAATAATAAAGTAAAAAAAAAAATAAGACTGGGACTAACTTCTCTGGTGATGGTCCCATGAGCACGAACATATTTTGTATTTTGCCAATTCTTTTAAAGTGATTGCATGCAACACAAAAAAAAATCGCATATTACGATATCTGATCAGTAAATAGTTTTGAATTAAATCACGTAAATTAAGAAAGACGAGAGTTTTGGGTGAATTATAAAACTAACTCTATTGCTACACGGTGGAAAATCCAAAAAACTACAAATAAATTGATTGACGAGAAAAATCACTCACCTTAATTAATTTTTTTAGAGGATAAAATATGTATGAAATCAAATTCCAGTTATGAAGATCCACTTAAACTGTTGTTATAATAAAAAAAAAATAGTGTTCACCGGAAGGAATTATTTGATTGTTTTGGTATTAAATGAAAAACGAAATGATTAACAAACACATTCCTGATTTCTATTAATAATATATTATTTTGTTGTAAATAACATTAAATATTTTTTTTTTTAAATGTTATATTTAATAGCATTTAATATATGATATATCAATATAAAAAGAAGGCACTTTTATCAATCAATATGTTTTATAATAATCCACAATTGTTTTCTAGTATAGTGATTACATCCCAATTTGAAATAAAATCCACACATAACCGATTCTTTAAGTCCACTTTGGCCAGAACGAAGAGTTCTGTAAGGCACTTGAGCACACTTGATTAAGAATCAAAATATAAATTTATTCACTTATTTTCCTCGTTTGTAAAAGAATTTTTAATTTGAATATAACAAAAATAACTAGGAATCAGTTTGTAAGCAATTCAGAATAGAAATTGTCCATAGAAGTTATCTCATCCTATATCCATATTTATGATGATGAGTAAACATTTGTGATCCACTAATAGTCAGCCACATCAGAACTGTTTGGTTAAACCAAAAAATTTTTTTTTTTTTATTTTAAATCCATTGAACAGGGTGGATGACGAATTCCACAGTTCGATTGTTTCTCTCACATATAAATATATGTCCACATATATTCATAAATACTTTAAAACAAAACTCTTTTAACTCGCCAATTCAAATTGAATGTCTTATATGTCAGTATAGGTTGAACTCTAGGGGTTTTTTTACCTCCCACGGATGCTACACAATTACTATGTAGAAATGTTCAGTATCAAATTGGAAACCAACAATTTAAAATTGAAAAATTTACGAAAAAAAAAAGACTCTTGATAATTCCAAATTTACAGTGATATCACTTCCTTCACCATGTGTGGGACATTCTAGTAATAATTTAACTCTTTTTCTCTGCTACCACTATTATGGTTGAAATTTTGTATTTAAGTCCATTAAAATCGCGCCTCTAATTTATATATTTTATTTTATTTTTGTTTTATTCTGTTTTAATATAATTTCATATACACACTTTTAAGCATATTTTTCACTGTATATAATTTACATTTATATTATTCACATATCAGTATTTATCATTGCACCACACAATTTATTATTTATTATATTGTTTTCGGCAATGGAAACTTTACCAGTATTTAATTAAATAATATTAATTGAAAAATTGATTTCCGATATGTGTTCGGTAAATCCACAAGTATTTAATAAACAATTTATTACTATAAGTTCAAATTGAATTAATTCATTTGAAACACTTAATCAATTTATAATTGAAATTGTCCAGTGTATAGTGCAATATATTTCGATTTATGTACTTTATTTTTCACTATTTTAATTTTGTTTCTTGATTTTTTTTTCTTTTAAAAGTATAAAAAGAAAATTTAAACTGAATGAGGAAAAAAAAAAAGAAACTTATATGAAAATCATATGAATGAAAAATCAAAAACGATTACCGCTCGTGCGGCAGGCTACGGTTATACTAAACGTCGTATTCCAACGGACTTGACTATTGACTATCTGACTTCACATTGACTTCCATTCCTTGCCTTCCTCGGTGTGGTCGATCGCGCTGTCGTGTGGTGCGAATGGGACGACGACGGTTACATTTGGTTAAATTCGGTTCCAACACACCCGTTTTATTCGATCACGCTCTGGGACCACAAGATTATTATATAGAAATTCCACATTCCGTTTTATTCGGTTCAGTACTCGATTCAATTTTAAAATGAATCCCCCGAAGAGGATTGTTGTATTAAATACTTTTTTTTTTTTTCAAAATAATTTTTGTGTATAATGAAAACCTGACTAGTCTCTCTTCACTGGTTTATGAACTACAATCCCCGTACTTAGGCCACCGATGAAATCAGGCTAAATACTAACAGTTCACTACTTCGGCCGCGAGAGCTTCTGGTTCATGTATTAGTATCATAGCGAGAGAGCCCTCTGATAGACTTTTCGAGGTGGTGCAAGTGTTCACAACTACCAACAACCTGGATATGGCACACATAATACTTTGAAGTATATTTTTTTTTCTTTCTTTATTATTTTTTCCATTTAAATCTACAATCAAATGGTATAAACCATAAAATGAACAATTCTTCTATTCACATATTGTGAGAGAGATCCACTTACCACAATACTTCATGGCTCCAAACGAATCCCATTTCACACAAAACCAAAAATGAAAAAAGAAACACAAAGTAAATGAATATAATTCATTGTAACGATTGCCTGATCATTCTTATTCCCATTTCCCATGTACAATCCCTATTTCCATGGTTCAGTAATTGCAAATAGAGTGCTCTAAAACACCTCTGTGCTGTACCATTTTAATTGGACTGGCCAAGTGAACGAGAACAATTGTTATTTTCCGATTTTTTTGTTTGTTTGTTTGTTTCAATCAGTTGGGAATCAGATGAAGTTAATTGCAAATAATTATACATTCATGTAATCCTGGATCATGAATGATGAAACAAAAACCTACAAAGGAAAAGGAAATTAACTTATTTTGATAAACTGTAAGAAATAATGATACTTTAGTGTTCACAGTAGATATGATTGTTAGCTCACCACAGGTATTGTGACCATACAGTTTTTATCTAGGACTTTGAAATCCACCTCCTTTTCAATCGTTATGTTGATTGGTGCTATTTTCGGTGTATGCGCTGTTCACATCCACTTTTTGGCCATACATAAAACACGAATACAGCAGAGATAATACCATTCAGTCAGATAGTCGAAAACCATTCATAATATATTTTTGTTTTATCTCCAACCGGGACACTCATTTGTCTGGTGTTTAAATCATTTTGGTGCTCTCTGTTTGTTGCAAAATACGAGACAAGGGCGTGTTTCTTAAGGGATTTTAACCACGCAGAATGTATGTATTGTATCATGCATTCAATTTGTTACAATTATGTTTTTGGATTACATTTAGTATGATAGTTTATCGAAACATGTATTTCATATATCCATGTGCCAGGATAAGAACTGTTACAAACCAATCGAGTTTGGGTAAAATGTAAGACATTGTTTCTCGTTATTTTAATAATCAAAACGGAAGATTAAATTTTATCGTTTGAAAAGTCCGTGAAGGTTATCAATTTACTAATAGTGAACGATTCCTTTTTGTACAATGAAAGACACAAATAAAAAAACAGCGTTAATGTTATTGAAATATTTCTGTTATCAACATGTTTCGAATACTAATGAAAATACAAAAGACATTTACCATTAAATAAGAATCCAATCAAATGAAATTTTATTGTGAAAATGTTGTGAAAACTACGGTACTTTCCGTAATAATAATTGAAGATTTAAATTTCTGTTTTTGTCATTAGGTATCGTATTAAAATTTAAAAAATCGATTACCGCAGTAAACACTAATTTGCAATGGTCATTTACATTATGTATTTTCTTATATTGTATACATACCAAACGGTTTATTTTTATCACATTTTTTTTTTCGTTACATATTATAATTGTTGTCTAATAAACAACAGGTATGCTCTCGTCTAGAGCAGTAACAATATAAACATTTATTATATAATTATTAAAAATATATGTATATCACACTGTTTACATTACAGTATAATCATTTAACTTATGAATATAATATCTGGTATATAAACTAGTTATGTTAGCATAATTCTTTTATGTTGGTTCGCATCTCAATCACGATCGTTCTGATCCACATGAAAATTGTATGTAGCGGCTCCAATACCAATGGATTTCATACATATGAAATATTTGATTACATCAAATACCATATCGCTTCTATATGAATAAATTGGTATATAATTTATTTTTTATTACATTCGTTGCTGTTAAATATGTACTTCGTTCATATGAATGAACATTATACGAATCATTAATAACAACTGTGAATCGACCTTTTGATACATAAAATTAGTTTTTTTTTTTTTTTTAATTTTATATTATGTTTTGTTAAATGTATATAATCCATACTATGTCTACATATATCTAATGTAAACAACTCATATGTGATAAGATTATTACTACGACGATTAAAAATGTTATATCAAATGCAAAAAAACAAAAACAAAATTACAATACGAATAAATTGGAGTATTTGGCTTGAATCAAACTCTTAATTACCGAAATCTTCGACTTTTAATTTTGTTGTTAATCTTTTGCGTATAATTTTAATGTTTTGATGTACAACAGTCCTGAACTTGTTTCCAATTTGTGTTTTTTTATAATTATTTTTTGAATTGATACTGAATCTGTGATTGATTAAATAAAATTCAAGGTCACGACTCCATCAAGATATCTTCACTTTCTCAATTGAAAATCATTTTAGTGGAGTTAGTTTTAATTGAAATTTATTGAAGCCACCGTGTATACTAAAGGCAGAAATTTTGTAACAAAAATATTTGACCTCCTTTTTCCCTCCATATTGAAAGAATTTCTTTTAATTGTTGTACATTGCACTCAACTGTGTATACGTTATCTTATAATAATTTATATTGTTATTCGAGAGCCTTGTCGATTGTATTATTATTTTTTTTTACACCAAGTTTAGTGTACTTTATGTCCATAAGTATAAAATCACATCGCTGTATGGAATCAGAATTAAAATTAACCCGTTTTTCATAAATAAAAATACGCGAAAAAATTTCCAACTAACATTTTATACACATGTATAGCGCTATAATGCCCCCTTTTGTAATCATACCAACTTGATTCAACAACTTACCATGAAATAAATCGTGAAAAATAAACGAGAAAAACAGAACACCTAAAACTATAACATTTCGAAAACAAGAAGTCCTTTCTCCACTGATGGATGCTAAAAAAAATGGTCAAAAATATTAAAAGAAAACGGAAAATAAAACTGAAAAAGACAAGAAAACAAGGCAACATAAACTTGTGTGAATGCTAAAAGGTTCACATATCAATAACGCAACGATTTTTGTAAAAGGCAACATATCTCACTTGAAAAGTTAATTCGCAAGAAATTAAGGTATGATGAAACATTCAAAATACCATTTTTATTTCCCTGTAAAAATTATGAATTCAACAAATCTTGTGACTCCTACCAAATTACCAGTCAAAAAAAAAAGACACCAAATAAAAGAGATAGCAGCAGATTTGTTATTTCACTTTTTGCACGGTTTATGAGTAAGAGATTTTACTAAAGAAACATTTTGTATTCCTTAAAAATCACGGATCCGTATGTATTAATGTAAAAATAAGGTTCACATAATTCGCGATTTCATGATATAAAATTTTTTTTTTGTTGGATACACAATAACTGTGTGGTACTGGGATATAAAAACGGGCAGTTCAACATTCAGCATATTTAATGAACAAAGGAATGTCGAAATTAATCTGTGGTGACTCGACCCTCTTTCTGGTATCGGGGACATAATGACGGGTATTTATTTTGCAACGGAATGTCCGGGATTTTGGGTCTGCAGAAATCGCGATAAAAGAAACAGACCTAAATTGAACTGATAAAGGAACATTAAACAATACCTCAAAATGAAACAATCCATGAGAGATATTTTGGTAGATTCAGAGTAATTAAAGGACGTTGTAATTTATGGTCATTACCGCAAGCTATACAGTACAGAAAGTGTCCCATGCATTCCTAATTGAACCTCATTTCGCTAAAACGTCAATAGTATTGCAATTAGGTGCCACACAATCTAATATCCATTTATATTTGGAATTTAGGAACTTCCCTAATTGAACAGCGATAATGATCATTACCTGTTGTCTCTGTTGCCTCAACTATATTCCATTTTATAAAAATGCAAAATTAACGTGTTTAATACTAAAACGGTATAATTAATTAACTTAAATTTTAATGGCAGGGATGCAACAGGTTGTTTGTTGATATTTACAACCACATTAAAAGTATAAAATACAATTTGTGATTCTCTTTGCCGAATTATCATTAAAAATTTTTACAATTTATGTTGAACATAAATTATATGAAGAAAAAAGAAGCAAAATAATAAGCGCATGTAGCTCTCACTTACATTCGTTCTCTTTCTATCCATTGGTCACTAATTTAGTTTGGAATAAGGACAGTCACGGCAAGGGCATAATTTCCAAAATGAAAAAAAGTGGAAAAAATTAAATAAACCAACATACTTACCAGCAGCTCCACAAGAGACATGATTAGTTGAATCCGCACCACACGAATTGTGTACATTTTAAATAAAATGATGAAGTAACTGTTAAGTGTATGGGCCATCGGTCTTCACTGCAATTTAATGGACAACAAGAGAAAAAAAACTCATTTTCAGTGTAAAGAAGCAAACCAAATGAATTATCCCATTAAAAACAAGCTTAACATAAATTTGATGTTACAATAATAAAGCATCACTATTTAAGCTACCGAAATGCATAAACATTTAAACATTATGTTCTTACATTGACCAGAATTGTATAAAATGAGTGAAAACCAAGTTAACAGAACGAACGATTTAACTGGAGCCAATCCAGAAAATGCATTACAGAATTTTCGTAAAATGTCCAGTTGCCACATCATGCAATTATCTTGTATTTCAATACGATTTATGAGGAGCTATTTGAACTTCAAAAGAACTGTTCCACTATCCACTTGTGGTAATAAGAATTCAAAAAATTCTTTGATTTCCCCCCCAACAAAGAAGAGAAAATAAAAATAATAAAATATAAAACTGAAAATAAATTCGATTGGTTTTCGTTGCCAAAAGGGAAACAAGTGACTCAAACTGTAATGGCGCAGTGTCAATTAATCCAATGAATAATCATAAAGCACTCCATTCGTAATTACCACGATTATGATAATGTAAAAGAAGAGGTCTTCAGGCTTTATATTCTCTTGTCTTCATTTAACAGAAATGTTAATTTCAAAAGATTAGGACAATCCGTTACATTATAACACACCATAAATCGCTTTATGCCTTCTTGATTTCTTGATTTTTAATTTTTGTTTTTTGCTCTTTGATTTTAATGGAAACCGTTCGATTCCACATTGATATTTGAAATAAACCGTATAATATCCAATATATAAATAAATTGTTCGTGAAACTATAATCATTTGGGTTTTCAACGCTCGCCCAAACAATTGGAAACGGATTCGATGGTGTTTTTATTCACTTCAAACTGCGTATTCTTTAACGGATTAAGATCAAAAACCAACGTAGATAAATAGAAATCAATAAATTGAAATGAAACTCTCTAAAAGAGATTTTATTTTTTAGGAAATTTAGATTATTGGACTGTCGATTATACAACAATTGTTTTATAATTATGGGAATTTTTCAATCATAATTTTGTCTTATGGAACGTTTAGATAGTTTACTGGTATTGTACAGCTGATTACCTGTTCAGTTTCAGTTATCCATACAGGTAAATTCCGATATTTTCTTTTGATTTTATGTAGGAAATTTTTCTTATAATGCGACACCATACGGTCAGTGAACAATATTGTATGGTCAAGTAATTTCTGTGTATACAGTAATGTAGTGAGCCGCTCAGTTCAGTACATATTGACCGACTTTCTTTAAAATGCAATTCCGTGCGATACTTTCAAAACATCAATTGAGGAATAATTAAATTAGTTTTCAATAACAAAACCGTACCAGTTACAGGTTTAATTGATGACACCAAACCTTTTACTGTTACCGATAGCCACAGGCAATCCTTGAATGACACATATTCCTGGAATTTATCGTATCCTTTCACAAGACATAACAATTCAGAATATTCAATTGGTAAAATCGCTATTACAAACATTTGTATAAAATTGAAATTTTAGTGATTCACCTAAAACATAAATGGAAACCATTCTCTGGATAACATTTCTGTTACACAATTATTGATTATTCTAATTATTCAATAAAACCCATTTGGCTGGTTTTCTGGGATGGGTGCCAGACTCGTGAAAGGCATTCAATTTCATACACATTACCCGCATCATTGATAAGGGTTTATTTTCCAACAAAAACCAAGATAATGAAACCGAACGAATACCATATTGATTCCAATACCCTCAGTATTCACTTTCATATTCTAATCGAATTGGCCCTCACAATTCATAATCAAAAATATAAAAATAAAACTCACCCCTTTCTCCTTATCATATCCCAATGTACTTAGTACTTACACTCTACTCGTTGATTTCACTGAAACACATTAAAATTCAAAATAATATTGACTGATAAGGTATCCAATATTCGTGGTTTCATTTATGAAGGATCAATATTGCTATGGAACACGTTGTGTCGTATGTTTCCAACTAAAAATGCAAACTATAAGGGAATTATCAGTGTTGAAAATGTAATTAATAACCCACAAACCCTGAGCTTTGACTATCTTCTGTTGAGTTTGAGAGTTGGTCGACCCAATTCATTGCTATTATATTTGAAGTGATCGCAAACACGAACAAATAGTAGCATTGTATCAAATAAATGAAAATTATGCTGGTACAATGAAAAAATTTTTCCTTTCATTTATGGTTTAATTGAACATAATTGAAGAGTACTTTATATTGTGTCATTCAGTTTGAATATATTTTACTAGTTGAATATGACCGATTGCGACAAAACATATGCTAATGGTAGTAACTGATTGTTAGCCATAAGGGTGAAATCAATACGAATCTAGTGTGACAGGATGAATTCATTTAAAACTCAGTTGGTTGTGAACCAATAAATAATAAATCCTTGTTCCTTCATGCTGGGGGTGTTGATGACTGCATACAGTTTTTCCATAATTCCGTTGTTTAATTGTACACAACACAATCTGTAATCAATTGCCAGAAATAGGGAAGATACAATTTAAATGGTAAGTAATAACAGTTAAACGGATATTGAACTCAATACCAGAAGTGAGGAAATAAAACAGAACACCAGCAGCATATGTATCGTAGTTGAAGATAACAACCCTCTAGTGTGTTAGATTAATTTAGGAAGACATAGGACCGCTCTTTGGATTCTCTGGTTTTCCTGCACAAGGCACAGTTAAATTGAATTGCTCACCACACAGTCAAGAAACTCTCAAAAATCCAATGTAAAAATGTATGCGATAAGCAATCCCGCATCTCGAAAATTTATGTGAACTATTTGGTTAAATTAAAAGGACATTTATTTTTATCAGTCTTCAGTCTTATATTGGAACTGTATAAATAGTTCCGATATGGGAAGGAAACGACAATTGAATCAAAATCATTATCGAATGAAGTTTCTTTCCCTTCTGTGTCCCGTGGTAGACGATTGAATAAAAAAAAAAATAATGAAACTAAAAGTACAAAGAGTCATTCTGTTCATTCCTGGGAATTAATTTTGTTACGGAGGAATAGAAACCTGGTCAGCGATAAAGAAGAACATTGAAGTAGCATGTATACAAGAAAAAATTTTTTTATCGCGTCTTTATTCAATGCGACAGAAAATGTGAGTTAACACAAATGAAAAGAGTTAAAAAAAGAGGATAAATACAGATTTTCGTTATTCCTGTGAAAGCAATAAAATTAAATAAAGCCCGAAGCGGCCAAGTCGATCATAACTTGAAATTAGTTACTTGGCAACATTCATTGTGAGTTTAATTTCCAATGAATAGCCGTGATTGTATTCATAAATGTTAAATCCCCCGAATCCGTACGATAGAATACACATATTATGTGGCTGACATTCTTAGTCTGCCCACCACTCTGAAATGCACATTATATCCTGAAATACATTTGTGGCGCTCTTAACTCTTCCTTACACTCTTCGTTCTGTTTTATTCAATTCATTTTTTTCCATTCGTTTTCATCTCCTTGTTGGTTGATTTCTTTTTATATCTTCTTGTTCAATTGGAATCCACTGAAATAATTTCAAACCCTCGCAACGATTTCTTTTTCCAGCATTTCGATGATATAAGACGTTTTTTTTTTCACTTATAATATTCATTTTAGTCGTTTTAAATGTAAGATTCTTTTGAGCCGGTTTAACGACTTTTTTCTTCTCTTGCGTTAAAAAGAGCAAAATAATCATTTGAGTGGTATTTTGCTGGGATCAATTTCTTGGTAAAAAAAAAGTAAAAATAAGAACTAAAACACTTCGGAACATGCTGAGGGAATCACAGTTAATGTGACAGTATTCGTCATTGAATCCCCGCGAATCTTGTATTTCTTGTGATTCCTGTTGTTACTCATTAAAGACACTTCAACCCTCACGCATTTTATCTGGCTAAAACGGCCTCTAAAAATATCATAACAGAAAACGTACCGTTCTCGGTATCATTACAATATAAATATGCAGATGAGTACCAACTCAAATAATCTTGCAAACGGATCTCCTGTTCTCTATGGTCTTACATTTATTGAGAATATCCAACAGACAATATGTGTACGTTCGCCTTCGCATCATTGTTTACCCTTCGTCTGGCTTCTTCCTTTTAGTTTTTGATTATTCAATTCAACACCGTTCAACACAATATGAATTATCCTACGCGCGCGGGGTTGTTTAATTATACAAACCGATAACATGATATTCATAAGGGTAGGTTTGTCTGTCTATTCAAACAATATATCCCGACCGTCAAAAGGATCTCGATCGTCTTATTCATCAAAAACTCATAGTAAAGCATCTAAAATATAAAATTGAAATCAAATTTAAAATCTGAATGAATGCCTTGCATTTATAGGAGAGAGAAGGAACAAAATAATAATTTAAATAAACTTTTCCTTTGTAATGAAGTGATGTGTTTTTATCGCGTTTCTGTCTAGCGAATGAATAAGAAGAAATTACAACGTTCACTTCTTTATTTTTAACAAGAAACGAAAATACCATAAAGAGATCGTTGAACATTAAAATATCCTTGAGTTTAATATACAATATTCCTTTAGTGGTATTTCTCTATTATATTTACCTTCGTATTTCTTTACCATTGCTCAATAATGTTTATTTTTCGTTTTCACCGCCAACAATCGTCTTGAATCAAAATCAGGTTTTTCCTTTTTTATCCGCGTCTCTGGATGTGTGTTACATTTCATTCCTATTTTTTGTTGAGCCTATCTATCGACCGGTATAAATCGTCAGTATAACAAATTCATGATACACACGTCTGGATTAGATAAATCCTTTTTTTTTCTTATAAGCCGATGGTGCTTTAATACGGTTACAGTGTATTCAAATCCAGACGGACACGACTTGTTTTATTCCTACGATTGACCCTGAAAAGTGGAAAGAAAATGAAACAATATTGCTGCAGTAAGGCTACACCATAGTGCATTAAGTGGAGTTCAAAGGCTTGATTTTTGGTCCATTTCGTAGCTATTGTGTGTACCTGTTCGCGCCTTACGTTTATATTCAACTGACAGAGCTCTATCATTACACGTTTCCTTCATTGCTTGGTGGGTTATATGAAGGCCCGTTTTCTTATTTCCTTTTATTCTAAAAGTACTGTGTAAATAACAAACAGAAAATATTAATAGTCTTCCTCTTTGCTCCTCTGATAAACAACCCAAAATAATCAGAAGAAACGTTGTAGTTTAAATGAAATTGTGAACGAGTTCACGAAATATCTAAGTCATATTCCAAAATGAAACACTTTATTTAAGATAAATTTTGTTAACAATAAAACATACATAATACTAAAAGAGAATTGTATTAATATTCAAATGAATTACAGAATACTCTATACATCCTATATGGGGATTTAATATTTATACTGTTGGAGGGAAGTATACATGAACGTTCTCTAATAATCATCGTGCACATTTAATACATTCCATTTAGTATATAGGAATTCCAAATACGAATCCATAATAGAATTCATTCTGTATTTGAAGCACATAACAAACATGGGAATTTAATAGTATTACTTACATGATACAGAATATTACAACAAGGCGGGCATGGTTCATTCAACTATGCTCCAAAAGTCAAGGACTTATTTAGTTCGAGGAATATTCAAATGAAGAAATTTTGTTTATAATAAAAATTTACGAAAAAACCAAATTTTATTTTGGCTATCGACATTTGTATGTGTCATACATTAGACATTTCTGTGTACAGGAATATTTAAATGATGATCTCAAGTGACTGTACATTATTAATAATATTTTGGGGATTAAATCCTCTGTCTTAAAAGACTTGCGATTGCTTGTGTCTCATCACAGTTCCTTGGTCACACTGCCAGAAAAGAACAGAAATTATAATTGATTACAGTAATTAGTAACGCCAATCTGCTTTAGATCATCCTGTCAAGAGATTTCCAGCAACGCAGCAACTCAGTTCATAGTGAGATTTAACTAATTTGCCATGGATTGCTCAAAAAGGGTGTGTTACATTCAGCATAGCATCAAAGTACTATGCATACATAATACAGACCATCATAAGGAAATATGTTACATACTTGTAATTTTTATATTCCTTTTCAACAATACGGGGATTGAAACATTTCGGCATACAATATAGTTCAGATGTTATATTAATTATATTCTGTAACCCTAATTATTCAATACATTCAGTTCTTTGTTTCTCAATTATTGTTGATTTCCTTCACGAAATTTATTTAATATCCATCGGAACCGTCAACCGTAACACAAATGTAATAATAAAAAAGAAGAAAATTAAATATGAAGTTTAAAAAGCAGATTTTTTTAAAGGGACTCCAGTTTTTGTCGAATTTAAAGGGACCATCATATGTATGGATACACAGTGTCGTCTCTATTATTACATTTCGAGCAGATGGTATGTATTTAAATGCCAGCATTACATTTCCTTACAACGAATACTCTCTATTATTTAATCTACGATCCAGCGATGTAAGACCAAAGTTATGGCTGTACAATGTATTTTCTCAAAACCAAAACAGTGTAAAATAATACTTGACGGCGATCCACAATGCATATGAAACCACACCTGAATTAACGAAACAGAGATCCCTTGAAAATAATCTGTGATATATAGAAGGTAAAACACAAAACTTGAATTCTACAGGTGCATACCTTTGTAATCTCTGTTCCCATTAGAGCAATCAATGTGAAGGGAATCAAAGAAAAAGGGGTCTGCTCTTTATCTACGTTCCTATGTGCTGGTCATTAAGTCCTTTGATTCTATTGTCTTTCATTTGTTTCTCAGTGTTATAATTATCAATTCACCCATTTCAAATTAGAATGAATTCTGGACAATTGGTAATTGTAATATATGGGAATTTAACAGTAGCCGATTTCCCAAATAATCAAATCACGATTATTCAGCTGCCCCATTCAAAGTGCATATCATTAAATACCGTTCCGGATACAGCACATTGAATTATAAATTCAAGTCAAACTTTAATACATTGAAAAAGGAATAATAGTCACATTGATTCAGTTTTAAAAAATCGTATAAGTAAACACACTAATTAACGGAATCATAGTACATGACCAGTAAAGCACAATGGCACATCGCACACCGTTCATTCTATTTGAATTGCAAAACTCCTTTTCATACTATAAACATAACGTGATTTTAATCAAATAGAGGGACAGATCTCTGTAGAACATACAATTTAAATTTGCGATTACAAGGTAAATTGTTACTTCAATATTCAGCACTCCTCTACATAGCCACCATAATTACAATTAATATAAACTTCATAATATTACAAATGTAAAATAAATATTCTATTGTACTCATACAACTATAAAAGAACAATCATCCACATGAAATACCGAAAAAAAAAATCAACAGATTCAAAACGTCATGTGCATAGATGGAATGACCTCTTTAAAGTTCGAAAACCCTTTTACAATGAACAACACCATATAGAATAAATTTGACATGTATGTATAAAATAAATACAACGGCATGATCCATTGGCTGTATGTAAATGTGAATGAAAATTAGAGAAAAAAAATGCCTCCCAGTTGTGTATGTACCAGGTAACAAACCCACAAAACATTAGAATAAAGAGGATTCCCATATATTGTGAAGAGCTTTTAGAATAATCAGTCCATAATAGAAAACAGCCGATCAAAAATAGAAATAATTACATTCACATCGTGTTGAGATTACTTTATTATGTTGATTCAATGTTTAAATGATTCTCCATCTGCATATCCATTTACCTGAAAACAATTATCCATCTGGATTGGGGCCAGATTGAATATTCGATTGACAATGTAAGTATTTAAATTAGAAATCTAAAGAAAATTATTTGATTGATTTTTATAGATTAAGAAAAATAAAACCATGGGGACAATTAGAAATGGATTGCTTTCTTTATGGAACGTTAACTATACCGATTGTTACCATGGGTAGAGTGAAAGGGTGAAGACGATCTGTTTAACCTTCCATAACGCTCAGGTGTATATCGGATTCAACTGGTGATCAGTTACAAGTGTACTGAATCATTCCCCTTTTTAACGAAAAAATAAATTATAATTTTTAACCTGAAGAGTACATAGAACATAATAATTCACCTGAACCATACGCTTCATTATTGTCCACTTCTTCTTCCCTTTTACCATTCAAATTATATATGTGTGTTTACCGAAATGAAAAATAAAAAATAAAAGAATATTATAACCAACCATACCAAAAATGGGGGAAAGATTCAGTTTGAAACAGAAAACCGGTATGATTCAAAACGATAAAAAACAATTGTTGATCATCCATCGCCTGGAATAGAAGAGTACACACACTTCATATACAATTTCAATGGAAAGGATAACACAGTGCCTGTTGAACATCACATTCCTTTGAATATTTAAATGATGATTTTCACTCCCCAACGATCGGTCAAAATACGTTATAAACGTCTATGATTACTCAACGGATTTTTTATTGTCTTCGTTATTTCTTCTTGATGGCGTGCCTTCTTCAACCCTCCACAATCCTAAATATTCAGCCACCGAACACTTGAAATCATTTAAAACAAGTGGTGAGAATAACTATTGAATATATTCATGCGTGAAATGTATGCAGAACTACCGACTAACAAGAAAAATCTCAAGATTCACACATTAATTTAAATAAAATTTTCCACTTTGGTCACCACCCTTAAAAAGAATAATTCTCGTATTCTCGTTGAGGCCACTTAATTAATGCATCATATGAACAAGTGGATTTCATCAAGGGATTGAATTTCTTCCTTTTTAACGTTATTATTGCATTAACAGACAGCTTCACCAACCCCCTTCATTCAATTGAACAATATAAATGATGAATTATTCATTTTTATCCTTGGGAACGGAATTCACCATTAAATATTTTGATTTATTCTCAACCACAATATAAGTGTAGTAACAACTTCCCAAGCCTTTCCGAGTTGTATGGTTCATAATTCAACACCATTTACATGCTATTAGGCAATGTAATGTAGAATAAATGGTTTTTTTTACATTCAGACTAAAGAGACAAACATTGGACAATTTCTGTACGAATTGCTGCAGTTAGAATAAATGAGTAATCCACTAAACCGTATCGCCGATTAGTTTATTTCCTTTTTACATCTATTCCATGGGTATAATTCAAATGGAAAATAAAAAAATCAAACAATAAACGATGCATCGACATGTTTTTTATTTATACATTTAGTTGTTTCTGTCACGGTAGAAAAATCCTCTCTCATTTATAGAGAAAATATTAATAGTTTATAACTGAACCAACTGAGAAATAGCAATAGTGATTAACAATAAAAATGGGATCGATTCACACCTGAAAATTGTTTTACCGTGTCGATAGATGTACGAACTAATATAATTTTTCCTGCTTTTTGACTTGTACCTCCTATGTACATCCTAAGTAATATTCAGTAAAATTAAATTGGAGGGTTGTGTACTTGTCGAAGAAAAATCAGGAATTCCGTTTTTTCCGTTTTGTTTTCTATATTTGATATTATGAGTAGTGTTGTATTGTTTCCCACTCATTCAATATCTCTAAATACTTTTCAATATAACTGAATAAAGTTAATGGATTTATTTCCGTCTCACATGGAAAAAAAATGTGTTAAAAACTCATTCATGCAAATAAAAAGGCTTAAACTGTAATCAATAACCGGTCAATAAGTCAATTACGTAGTCCTTCCTGTACAAACTATCGTACAACAACGGTTATTCTTCCTTGTTTCACATACACATTTAACCGAAAACTAATAAGAATAGGAATTAAAATTCCTCAATATTGATCATAATGAAAGGAACTCGTATGCAATTTGATTATTTTTAATTGTTCAAACAATCAATTATTATTGAAGGAATCAAGAATATTCAAGTTTCCCATCAGGAAATTGTTAAACAATTATGGCATAGGGATTATTATTGTTTTATTTTTTTCAAGTGAAATACAAGAAAATTTACATAATATATTCTATTTCTGTATCCTTAAAATAATGAAGATTTTGCAATTAAAATAAAGAAATAAACATTCAATTATAATTGGAATTTGACTAATATAATCATTTTATTTTATTATAAAAATTCCCAGAGTTATTCATTGTGGCATAGTGAAAAGGAAGTCATTACCATAAGGGAAATAATATAAAGACACATGGAATAAATTTATACGAATGTGGTGCATATTATTAAATTAAATAATTTGTAATTCAAATGAGTTTACGTGAACGTGTAATTTACATATTGCACAAAAGAAATTGTAATGATTTGGTTGGCATTAGTTAATGAATGGCCATTGACTATAAAGGAAATGATATCAAAAGGACAACGTCTTTGTTCGACTACATTAATATGAAAAGTGACTGAATTTATATTAAGGAAGAGATCTAATTGAAGGGTCTGTTGATCTTTGAACTCTTTTGTGTTATCATGAAATGGATTCAAAGAGCATAGATCCTCATCGTCCACCCCTTGATCAAAATATACAATTAAGTGACGGTTAATTGATGAGTTTCGTTATCTTTATCGTTTTTATCGTTTTCTTATTTTTCATTTAAATAAAACTTCCCTAAGGGAAATAGCAACAGGAAATGTTCAACTAAACACAATGGGATTCCGATTGCATGGGTGGATAATTTTGTTACACTCCTGTAATGGTTTGCGCCCCTCATAGATAAATCACATTTCCATATTGTTATGATTTCAAATAGCAACAAGTGAATAATACTCTAAATGAGTCTAATGTGTTAGACCAATGATAGAATAAAAAAGAAATATTCTTGTTAGATTGGGGGAATTACAAATTTTAGTGTTTAGTTATGGGAAAGAGTTTCATGGATGGACTCAATGTTCCGTTTCAAATGGACAAATTCACATAATTTTCTAAATACTTAGATATTCTATAGATTTTCTTAAAATTCAATCCAATTCTCTCTCTTTTTCTCTCTCTCTGTTTCTGTATTAATCTTTGCTTGTTCAGTTATTCTGTTGAATTTGACGCTTGAATCATCTTCACAGATCTGTGCCTATTGAAAGACTTTCAAAAACCAAATGATTTTCTAATGCCGCTGTTACAAGCAATAGAAATAAGAAATAATATAAAAACCTGATCCTCATGGATACCGATAAAGTAATACATATATAAACTGTTCGTTCCATAATGGTGCTCCAGCACGGACGTGGATTCCACAGAGAATGACAAGTCATTACCCTTGTGATTTTTCTTTAGTACAACAAGAATGGAGCACTTTGTACAAGCAAATGCATTTTGATTACGGGTCTTTGAACCGAACAAGGAATTCTTTGGTGTTTTTTTTTTCTCTTGTTGGTTTTCATCCATTAGAACTCGTAGGATTGTTTGAGTCAGTACCATCGGTTATTTCTATTAACGCTGCTTCGCTGCAGATATAACAACGAAAATAAAATATTTAGAATAATTAATAAACGATCTAAGAAGGAAAATATGCCACTTGCATTAGCATACATTGCGTGTGCTTAGAAATGTATATTGAAATCATTATACAAAATATTCTTCGAATGGTTTCTTCTAACAATTATAAAATGATGATTAAATGTTCGGATACCAACTGTTCCTCAAGTCATATTGTAGATATTTAATATGAAAGCATTTCATTTTCACAGAAGTTCGGCCTGTTGAACACAACAGAATAAAAAATAATACAATTCTACTTGAATCGGTAATATTAGAGAAAGACTCACGAACAATTGAGGAAGATGTGAATTAAAGTGTTCTTCAAACCGTATTTAGTCGACTAAATTCTCTTCATTTCACTGGTATCCAGTTGAGGAATTGAAAAAAAAAAAGAGAGAATTATAATATAAAATAACAAATAAATTGTATTCACTCTATTACACGAGCGAAATGTAATTGCAACAACTGAATTTAATAACAACAACAGCAACAACTTGAAATCCTATACAATTCCCAGTTTTACTGACTTAGAAATTATAGAATAATAAAACAACAGCAATTGAATATCGCGGTATAGGTAAATAGGAGAACCGTTATTGTAATACACCGATGAGAGTCCGCAATTTTAAGTGAAAGAATATCCGTAAAATAATCAAGATATGGGAATTATACCATTGAAAAGATATAAAATAAGAACAATTATTTTTTAAGAGAACTGAAATGAGAACTTCTATTGAACATAATTCAGTGTAATATTTAAGATGAAAAAAAAAAAACTATAAGTAACGATTTGAAGAAAAGAGTCCCGGTTCACAGATGGAACCGTTGATGGTACCAAAAATAATATCACGGTCTATGAGTTTAATTTTCATTCTGAATCACAATTGATTGCTTTAATTGTGCAAGCATACTACACGTAACCAGTATGGCAAGTGAGGGCCTTAGAGGTACAGAAAAATTACAGTAAAATATAAAACGTCGACATAATCAACCATTACGTACAGGTAGCAATTGAACAAAAAACATTCAACCGATTAATCTGCTCCCCCTGGGTTGACAATTTATCAGAAATTGTTATTTCTGATGTCCAATAAAAACTGATGAGTTAATACTTTTTTGTATTTCTATGTCTCTCTATTGCTGTGTATTTAAAATCTGCACATAAAATGTTTTTATATCCATAGTTAATAGAATTACATGTAGTTATTGGTGTTAGAATAAAATAATTACAATTTTACATTAAAAATTTTCAATGAATGAAACCTCCACTATGACATATAAGAATCGGAATAAAAAAAAAATACGAAAAGATAATGAAAAATAATTTAAACAGTTGAACCACAGCATGAGGGTAATGAATATATAAATTAATAGTATATGTATTTTTAAATACGCGTGTACGCATATTGTACATGTAAAATGCAACTAAAATTGTTATACTTTAATGGAGGATAGAATACATGTGAAGAGTCAAATGAACGGAATAGAAAACAAAGTATAAATTATAATTCAAATAGGCAACTAAATGAAAGAATGAGAATGAGTTAATTGGTGAAGAAGAATTAATCAAGTTAATATTTTAATGTTGTTCAATCGATACTTGAAACATTAGAATGAAGAAAAAGTTGATACTATTAATTGTTTTTTATTTGCCGTTGAAATCAAAGTATTTTAACCGTTTATATGGATCATAATGATACTGGAGATTCAATATGAAGTACCTTGCTCCTTTACGTTAAGTACATTTATTAGAATTACTGGAGTAAAATGTGATTTCAATGTTCGAAGATCCATTTTCACTAAGATGGTTACAATAGAATTCCTTAGCCATTCAAATATTCTTGATTTCACACAGTTCCTAGGAAAATTGAATACAGTCACAAAAACGCAGAATAGAGGAAGAGATCAGTTTAAAAGTCATCTAATTCAAATTGCCCTCAGATTGTATTTAAAGAACAACAAAAAATATATGTATAACGTAACGTTAAAACATTACCATAAAGTTTATGTGATTTTAGATGAGGATTAGATTATTCTATGTTCAACTGATCCATACCAACCCATCACTTAACGTTCCAGTAAATATGGAGGATACTCCATCAGTTGAATGTAATTCCTAAAAGAGAAATAGATAGTTTATTTTCTTACACAATGAAACAAAATAAAAAATAAAAATTAAATAATAGTTGTCGTTTAATGTGCACCGAATACAAAAATTTATAATTCCTCGATTTATTTTATATTTTTTTTTTAGTTTAAAACTACATAGGATAGATTATAGTAACGTAGAAAGAAACAAACGAAAAAAAAAAACTACTCATCATAATACATAGAAAGCATAATGTTATGTGCTCCAAAGTTCATTGAACCAAAGGAGAGCATAACAGTTCAGTAGAAATGAAAAAAAAAAATAACAAAACAACACATCACTCTAGTGTAGAGAGTCAAAAACCATAGTACAGTAAATTAAATAGATGAAAACTACAGTATTCCACTCTATCTAGTTCTCGTAGCATAAAAACCACCATACGAATAGAAATCTATTTCTATGCTTGATGCGCCTTTACGAATAAAATAGAAAAAAAAACATACAATTCTCTATGTTCGGATTGCCTCTTCCCCATTAAATACTTCTATACATTTGTATAGTTCTTCATACTAAAGTAACCGAACATTTTATACAGTTTATGGTTAAACAACTAGAACTACTAATAGCTAAGTCAAGTCAACTAGCCAACCTAGTATACTATCGAGTGAGAGTTTATCATCTCCCATACATCTTATGGGATCGAAAACTATAATATTCATTCGTTTATTCTGATCGTTTTCTTTCTTCTTGAAGGTACACATTAAAAGTTAAGGAATTCAAATACGTCACTTGTATACTAACCAATAGAAAGAATTAACATTTACTTAGTTGTATTGGATGATGATAAAATAAAAAATACTAAAATCTAAGTAAAATTAATTCTATCTCGATGAGGAGAAATCTAGCCCAGGAAGTTGGGTGAGCCATTGCGTACATTGATTGTTGAAGAGAGAACTAAATCCGAGAGGTCATTGATACCATTCCCAGTAATATATAGAAATGTAACATTCAAGTCCTCAGGCTGGGATAGAATAGCACATATGAATGTCAGAACGTCAAATGAAATTCAATTCCCAGCTTAATTATACATTCACGATGGGACATCCTCCTCTCTCCACACCAGTCACACACAATCAATTTGTATTTATTTCATTTCACTGGATTATTTTGGCTCCCTTCTGTCGATAATTAACACATTTTAGTTCTCTGGATACCAAAACATTAATATTATTGGTTACATTCCAGCAGGAAACACTGTCTTCTCCATTTCCAGAAAAATATGGGAAAAATTACCAATTTGATTGATCCAATACTAAAATTGAATTTTGAAGAAATGCTTTTTATTTTTTAATTCTAAAATATTGGGAATGGAATAAATTATTATAGTTGTATGTGGATTACTGTTTGGACTGCATAAAATCAACGACAGCATAAAAATACAATATACTCAATAAATACGATATTCGTAGAATATTAATGTTGATTGAGTAGGATTTCATATTACAATATTTTCTTATACTTTATGATTTACATATTGAATATCGAAGAACTAAAAAACAAAAAGAGAATTCCAATATGCATTAGAATCAGCGGGTGCGGTTTAATATTATTTTCTATTTACCCAGCAAAGCTTCCAACATGCATTTTTGTTTTATTCATTATTCTTCACAGAATAAAGCATGTAAATCATAAAGAAGCAAAATGTAGTAAAGAAAAAAAAAAACAAATCAAATTAACAAATGTAGAGAAGTAAAATAACATGAAATGCAGTATAACGCAATAATATCACTTAAATCTAGTAGATTTATTTTGTGGCATTGGATTCAAGTGTCACTTCTTCGTGGGCACTTGAATGGTGGTTTAGCCACTTCGGCATATGCGAACAGTACTTTGGCCCACATATAAAAAACCCATAGATGGTTTCTATGGATTGCCTTGAAACGGATGAGAAAACTAGTATAATTTAAATTATACACATTAAATTGATTGTTTTTGTTTCACATTCGCATAAATAATAATCAGTTGAATTGCATCAATAAAGGGAGTATAGTTGAGCATAATCGATACGACTGAAAATCTGTAGTTTAGTGAAAAATCGAACACAAATGAGGAAAAATTGACTTTAAAGTTCATGTTGGAGATCACGATAGCTGAGTATGCAGAATACACACAATCCAATGTTATGAGAAAGATTTCATGGAAATTATTAGTAAATCAAGAAAGCGGTAAATGGAGCCAGTGAGAGAAAGCCACAGGAGGAGGATTTCGAAACCTCATTTCTTTTCATCTGATCATGATCATGGTAACCGTTTTCATGTTATTTCATTTTATCATACATTGTGTGACATTTAGTAATCACACTTTGTTTTTTTGCAATTTCTGTTTTATTAAAAAGGTAAAATATAAAAATCCAAGAAGCCACTAATGGAAACGTATTTATTTGGATTTTCTTGAAATTCCTGGTAATAATCATTTCATGTCATGTCAGGTAAGTGAGCTTTCATGCTACATCACATGGATCTTAACGGATTACAAATATGTTCAACTAAAATCTTGTCTTTAAATACGATGTGTTCGCTGTTTTTATTTTACATCATCATCGGTTTTTAATGATAACGACAACAGTCCAATGGCTAACGAAATACAATCATATTGTGATACCAATCTTTCATTTCTCTAGTTTTTTTTTGGAGATGTGGCATGCAAGATCACACTAAAAAATTTATTATGGTCGATCCAAACGATATCTAGAAGAAGAGCCGAAATTATAAACCCCAAAAATGAAATTGGATGGTTCGTTTATGAGATATACCATAGACCGGCGAGAGCAAGAGGGAATGAGAGAATAAAAACAGAGATAATAATAATAAAAGAATTGTGTAAGTAAGAGAAAGAAGAAATTCTTTGGTCATTGAACTTGCTGCCTTCAAAATGGGACACCAACATTTTATATCCATGTTAAAAATCACATAATGTAATTTCTTATATCATTTCTTTCTGTACTCCACACAGCAATATAAAATAAAGAAAGAAATGGAAAAAAAAAAGAAAAGAAAACGAATAACTTCTTCCATAATTCCGATTATAAATAATAGCAGGAAGGGGTTTAGCGGGACAATGAAAGTTTCTTTAAGTGTAGCCTACCATCCAAGACAACAACAAAAAAAACAAAATTAAAGAAAAGAAATCAAATGGGAAGAAAGACTATCATTCCGTGGTATTGCGATCAACACGATTATTATTACAATAACTTAAACAGTAAAGCAGCGTACAAGACGTTCATTTTAAGTGAAGAGTGTGAGGCGTTTATAAGAACGTTTTTATATCTAAATATAGTTAAAAATTCTTTTTTAGCCATCAACGATGTTACTTAGCTACAAGTAAAGTGTAAATGGAAGTGGTTGGGAACAACAATCAGTACACACTGGTGTATGATGGCATCAAGTAATAATAATAAAGAAACACAATATTTTAATGTATGAAAGTTTTTCATTACATATCAGTACAGGCCAAGTAACGGATCCTTTTCATGAAATTACATTTTAATACCACGTATTATATAATGGATATCCATCCATTGGCAAATATAAAAAGCAAAAAAAAAAACAATTTAATATTATGAACATATCGCGACCATCAACAATTGTGTGTCTTCGATTCGTTTACCCTCTACGATCGAAGTAATGTCCAATTGAAGAATTATTCCGTTCTGTTGTACTTATTTTTATTTGTTCATTTTGTTAACTTCAATCATGAAGTGGTGGACTTAAAATATTTCATATAGAATCATTTCAATATGACTTTTGCTTGACCGGATTGAAAGATAACCGATTAGCCATCATGTTGGCCTCCTTCAATGGATATCACATCGTTTATGATTACCATTATTCTTGCTGTTATGTATTTTTTTTATTTTTGTTTTTAATTTTGAATAACTTATTGTTCTTTTTACCATGTCATGAACAGTTCATAAATTCAAATTTTATTCCTTCAATATTTCCATCACGATTTATGAACGTTACTGTGAATTCTAAAATATACATCATCATTTTATTGGCAAATACAGTGGTAACGGAAAACAAATGAATTCAATTCCCATATTGATTTAATTTAAATGCATTAAGCCCGATAGGGAAGATCACATTGAATTTTATTATCAAACCATTTAGTTTGGTTTTTTTTCTCTCGAAACTATTAATGTTCTCGGTGTAGGAGCGATGAATTTATAACAAAAAAAAAACGGTTGATGGTTATCAATTCAACTGGTCAAATTACAATTTGATCTGAATAATCAAATTCATAGCTACAGATCGTAATTAATGGGTGAAGTCGAAAAGAATATAATGGGTCCACCATCAAATGCATCACGTAGGCCTTATCAATTTTGTAATTCCTTCCAAACGCAGACCAGAACATAGAATATTAATCTCTCTTGTTCGGACCACATCAGTGGATCTCGTATAAAATTCCATACAATATCATGACATTTCCAAAATCAGTGATCCCAATAAAGAAACTGAAACAAGAATTTCTTTTGAAAATGAAAAAAAATAAAAAATAAAAACCATTTCTTATTCAATGCTGTTTGGATACAACGATGGATATGTATTGTAATAAAACCGCGCACGTGAATGAACTTTAAGGGAATCGTTGCCCTATACAAGATCATCATATAAAACATTATGTTTGATATCAAATAAGAAATGTGAAAAGAACCCAAAAAGAAATGTTGTTTAAGAGCAATTTAATGCTGGGATTTGAAGATATTTTCTCTTGTGCTTTCTTACATAACTGTAACTCACTAATTTTTTACCACCAATCTAAATAAAATAGGAATATAATCATTACTAAACTCCCATCAACATTTCACTATTCAAATGGGTGCGCATATTTTTCTATGTGTAATAGCAAAACAAAAAGACATGAAAGAATAAAAAGTTAATGCCTACACACACCTAGGGCCGTTAGAAATTATATTCTGATGGGGAGCTCTTTTACAAACACCAAAAATCTAAATGCTTGAAATCCGAAAAAAAAGCGTACAAAAGTAAAGAATTCAACATTAAATAAAAGCCTACGTGCTGAGGATGATCATCAAAGTGTGAATATTTCAAGTGAATTTACCATTCATATAATCCATTCGACAAGAATATTGTTAATGCATCTATAATGGCTGAGGGATTTTCTAGAATTCGTTTAAGAAAATTAAAGAAATCAATCAGTTCGTGGAATTTCAATTATAATTATACTCGAAACAATGCATCAATGATTCAGTTCAAATCGATTATGCAACAATGATAATTTAGTAAACGAATAAATCTTAACATTCTCACCTGATCAGATATTTAATCTTTCCTTGGGATAGAGAACTAGTACAAATTTCCATAATATCATTGATTCATTAACCGAATAGAATCAAAGACGAGTAATTATGCAATACCGAAAAAAACAACAAAATTGAAATACATAAAGATACAAACGAAAGCAAAATTAGTTTTATTAGCGTTACCATTAAAATACCGACAAAAATTTACTATGCCAGTGGGCATATTAATTTTAATTACAATAGAAACTAAATTTTATTAGTAATATTGAATATAATAACTGTCCTTGCTGACCACCAAACCAATTGATCACATGAATATGATCGCTGGCACCTAAATGAAATGCAATTAAAATTCAAACATGTGAATTCAATAACCACTAATATTAAATGTGTACCCACTATGGAGATGAAATAATGAAAGCTTATAAGACAAATTAAAAGTTCCTTACGAATGATGTTCACAAAAGAATTAGCAAAGTTCAACGCAGTGGGTAAGTTATAAAAATCTATATTAAAATTACCTTCCTCAGCTGGTAACTTGTCTACATTCAATTGTAGGTCACACACGGGCCGATTGCTAAATAAGAGAAAAAAAAATTATATTATGGAAGGCAAGAAAATAAATATGAGTAAGAAAATAGCAAACCGATACAGAATAAAATACATGCTAAATGCATGTATCTACCAATGCATGTAACATCATAAAATATTGTATGTATGGATGTTGCATAAACACTCCAATGAACTGCAATTGTAATTGGATGCCAGTTGAGTCATTCGACACAGGAATCAACTTTGATTACAGTACAAACCACATTTGGAGTTTACTTCTGCTTTGACATCAGATTATTAGTGACGATGTGAGAAAGAAACATCGACAAGTCAACATTTAAAAAAATCATACATCAATTGATATTGTCAATGACACAGCTAAGCAAACATTAGAAGGAATTTCATGTGTAGGATTAAATTTCCCAGAATGAAATTTTCACTCATAACTGATAAGCAAGGATAATGATAAACATTGATAAACGGTTAAACAGAAAATCAATAGATATTTTTTATCATTTATGCTTCACTTTTTTTTCCATTTAGATAAATTGTGGAAATTGTAAACGTTGATACCACTATCAATATGATTTTTGAAGTAATTGGATTGAACTGTATTTTTATGAATTATGTGATAAGGATTGTGTTTGTTAATAAACGTTGAATGGAAATACGCTGTTTGTTATCAGCCAGTTAAATTGAGAAAGGATCAGAAGGACCATATTATTATAAAGTGAAGAACGAATAATGGTTTAATTAACCCTTAGCTAAGGTTGCTGATAAGATAGCAGATTACAATATTAAATGGTTACTATTGGGAAATATGATAACAAATACCGATAACCTTATACTGAACCATTTGTTGGTCTCCATATTCCCATTCTCACATGTCGTGTTTTTTGTACTCGATTACGTACCAAAAAAACACAAATAAAAAAGAAGTTGAAATAGATCGTCAACATGAATATTACCATGATAGGATTCATTGCACAGCAAATACATTCCATTCCTTTAGCGCAAATAACCAATTATCGTAGCACAATGGAACTAATAGAAGATTATATAGAACACGTTTCTATATGGGGAGAAAAAAAAAACAACAGAATATATCCAAAGACAAGAAAAAAGAAACTCATCATTTCCCAGCTCCAACTAATAATCTGATATTAAATCCGCGTGATTATGTTGAACTTCAACCATTTCACATTGAATTACACCAGTGGAATTTGTACGGCTGATTATATTGTGAAGCCAACAATCTGTTGTATATTACGGTATTTATCCATTATGGTATGGATAATTTGTTTCGATTACAATTTTTAGAAATCCTTCTATTCGGGCTCATGGAAACGTTTTCTTTATATTTTAGATTTTTTGGCCAACAACTAAACATAAAAAATAATGAAAGAATAGAATAAAGAAAAGCTTTGCATGGAACCCAACTATATCAATTTACATCAACGAAAGAACAACTCTTAGTTGGGCCTTGATTCGATATTTGGAAAGTACACACACGAAAATAGTATAACAATTCTTCATCTATTTCTATTAGATTTTCTTCTTTATTTTTAACGTCTACCTGAATGAGGGCCCACCATCATATCTATACGCGAGCACTTAAAATTCTCCCATCCCCGAAACGAAGACAAATAATAAGAATTTAAAGTGTTGGATATTAAATTCAGTGATCGGTGTGATAGAACCGAAAATAATAAAAAAAAATTGAGAACGCGTAAGGTCCGCCGTTAGGATGATGGTAATAGAAAGAAAACCTAAATCAGATGAACTTTAGTGTGAAATTCAATTCAACCGAATAACAATGTATTCGATTTAAACGAAAGCTTCCATAGGCAGTGTAAGCTAACCATCATCATATTTTTGAGTTGTATTACAGCGGTTTCTTTGGATCCCATCGAATGGAATTAAAAACTATATATACTCACATAAAGACAAGCAGATATACTCACCGTGAGGCTATCTTTCTAGTATTCAACAGAAAACGGGTCATCAACCGTAAAATAACTAAACAAAAAACGAGTTTTCCTCGGGTCATTCAATTATGCGCCTTGTAGAATGCCCACCTAGTTATAGTTTAATAGCAAATCCTATCTTAATGTTTCCACATGGCCAATTGAAGAAAATATCCGATGAAACAAAAACACAACATAGAATGGATAAAAGAAACAGAAGAGTTGGAACAAAAAAAAAAAAATTAGAATGCAATTTGAAATGTGAAAATGTTACAAAAGAGAAATCCACAGCATAAAGTGAAACAGGATATTTTTTCCATGCCAATTGAAATACTATGAGATCTAACTAAACTGCAACAACATTTAAACAGCATTACGTATTATATGATTTTATACTTTAATTTCCACATTTAATGCCTTTTGCCAGTCAGCTTGAACCATCGATATGCAAGAGGTCTCACGAATGTTCTCACATATAAAATTGAATCCCATATACTGTAATTTAATAGGATTATTGCAATTCGCAAATGCATACATATTTTATTTAACTTCTCTATATGTTTAACACAGAAATGTATCAATGATTTTTCACTTCAGCAAATGGAAAAATGACAAAGAAAAATTTTAAAATTCATAGAAAATTATGTGCATGGAGAGGAATAAAGTTGAACTTTAAATTCACATACAACGAACAAGGAAACCAGTCAAACTCAATTCCTATACTTATACCTTGAAAGAGGATCAAGTGGAATAGAGACATTTGAATAGATAAAGTATTATAAACTAGTTACGAATGGAATACAACAACAAAATATATTACAATTGTATATAATCAATATAAAATACGATAATTGAACTAGAATTAGTGTTACAGTAAAAGGATTAAAGCTTCTGTTCTTTTTTCTATTTTATATTTTAAGCTAACGTAATAGGACACTTTAATGCAACACCATCTTTGCAACAGTATTCACGTCCAGCTGATAGATTGGTATTAACCCAAGTAGCATTACAATTCTGGATGAATAGGTAGGCTCGTTCCTTATGACAGTCCCTATCAATAGTACCACAAATGATTGAAGGTGAATTCGGCAGATGTTTTACAATCTAATTATTATATAAATAATGGAAAGAGTTTATATATTAGATTTCCACCTTTCTTTTTCAATTCAAGTGATTTAACCGAAAACATAATTCAAAGAAATAAATAACTATGGAAAATTATAATTAAAAAGAAACGAACCGAATCCAAACACTTGTTCTGACACTGCTTCATACCAACAGCATTACAAGGAAATGGTATACCTTGTTCATGCATCAGGGCTGGATTTCCTCTTGGCGGTTTTGGATCACCTCGTGTAAACTGTCCGTTCAAGAATACACCGCATGTACATGGTACCAGTTCATTGACATCCTCTTTGATTTTATTCTTCTCAGTTTGACTCTTACCAATTGAATTATCATTGGTAGATGTATTCGAAGGAATCGCTCGACCATGATCACACGCTACTGCTAATAGTACTAATGCTAATAGAATAGATCTAATAGTTGCTATAGATTCAAAACAAATAAAGTGGGACTATTGATTCTGATGATTTAATTGGAAAAAAGAAAATAAAAATTCTAATCGAACAATTTACCCATTGTGAATTCACTTCTTATTGTAAGTAATCGTTTAATTGAAATTCAAAAACCACTCACTGGAAATCACTAATTAAATGATATTAATTATGATTCAACGAAGTTCTTTTATAATACGGATCGAATTCAAATTGTTTTCGTTCCAATTAGGAAATGGTTTTTAGTGTTGACAGAGGAAATATTGGTGAAATATGCTTAGATTGCAAACAGTTCATATACATAACGTTAATCCATATCTATTTTTATTTTTATTTTGGTTCTTTTGTATAAACTTAATGATTATTTACGTTTAACAATTACTTTTGCAATACCTTTAAACACAATCAGTCCATTTTGAATCGATTCAAATTGTACAGTAATTATTTTACGATTATCTATTAACTTTAGTGTAGTCTCCAGTTCAGTATTTACTTTACACGGATTGGGAAATTTCAATTCCTGTGAAATAACAATAGTACCAGGGCCAGGCAATTTGGTGCCAATCATACCAGATATGAGAGCATTCAAATAGGCACCATGTACTATGGGTTCTTTGTTTCCGATTCCTGACTTGTGGATTGGATTATGATCACCAGATAAATCAGCGAATCGATCAACGTCAACTTGAGTTATGATTCTTTTCTCAATTACTTTTGTGTTACCGTTAGAAAATAACCGAAACGGAACATACCTTGCAAGTGTAATTATTCTATTTGCGCAGTCCATATTCTTTCAATACCAGTTCAGCTAAGTTTCGTAAACGACGGTCATGCGATTGAAGACACAACTCTGTTTGGCATAAAATTTGTTGTCTCAGTGTATTGTCCTTTCCCTTTATGTATTTTTTCAACAAGTATATTGCCGTCAATGTTTGTATACGGATCTCTATCGATTCTTTGGAAATGAGTTCGACAATTAATCGAATGCCATCTAACTTATCAAGTTCTTTGAGGAATATTGGATCTGTAAACAATGGAAAATACATTACCTAAGCATTTTTTTTTCGATAAGGATATTACTGGTTATTGAATACCTGTGCAATAATTACAAATTCCTGTAATTCCATGCAGAACTAATTTATCATTTGGTGAGTTCAGTAAATCGTGGAATATTAAGTAGACTTCATGTTCGTGCAGGTAGGGATAGTTTACTGGATCGTACGTAAAGTTAGCTAGATTGGCAGTGACCTGTTCCTTGCTCTCTGCAAAACAAGCGAATGATATTCAATAATTGAAACACAACTGCGTTAGGACTCACGACTTCTTACCTAAATTTGAGGTCTCCCAATATTCGTTTGCCAACAATCCAATGTACTGTTCTCGACCGATGCCTCCTTTGGGTGTTCGTTTTTGAATATACTCTTTGGTGTTAAACATGTCGAGAATTAATTTTATTAAAATCTGTGGTATGAAACACTTACGAAATACGAAACAGAGTATCAGTAGATATTTATTGAAATTGTTAACGATTTGATTTGATGCTGCGTTTGTAAACAAAATTTTTGATATTCACTTCTTAGTGGAACCCGGTTGTATGTTACCTAAGAGTCTACATTGATATTGTAATATAAGAAGTGGAAGTATGGGATTTATGTCGTATATAAACAATGGTAGTGAACAGAGATTAATGAATGTTTAGAGAATGAAATAGGTGTAAAGTATCTGATACTTGAATCGAAATAATATATCCCGTACGATGTTTTAATAATATAATAATTAAATAGAATCCGAAATAGTAGTAGAAGTAGTAGAAAATTCTTATTTTGCACAAACGACCTTCTAGTATTGAGGTTATACAATTAAACAGGAGATACATAAGCCGATTCGGTAATTTGAATTAGCTCGCTTTCTTGGGTGTGAGTCTCGGCTGGCTACCAAATCTAGGATAGGCTACCACACAGCTGATGCGGTTACATTAATTGGAAAAATTTTCAAACAAAAAAAAAATTGATTTTCGCCTTGTTTTCTGAAAGTTTTTCCATCCAGTCGGGTGTTTCGGCTCTCTAATTTGTGGTTTCGGTAGCTAAGTTTGGTGGCTAACTGAATTGGTACTGACTAGCAATTAAAAATAGCATAAAGTTAAGCGGCAATTTAATTGGATGGCAGAAAAATTTTCGATACCAATTTGCAAGATTTCATTAGTTCCCATTTAATTGAAAATGAATGGAAATGTGTGATTTTGAGCAAGTGCAATAGGATAAAAGTTACGAAATAAATTAAAATGTTGTTTCAACTGGCTGCATTTTGTATTGTGCATATTGAAATGCTAAAAGGTATATTCGAGTGTTTTTTTTTTCAACCCATATTAACCTTTTGGCCTAATGAAAACAACCTTGAATGGAATTTTCATTGGTCCAGAGAATATCTTATGTGGGTGGGTGCAAAGACTTTTAACCTATTTAACGCTTTTAATGATACATTTTAGGTGTAAATGCAGCTAGCTCAAATAGTTATGCCGATTGTCGTACAATAAAGGGTGACACAATTCGACATGGGCAAGCATTTTCACCTGGTGCTAGCCAGTGTACAATGTGTACGTGTGACAATGGCCAACCGAAGGATTGTAAGCAAGTGTTATGCGCTCCACCCTTGCAATGCACATCATTTCGTATGGGTGAAGCTTGTTGTGATTACATCTGTTTGGGTGATACGTTTCCTCGTAATCATTCAACGGATCGAGAAAATAGTTCAGATTTTGGAGTCCGAATGATCGCCAGTGGCTTGGCTGTAACATTATCGATAACCATTCTGTGTTATTTTATAAAACGGCTGCGCAAAAGAAAATGCCGTGAAAATGAGAACCGGCATGGAAACGATGAAAACAGAAATATAAGTTCTATCGGTTATATTGGCGGCAATATGAATTACATGGGCAATGGTAATATGAATATTGATTATTCATATGAACCAAATTCAGGTCATTATCATCTGTGGAAGCCACATAACGGATATTATCCTCGGGGTGAAGCACCGCCACCATATGAAGAAGCAGTTGCACTCTCCCAAGCTGAGGCAATGAATTCCGTAAACAGTATACAGCCACAACAATCTCAATGCAACGTTAGGTAAATATTCATAATGATTATCAGTTAATTACAAAATTATAAAATTAAACAATTTCTAGTGTTGCATCTGCTCCGCACAGAACACTGCCAATGAATATGTGCAATGAGGATTCATACAGGAATGCAAATACTGATTATAATTCAATATCACCTTTGATACAGCCAAACACCACAAATTTAATCAATATTAATATTAATAATGGTGGTGGCATAACATCAGTTGCTACAGGAGAGACCCACCAACCGTCTATACCTATTTGTACTAACATGAGGTAAGCACAGCAATCAAATAAAACACTAACGCTTTCAGCTTCTTTACCTAACTGTTGGTCTTTGGTTTTTAGTGAATCACGGCCAATTCATCAATCACAACCATCTGCACAAAATTTCATGCATGTTAATCCTCTGAATGTCAATACTAACGAGGTACTACCAAACTTATATTCCATTTCAAATATTGACCAGCACCCACCAAATACTAATAACAATGAAATCGTTGAAAAAAATATTAATATGATTTGTCCAGCACCGTTAACTAATAATAAGAGTACGCGAGCTAAAAATCATCGACACAGCTCTGCATCTGATCAATCCACATTGCATCGACGGGAGATGAAACAGCAAGAAAATTGTATACAGAAACCTGAAGAACCACAATTAAATCCAGTTTACAATACTATGACATTGCCAGCACATCGTGACACAACTGGCAATTTAAAGACACCTTCATCAAGTCGACGGAACCATCGAACAATTCCAAGACATTTCCAATTGGCTGAACCAGTAAATAATCCCGCTAAAAAAAGTGAAGAGCCAAAAAAACCTACCTGTCAATGTCCCGTACAACATGTACCAATGAATTATATTGGCACTAGTTATATAAATCATTCACCGACAACACGAGCTAATCCACAGGAAAATCATATCTTATCAATGCTATCAAATAAACTGAATAACCAGAAGTTTAATGTGGCCAAGGCAACTTCATTTTTGTCGTCTGGAAAAAATCCGGTTAACTCTAGTCCAAAATCGGAGGCAGCAATAGTTGATATGATGAATAGTGGCATTGAACCGACAGTGAATGCCAAACCAACGCATTCATTAACTGAGAAGATTAAATCTTCCAGAGGAACTACCAGTGTATCAAATACTGGCAGCAATATCAGTAAGATACCAACTATATCGAAACATGTGAATGAAATGAGTTTGGTGAGAAAATCTTCAGTAGATTTGTTGAAAATGGGGTGTCAATTGAAAGAGCAGCAAGTAGACAAGAATCCAGTTGATATAGACATAAATAACGGAGCTTCTGGATTAGCGGAAAACCCAATTTTACCACCTAAAATGTATAAGAATATGAAAACCCCTGCTACTCCATCAAAATTACATCGATGTGAAGAAAATGCAAAACGGGAACTAAATGGAAATTCAAAGATTCATATTATTTCACAAAATGACAATGAATTAGCGACAACGTCACGGCCTGTAGATTTACCCTTGAAAAATTTTGTTTTCTTAGATCATCACAAGTCACCGGGCCAACGAATTGTAAATCACAATGAAGAGACTGCAGCATTATTATCTGATTATCGTCCGATGGGACGTATTAAAACAAAATCGATAAATTCATCGAATGCCTATACAACACTTCCAAAACAACAGCATAATCGAATGGCAATCAATGGTTCAATTTCTGAAGTGGTTAGTAAAGTACCAGCTGTTGTTAATATTCCAAATCAATCTTTACCGTGTTCAGTTACCGATTTTTCGCAAATGTCCTCTTTAAATACTACATGTTCATCATTGGGTACCACCAAATCCATTCTATCGTATCCAACGAATTCACTAAAACGTGTTCAGCCAAGAAAATCTCCAATCTCAAGTGGTAATATGGCAATCAGTGATCAATGTAAGGTTGAAGAGAAACCTTTACCTGTTTGTACAACGTACAAAAATTGTTCCAATCCAAAGGAACATTTTTTACCAAATGACACTAGTTTAGATGATGACTATTTAAGTGAATGCGAGAACTGCAAATCAGCTCACGGCTCACGATATTACTTGGATGAAGAGATAGAAGAGCCACAAGAGACCATGACATTACAGAGAAAAATGGATCAAGAGAAAGATGTTTATTTCCGGACATCATCTACGTTACCAACGCAAACGAAGCAAAAATCTAGGTAATTACTATCAAATAATTAATGATGTTTATTTAATTACGATTTAATTTATTTTTAGTTCGGTAAAAAATCGAGAGCCATGGTTTAGTACAATTCCAGATTCATCGTCTGATGAAGAAAGAGTCGAATGAGATTTAAGTGATCTTTTGTAAACAACTGCACGTTGAATGTGTCTTTGTGCAAGGAATTTGGTGCTCAAATGAATGAAAGTGAAATATATTCTGGAATAGTGTAATTTGTAATCCATATTAAGGGCATTTGCGAATAATCTTTTATCTATTTTTCATCAGTTTAAAAAAAAAAGAAGATATTACATTTTTTGCCTAATTTAAATTAAATGTTAAGACGAAAGTTTAATGTAATTTTAAGAGAGTAACAATTTCAATTAGCGGAATAGTTACGATTAACGATTTAAGCCAAAAATATAAAAACCATACAAAAAAGTATCTCATTACCAAAGAAAATATAAAAATTCCATGAATGTACAAAAAATAATTGATCGTAAATTATCAAAAAAATAAAATAAATTAAATTAAATTAAATAAATTACATAATGTTTAATCGATTGTATGATAAACAAAAAAAAAAATAAACGATATATGTTCAGTTATAGAATCTGTCTATACATAAACTATGTAGTATGTTTGATTATGTTGAACTTGTATTTTCTAAAATATTAAAAGGTACAAATAACAAAGTCTGTTTCAAAGATATAAATTTTTATATTCTACAAGACAAAACAATTGCAAATATAATTTATATAATTTTATTCTATTTAGCTGTACGAATTTCGTGCCAATATCTTAAAAGATGTTCACGTTTTGGCCAGATATGTTGTACACCAATATAACTCCAAAATCTTTAATTGATAATTTCATATTACGTAACAAACAATAAATTTAAAGACATAACATATACTTACACTCCACATAAGGCGCCTCCTAAATGAGCTGCATGATCAAAGAATTTCCATCCCAATATGCAACCCATTAAATCGACACCCATAAGAACCTTGATAGCCTGTAATCACAATGGATATTAGATAAAAAATTGAAAAGAATTAAGAATATTGTTACCGTTCCAGCAGAGAATGTGACCATTGGGAGTAGAATAATACTCAGTTGCGTATCTGGATATTGGACGCAAACATATGCTAAAATTCCCATGATTGCTCCAGACTGTTGATAATAATAATTAATGTTTCATTCCAATTATATTATTATATGTGAATGATAGCTTACCGCTCCAAGCGAGAGACCAGCTTGTCCAATTAGTACTTTATGTAAGTAACTAGCAAAACTTGATATTACACCGGCACTTAAATAAAGCCCGAGAAATTGTTCCTTGCCCAATGATGCAACAGCTGCATTGGCAAAGCTATGTAACACATACATATTGGCAAATATGTGAAAAAAGGAATAATGACTAAATGTAGATAACACCATTGGCCAACATAATGCCTCTAAAATATTAGAATAAAGGATACATGATTAGAATTGATACACTTTACATCGTTAATAATTCATACTGGCTGCTGGATTGGAACAAAAGTATCTAATCATAGTGTTTTGAAGTCGGGGTACTCTCCATAGTCCGAAAACAATAAGATTTAACGCACAAATGGGAGCAAAAATCTTTTCACCAGGAGTCAATATATTCCAGTAGTACTGCAGTTGTTCAGTCAATGATTTCTAAAAAAAAAAGAACAAAAAATAGCAATTATGTAAAATGATGAAATATTGTAGAAATTTACGGCATACCACTCTTTTCTTTTGCGTATACAATTTGTCTTTAAACCAATTGTAGCCAGCAGATGATTTAATATGTCTCATGGCTCTGGCCCTAATGCTCTCATATTCCCATATAGCACAGCCTGCAAGTGATCCTGTACTAAACTGGAAAATAAGCAAGATGGATAAGTTAAGTAAAAAATGAAGCCTTTTTAGTGACTCACCATCACAGTAAAAATGAAAGGTTTAAATAGACGTGATGAATGAAGTCCTCCGGTGTCAATTCGTATGTTTTGAAAATCGACTGGACTAAAGCCTTTTCTCGATGAAGCATCTTGAAATCGACGCGATGTTAAGGAAAATCTAGAATTCTGTTGATGATGAGGTCTACTTTTCCAGGTCCGCATCAGGCAACTATTGTATTTGTTAACATTTTGTGTGAGTAGCCTCGATTGACTGCCCTTAAATCTGGAAGCGGAATTACAGTCACAAGATATGGATTATGAGGTGTTATGTTATCAGCTTACCCTGTGTGAACACAAGTTGCAATTTCACTAAACGACATCAATTGTCTCAATGCCATAATTAAGATCGAGACAAGTTCTTTAAAATTTCTTTAGTTTGCTATAACACCATTTACGCACTTTTCATTTAATAATTTGTGATAATATCTAACCGCATGAGAGAGTCAATAGTTGATTCGAATATAATTTTTTTTAAATGCAATCTAATAAGAAACAGCCTAATCAATATTTATTATTTTGTGCAATTTTTAATTTTAATATTATTCTCCTATCCGCAATAATTCTTTGCCGTCCGGATGTAGAAACCGAAACTGGTGATGAAAACAAAACGGAACAAAAACAAGTAACTTGACATTTTTGCAAGCGGACTTCAAAAGGGAATTGTGTGTAGTTCTCAATTGAAGGAAAGATCTCATATCAACAGTTATCACAAATATTGACTATCACCGCTATCAAATAGTACATGGTCGATTCCATCACAATGGATTATTAAAATTTAATTTTGTGTATTCATTTTCAATTATCCGTGAAAAAAACAATGCAGTTTCTCATAAACCAACATACAAAAAGTGCTTATTTAATGCCAAATTTGATCACTCACCGAATACCAACTATGTCATTTTGTACGCAAGTGAAACGATTCGATTATGACCTTTTAACCATAATCGGCTGATGTTATCACAGCCAATGTTCACGCCAGCTGACTTTTCGTTTCGGGGGGATTCGGGGAGCCAGCGATTAAGAAAAACGCAGAAAAAAAATAAAAAAAAATAATTAAGATGGAGTATCTGCTGAGTGATTTACTTTGAAGTCGATTACTTTTATTTGATTTGATTTGTTTGAGTTGATTTTTTTCGAAAAAATTTCGTTACTTCGTTAGTTTATTATATATTTAAGCTAATTAACTTTATGGCAGAAATCAAGTGATGGCTAGTCAGAGCTCTTTTCATACGTGGAAAGAGGAGCCACCATCAACAAGTGGCGTGGTACTGAAAAAAGAATGTCTGGATAAATTGCCTGCAGTTGATTTGGGACAATGTATTCCATATAGTCAGTCTGGTGGTGAGGAAACAGTGCCATTGAATATTTATAGTGCCAGCAGTATGGAACAATTGGCATCAATTTACCGAAATCAAATGGAGTCACAGGGTGGGTTTGGTACTGGCTCTCGGGGGGTCTCAGGTCATGTTGCTGAAATGATTGAAGCTGGAATTGGGTATGGCAATTATTTCGTACTCAGATCGATGTTCAGTTTTGCATTAATAATATCTTTCAATAAACAGGGATCATGCGAAACAATCGATAGTACAAATATTAGAACGAGTTTCGCTATTGAAGCCGATTGAAAAATTATTACTTTACTTACGTATGCCTACTGGTGCTGCGGAAACTGGTACTACAAAATATTTGGTTAAATATTTAACGTCCTTGAACTGATATCATTATCTATTTCAGATCCGTTAAGACAAATACAAAATCCACTGGGCACCAGATCAGAGATAAACGATACTATAAATTGGGTTCGATCTCATCTTGAGCATGATCCAAATGTGTCAATTCCAAAGCAAGATGTTTACAACGACTATGTGTAAGGATATATTTTTATCAAATAATGGCACCGATACTAATAAAAGTTAATATTTAAGGGCTTACTGTGAGCGTACACGGATAAAACATTTATCAACTGCAGATTTTGGCAAAGTGATGAAACAAGTATTTCCGGGTATACGGCCCAGGCGGCTCGGAACTCGTGGTCATTCACGATATTGCTACGCAGCTATGCGTAAAGCAACAAAACTACCACCACCAGCAGTTCCTAATATAGGTTCTAATAAATCGCAAGACGATTCTAATGCTGCAGAATTAGTTAATAGTGAATCGCATCAATGGAATATAATTAAAAATTGGGCCGAAAATGTGCTTAACCATCGATTTACTGATTTAAATGAACTAGCCACACACATTGAAAGAACATCAGGCAATGATGGTATCAGTACAGACTCAAAGACTTTACTACAAAAACGTTTACTGCAAAGAGATTCAAAAGATAAAAATAGATTAAATGTAATATTAATTACATTTTATCATTAAAATATTAGCTACTATTGAATTTTTATATTTTTAGGATGGGCCACCAAAGAAACGTCGGAAACGACGAAAAGCCAACGATGAGGATAATGAATTAGCAAAAGAGGATTGCATGGAATTGGAATCAACACATGGTGAAAGTGGAAATGAGTTTATCCAAATAAAGCAAGAAGATAATTCTTTACAAAAACAGCTAATGCCAATTAATTTAACCAATGACAATGAAAGGGCACAGGAATTGCAATGTACAAATATGAGCTGTGATAGTGGTCTAATTAATTACAATAATAATACGATAGATCACAAAGACACATCAAAAATTCCAAATATTGGTTCCACAACGGAACCAATTCCAATGGCTCCAATGCAATTAAAAATGGAAAAAACAAATCCGCTTGTTGATGACAATATTCATGAACAGGTGATTTGTAAAAAGGTACGACAGGCGCAACAAGCGAAAGGAATTTGGATACCTTCGACTGCAACAGTTGCACCTAGTGTACCTTCAACACATCCATCATACCTAATGTCAAATCCCAATGTGGTGAATCGTAATTTACGACCTTCTCTCGTGGATCAAAATCAATTGATTAATTCAACTGGTTCGAATGTAGCCCAGGATATGTTAACCGAAACACCAATGCAATTGACGAGACATAATCGTGAAAGCGTTGCAAGGCAGGGGGTGTCGCAAAATGAAATTGATATGTCTGGTCTAGTCAATACACCGTATGTAGCTAAAAGTGCACCATATATAGCAAATGATATGCAGTATAGTTCAATGCTACCACCAAATCGGATTCGAAGATCACGTTATGGAAATCAATTAGAGGATACTGATACTAGTAATCCTAATGCCGAAGAAAATTTTGATACACAACAATCTGGAATGAATCCTCAGTTGAATGAGAAACCAGATGATGTTATAACGGATATTTTGATACCACGTGAACGTGTTATTAGTATCTGTAATATGGATAAAGATGCATTAGATGATTATTTAGGTGACAACTCGCAGGAACAAGATTCAGAAATTTTACAATATTTTCAATCCGATGATGCGAATGAGAGTAAATCAAATGATAGTAATGATGACGAAGACGATAATGATTTGGGACCACCTCAAGCTAGTTATCCATTTTTAGAAAACTATCAAATTTTTGGAAATGGTAAAGAGAAACGTCCTGGAAATGCAAATGAAAATCAAAGTAGACCAGAAATCAATCAATTGCGACAATATCTACAACAGAATTTGCCACCAACAACAGAACCATCAACCATAGATCAGAATTGTTTGAAAACTGAAACGAATGAAATTCAATCGAACTATCCAATGGACGTAATGCAGATGCAAGGTAGTAGTACTACAAATCGTCCAAATGCCAGAGTTGGTGGTAGTGGCAGTCAGCGCGGCAGACCAAAGGGAATAGGTAATAAAAGGATTTACAAAAATTTGACGAACAAAACCTTATCTAATACGGAACATTTAAATATGCACAAAAGGAATTACAACTTTGTACCAATATCAGTTGCGGTAAACGTATCATCATTGAACAATTCAACATTAATGTATTCAAATACGACTTCATCGAATGATGGCACTAGTGGTTCTAATTTATTTTTGAGTCCATGTAGTTCTGATCATATAAAAAAGACATATAAGATGAATTCAAGTGGCACAGGACACGATGCAGATGATAAAAGTTTTGTAAAGGGAATGAGAAATCGTGTGAATGATGTGAGCGCATCAGCACCACAAAGTCCGTTGTCTAATGCCCAACTTTACTACGGTATTGATAGTGTTTTGTATTCAAACTCCTGCAATCAATTGACACCGGCCCAAATGGAAGGCGTTGATCAGCGTACTGGATGCGCATTGCTACGTTCTCGGAGTGTACCATTAAATAAACAGAGTCCAATTCAAATTCAACCGAATGTTAGTTTTTCGGCATATCCGTCAAATTGCAATTCAATGAATGCAACACCCGTACCAACGGAATTCACTGATTTCAATAATCCAAATATTTTTGAAATGCTACCAGATTCTGGTTCTTCAATGATTACAAATCCGGTGAAAGTTGAACCACAGAATTTAATGTGTGGTTTTATGGATAACGAAATACAATCACGTTCCCTGGTTCATGTATCGGATCTATTAGGTGATTTAAATCAACCAGATCCTGGAACAAATTTAAATCCTACATCACGTTCAGTGCCATCAACACCGTTACCATTACAACAAAATTTCTTTTCGGGTATCACAAATACTGGTAAGTCATCAAATTCATCGAAACTTATGTTTGATATATCAAAATCTGTACCAACTACCCCAGTGGCGTCAATATCAAATCCATTCCGATATAGTCCTGAAGGTAACAAAAGAGATTTTTTAATTAATGGAAATTCTATTGGCTCAGGTAAACCAATTGTACAAATAATTCCAGCGCCGATACAAGCAACAAACAATTCTGTTTTAAGTGATGAATTATCAACAGCGGAAATAAGTGAGTTGACACAATTCGATAATTGTACGGATTCAATAATGGGATCTGATCTATTGGAAAATTTGTGATTTGATTTGGCGATGTGAGAGTTTTTCGATGTTTTTGTTTAAGTTTTTCATTTTATAAATCCTATGATATAATTGAAGTGTGCTAATATACACCTTGAGTTTGATGTGTGCTTTAGGTGGGAACATCACAATTATTATGTCACTTATTACTGGATATTCCCAAATGAGTCAATCATGTGTGGATGATAAATACATAATGACAAAAGAAAATCTTGCCAATTATTGGTTTGATCGCAATTACTATAACAATTTAGTCAAAAATTTAACAGGACCGCTGCCTACACAAATGCATGTTGCCATAAAATTAATTATTTCTTTTAAAAATTTAAAATGCATTAAATAATACAAGTAAATGTTTAATGATTCAATGAATGAATAATGTTTTAGGGATACAAGATATCTATATTGATGTGAGAACTATAAAAAAGTGCTAAACAAAAGAAACAACAAATCTGCATGAATGCCTAATTATACGGTTTCATTAATTAAATATATTAGATTTAATAATTGTGATTTTGAGGAAAAATACAACAAAGAAAATATTTTATAATGAAAAATAGTGTACGCATAAAAAGAAAACTTTTAGATTTTGATCCTTTTTTTAAGATAAAATATACATTTTCAACACGATGATACATAAAGTAGATGATGATAGATAAATTTAACGAAATTGATAGCCTTATTAACGAATTTCAATGAGAATCAAATTATTCGAATATACACCCTACATAAATAAAATATTGTTTAAAATGTTAATTCTTTAATGGCATATACTATAATTATACTGCTAAGTTGATAGTTGAGTTATTATTTTTTTTTTTTTAAATTTGCTTTATAATAACAAATCTAACAAATTTCTGTTGGGTTTTACATTTAATTAACATTTGCTATAACAACAGTTCAATAATTTTGTTTATCAATTGGCTTAATAAACATTTTAATAAGTTTTCTTCATTCCAAAAATAATTTTTGTCTCATACAATTAATTAAAAATAGTTGACGATTAAATAACGGCCAAATGGATCAAAAAATAATAAACTGATGAAGACCAAAATTTGAAATTAAAAGAAGTTGTTTATGAATTACGTGTTTACTTTATATGTTGTAAGTGAATTAAAACCCAATTATTATATATGTTATATGATGAATAGATGAATAAAATGTTTAATGGAACATAGTTGATAAGTTAAAATAAAAAATTAACTAATCTGTTTGTTCTAAGCATTAAAGGAAAAGTGAAATATTATAATTAATATAAAGTAGAGACAAGAAAAGCGTTAATAGATGATTGAGGATAAAGAAATTCTTTGTTAAAATTTTTTGTTTTATATAAAAATATATAAACGTTGATGGATCATTATTATGATGCCTCTGAAATTACGTACATAAAATTAAAGTTAAAAATTCAATTGTATTGATTTTGTGTCTTTTTTAACATTTCATTTACAAAATTATTAATTTTTCAGGAATACAATCATGTTATTATTGTTATGAGTGCGTAAATTCCATGGTGACTAACTACTACTTTATTAAAATGTGATATTTATGTTGATCGTCAACACACCCACTTAAGTTGCCAATAATATGATTCGGCAAAAGAGAAATACTTTCACTATTTTATAATACGATAGAATCAACGGACGCTTTTAAATATCTTGTTTATAGAATTGGAGACAACTCTCGACCTAAAAAACGATCGATTAAGATAAAACAATCCGACAAAACCAGAATGATTACAAACTTAAGGCATCTCTCTTTGATTTAATATCCCCCATCAGTTGATTAATTTGAATATGCACACGATGATCTTCAATCCGTTATTGAATTGTGTGGATAAACTTCAAGACAAACACGATGATGTCTGGTTGTGTTTTGGGACAAGTAGAAAGTGGGTAAGTCCGCGAAATATTATATACTGAAATCAGTTTACTATCAACGGTGTTATGAATTAGTAGTTTTTAACGGTGTAAAATATCTATAGTGTTGACATTGTAACAGTATTTAAAAAAAAAAAACGATAATGATTAGAAGAGTTCTACTATTAGTTTTACTGCCACTTATATGCAGTGCAATTTATGTAACAACTAACACGACGAGACATCGAAAACGACAAAGGGAACCAGAAACCCCGGCCGAGTGGACGGAACCAGACGGCTTTTGGTCATCATTACTCGAAGAATGGGCAATTAAGTAAATTACATATGAATTTATATCTTAATCCAGATGTTAAGTAAAATGGTTTAACATTAATCTAATCGTTTAAATAAATAATTTTAAATTTTAAGTCCAACGACATCTTCACGTGAGGGAAAAGTGTTACAAGTGGAGCAACGATACATTCCAACATCCGGTTATTTGATTACGAAAAGAGTTGGTGATTCATCGGTTGAATTGGATCCCCATCTTCGGCCACCAAATAATGGTTTACCACATTCATTGCGACAGAATTTCAATAATGGAAATAATCAACAACAATATCGTCCACGTGAAGTCAGCGAAACTGATTTATATTTACTTGGTGCTATTGAAAAACTTGTCTATCGTGTAGATTATCTAGAGAGTCGAGTTCGACGTACAGAACAGGTCGTCTATTATCTAATGGAAGGAAATAAACAACAGAAGGAGGAGAAAGGTCAGTTGAATATACATACGTTTATCTAATTGATATATTTCAATGATTTACTATAATTTTTAGAGCCAGAGACAAATACGTGTCCCAAGAACTTTGTTCGTATGGGAGAGAATTGTTATCACATTGATATGGATCGGCAAGTGAATTGGAAATCAGCAAATACAATGTGCAAATCTATGGGAGCACATTTAGCTGAATTTGAAACGATTATAGAAAATCATGATGTGATGAATGAAATCAAGAGAAATCCACAATATAAAACTAAAGATTTTTGGGTGGGTGGACTCAATCCGGGTCTACTTTGGATTTGGTCTAGTTCAGCAAGACCAGTTAATCCAAAAACAAATTTAACGAGTATTGCCAGTTCTGTTAATAATAATTCAACCGCTCCTGATCTACAATCAAAAATATCTTCTTCCGGATCAAATTCACACAAGGATAACGGAAATGAAACGAGCAACTTAATTGAGATCAAAGGTAGTGGTAGATGTTTAAAAGTGAGCTATGAAAGAAATCACTCTCGGTATGCTTATATGGGAGCTGAGTGCACCAGCAGGTTGAATTACATCTGTGAATTGTTAGACAATTCACTGGATAATGAAATATCGCGGATTGCTAGGAAACTAGATATCAAGTAGATGAATAACATTGTAGGCTATCTAAAATTATTTATTTCAACTGATTTTTAAATTGGCAAATGAATTTTGTCAACCAATTCCATTCAAACAATTTTAGCGAATTTAATTGAACTCAAATTGTACATAATTTTATAGATTTAAATATACGAACTGTATTTATTTTGATATCGTTTGTTATTTACTGAATAATTTTAAACCAAAATGATTCAGATTCAAAGTAAATTAATTACCAATGGTATTTCGGTCATAAGAACTCATCTATTAAGGATTCCTATAAGAAATGCTAACTCTGGACCAGCTCAATGTAATCTGGGTGCGAATGACTGTAAACCAAATGTTGGTGGTAAACCGCTAGACAATGACAAAAGGCAATCGAGTGTGGATTGTGGTATCTCGCCTCCTAAACCAGATGATACTTGCCTGGATTGTTATCCAAAATCGAAGCTACCGGAAACAGATCCACCAATGGGATGGTGTGATGCCGTTCATGAAGGATATGCAAAGTTAAAGGCAAAACAGGCTAAATATCAAAACGATGATTGTTTGCCAGTATTTCTTAAACTAGGGAAATCCGATAAAAATTTATTCCAGTTGACTTCTGGTATTGCTGTTGTTGGACTGGGATTGGTATTCAAATTTTTCTATGATATGATTGTGGCAAGTCTTCCAGTTCCTGATGACAGCATAGATGACATGTGAGGAATAATAATTTCATTCATACATAAATATGAAGAATGATCCATTATTTTTGAGGAACAAAATTCTATATAATTTTATAATTTTTCATCTTATTTACATTGGCATTAAAACGCATTAGTCAATTAAGAAAATTACGATTTAACAATTGGTCAGTTTGTTTTTATAAAAACGCATAATGTGTTTATGCAGCTAAATATACATTTATGAGTGTCATTGCAGTGAATCCAATAGCAATTGCTAAAAATTGTATTATTCCAGCTGATTTAGGTCCGTTTTCATGCCAGCGAGCACGTTCTCTTGGCATCACTTCTGATACAGTGACATACAGTAGGGTGCCACCAGCTAATCCTTGTAATAATGGGAATGCTGTACTTTTCCATGAATCTGGAAGATCAGTTATACCCATTCCAATCCCTATTCCAATTACAGTACCTAATGAGAATATCGTTATGGATAGAAGATGTTTTCCCATTGTAGTCATTGGGTGACTACTTAATTCAATTCCTAAACAGAAGGCAACTACTAACTTATGACATGCTACAGCACCCACAAGCAATAGGATCTAAAAGAAATCGAAGTAAAAATCAATTTTTGATTAACTATTTGTTATTACTTCACTTACTTTACTGCCAGTTGGTTGAACGCCAATGGCTAATCCTTCTAACAATGAGTGTATACAAAGAGCACACAGTAAACCGAATGTTCCTACTTGAGAATTTTCACATGGCTCTGTGTGACTAACTGGACATATACGAGTATTCATATCGTCAGTAGGACAACTTGTTATTCCTCCAGTTTCGCCAGCTAATAATGACTCAGTCTCTTGATCAACGGTTCCATAATTTTGCCGTAATCGATTATGAATATTGTCAAAAAACGGTGATTGGCGATGATGATCATGTCCAATTGAAGGTCCGTGTGAATGTTCTATAACTTCACCGAAACAAAAATGTACCATTTCATCAATGGCATATACTAAGAAGAATCCAACACAAAATATAATTTCGCTATACTTTGATAATGTGCCTTCACGTGCCTAAAATGAACAATAAGCATTTATGAATTAAACAAAAATTCTTAAACAAGAAATTTGAAACTCACGTCTGGTAACATATGAACTATAGCTGTGGCTAGAAGGACACCAGCACCAAAACATAACAATGCTGAAATCAACAGTGGATGACGTCTTCGGTTACGTACTGATATACATGTTGGTAGAACACCAAATAAGAAACTACCACCGCCAAGGAAAAACATTGATAAAATGTTTGCCCTTGTACGGTCTAATGGATAATCATTTAAAGCTACATCCATTTCGGCTGATACTTCTAGCTACTCCTAGTCGAATGACCGATAAACAAATAAAAGATTTTTAAATCAGTTATAACTTTAGTCGTGAACAAACACACTATTATATACATATGAGTGATATGAATATTATAATTACTGTATTTGGTAATCGAATTTATGTTTACACTTTATCACAATGAATTTCAAATGAACTGAAACAATTTATTATTCTACACTTATTAAAGCGCACTGAAGCCAACCAGAACAAATTCACATCGTTTTGGAATGATGGATAAATTAACTATGATGCTGATTGTTCTTTTCGTCCGTGAAACCAACTATTGTCAAGGAATAAAAGGAATCGAACGGAATATTACTACGAAGTCTTTATTACGATGTTATGAATATCAGCGTTTAATGCACACACAGAAATAAAACTGGAGGTCATACAGTCGCAACAGACAAACGAAAGCAACTTATTGAATGTATATCAATACTGGCTCAAGTCTCACAAAGAATCGTCGAAACTCCCGAATTTGATTGTGTAACCGACAATTTTACTTTTACTCACTTTATTTGATTGAAGGTGTTTGCTGATACTATAAGGTGAATATATGATTTTTTAATAACGTACAATAACAATTTTATTTATGTATAACGAAATAATGCGAATTTAGTGAAATTTAATTAAAAAAATAAAATTTATGCTACCAAAATCAACTGGTTGAATTCACCGGTGGTTTCTCTGACCAATGTAAATCTAAACTGTAATACTACTGAACCACTTAAATGGATATTAATTACACAAAGCCAAATTAAATGGGTGAACTTAATACATTATTAAGCAAATAGTTACATTGGCCGATAAGATTATTATATGATTTTAATTTTAATGATGGTCTCATAAAGGAACATAGCTCTTCATAAACTATGTGATGTATTAAATTTTTACTTATTGCACATGATATGTAAATGTTGCTTAAATAGAAATAAATATATAGGTAACCGTTGGCTAATTTAATTTATGATTTATGTTTAATACCAAATCTACAAGAATTTTATAATTGCAATCAAGTAAACTAAAATCGTCGTTTCTGTGAAATCCAAAAAAAAAATTTTTTTTTATCCGTTTACATGTCAATAAGACTCAATCGGAAGTAAAAACGGTTTTAGATTGAAAACAAAATTTTTAGTTGCTGCCCAAATTTTAATTTCTCGACTATTAATCTAAAATAATTTTAATTATAATTTAATTACATTGGATTCTTGCGTACTAAGAATTTTGTTTGATTGTACATTATTTTGTATATAAAACTATATTATATCGTGCTAACGAATTTGTTTATACATCAAAACAAATTAAGTCACAAAATTCATAAGACGTGTAAATTAAGAAATATCTTATTACTGGAATATTCTGTTGATTTTTGTGTCTATTTTCTTATTCTAAAATTCACCATTTAATATCAGTTGTTTGATAGTATTGAAGGACATTTGAATGCCATCTAATCGAAATCGAGGAATGAATCAAAGATAATATTTAATATCCAAATATAAGATTTCTTCATACACAATAGTGTATTTTTATTGATTCACATATTCCTATTCTACTGTTTTGAAGTGATAAGTAGGAATAGAACGTTGAAACTAACACGAACAAGATACCTATAACATTATGAAACATCAGGCACTGATACCAATGTCTAGCAAGAATCGGTCAGATATGGACTTGGATCATTTACCTGAGGAAATTTCATTATCGTCATTCACCGATACAGATTTTGATACAACAGATGACTCTGATACTGAAGAAATTTGTTATACACAAAGTTACAATTGGCCACGTCCAGGTGATAACCTAGGACTGCTCACCATTAATGAACAATCATATTCAGTCGACTGTCACACAAAATCATCTCCACCGAATCCTTCGCCTCCGAAACCAACCGCTCATACCACAACTACTACCAACAATACCACAGAAAAGCCCAAAGTAAAAGGAAAAGTAGTAACAACATCAGGCGCTCATCGCAAAGGACCATTGTCTAGGTAATATTTACAACTGACTCCAACCAATTTACTCAATTAATAAAAGAAAATCTTTAGAAAAGGAAAGAAAGGGAAACTCCTGAAGCAAGAAGAAATACCAAGACCGAAGAAACCGTTAGTTTATCAAATTCGTATCAATTTGAATATAATTAATTTACTTTTTTCTACATTGTATATTGATTAGGACCCAAGTGTGTATTTGTCTGTCAGGAACACGGTACGATGTAATTGGAAGAGTAGCCAAACGTATGGGATGGAGAACTGTGCGTGAACACGATATGTGGAATATATTTTGGACAGATTCAATATTAGGTGTTGAATTTTGTAAAGATATGAGACGATTTCAAAAGATAAACCATTTTCCCGGGATGTTTGAAATTTGTCGAAAAGATTTGTTAGCCAGAAATCTGAATCGAATGTTACGATTATTTCCATTAGATTATCAGATTTATCCGAAAACATGGTGCTTTCCGGCAGAGTAATGAATATTTGCAATTTATTAACAATTAAATGTATTAAACAACGAATTTTCAGTTTGGGTGAAGCTCAACAGTATGCAAAGACACATAAGAATAAGACGTTCATTTTAAAACCAGATCAAGGTGCTCAGGGTAAAGGTATATCAATTACAAAAACGTTGAAGGACATTAAGCCAACGGATCGAATGATTTGTCAAGTATATCTGAGCAAGGTATAAAAGATCGATTAGCAAAATCATTATCATTCTAATCCATTGCTCTATTGTCATTGATTAGCCACTGTTAATTGATGGATTTAAATTTGATCTGAGAGTGTACACTTTAATAACATCTACTGATCCATTAAGGATTTTCGTCTATAATGAGGGATTAGCCAGGTGCTCTCTAGAGATAACTTTATATACAAAATTCATTCTAAATAGATGATTTGTGTTTTTTAGATTTGCAACTAGTAAATATAAGGAACCGGGTGGTCATAACACCACCAATATGTTTATGCATTTGACCAATTACTCGGTGAATAAACATAGTAGAACTTTTTCCAATGACGATGAGGCAGGCAGTAAGAGAAAATTTTCAACACTAAACCGTATATTGAGTGCTGAGGGATATGATGTTGTGACACTATGGAATAATATTGATGACATAATCGTTAAAACTATATTGAGTGCATGGCCAATGCTGAAACACAATTATAATGCATCGTTTCCAACACATGATATAATGCAAGCATGTTTTGAAATACTTGGTGTTGATATATTAATTGACCAAAAATTAAAACCATACATACTGGAGGTGAATCATTCGCCAAGCTTTCACACCGATGAACAAGTTGACAGAGAAGTTAAAGAAGCGCTTATTTATGACACATTTAATATTTTAAATATTAGTCATATGGATAAGAAACGAGTTCTGGATGAGGACAAACGAAGAGTAAAGGATCGTCTCTTAAAGAAAATCAATCACACACAACCGACAGATTTCACAAGCAAACCGGCATTAAATGAGTCAGTAAATGATGTCTTAACGATTTAGTTGTGTATTAACTTATTTCTCTAGGGATGGTAGTTACTGCCAAGAAAAGGCTATAACCAGTCCATGGGCACAACAAATTTGCTGGGAAGAAACTCATCTCGGCGGTTTCCGAAGGATAATGCCAGCCCCAGGAGATCCAAATAAATATGCACCGTTTTTCATTTTACAAAATCAAGCGTCAGTTTATTGTGATACAGCAGCTAGTAAACGACGTGAAATGGCAGCAAAGCAAATTCGTATCGAATTGGCAGAACGAGCAAAGTTTAATCAGGCACCAATACCATTCCCAAGAAATATGAAATGTAAGGTACAAGGCGAGGATGATGACGACAAATTGTTAAAGAAGAAACGTAAGGCAAAACCCCCAGGTCCAATTAATGCTGCTGCTGGTGATGGATTCGCAGTAATAAATGTAATTGAAAGTGATGAACGTGAACGATTGTCTTTAATGGCACAGAGAGACTTTTTAATCCGAAGCTGTGGTTTACTACCTTGCGTATGATAATCAATTATCAATATTTCTATTATCTAATTTGAATTTGTGTATATACGTATAGATCTTTACAAGTTTCTTCCGTAACGAACTTTTAACAGAAGCTGATCGAAGAAAATATAATGATCTGTATAGTAAATTAGTTGGCAGTTACTCGAAAACTAAAGCTACAGAATCATGTCCGTCTAATAGAGCAATATTATCAAATCCTAAAGTAATTTTTGTCTATTAATGATTGTAGTTATTTAGGAATGATGTGTTATAAACTTATAGATTCATTTGGCTTCCATAAATCCAATTACTGAAACCGATAGCCGATTGTCGCACAATAATCAAATTGGATCTCACTTCGGTGTTGTTTGTACAGAAGTCCAATTAAATAAACGTCCAGAGATACCAAAGACGATTTCAAATGAGTTTAATTATCGCAGTAACAAAGCAACGGTAGCAAGAAGAGGTAACATCCTTCAATGCCATTATGAACAATTAAACTAGTTAACATTTAATTTATATCAATTCTAGTTACAAATGTGGCAAGAAGATCTGTAATGGCATTACACGAACTTTGATAGTAAATTTCCAAATCCACCTTAACATTTGGATTTATTTTATATGAACTGCCATAACTTGAACTGTTTATATTAAAATCATTGCTTATTAATATATGACATTGCTTAGAGTAAAGTAACATGTTAAAAGAAAATATAAAAACTCAAAATTCTATAATATGAAATTCAATATTTTCGTTTTTAATTTATCTTTATTAATTCATTATAACGATTTTGTTTTTCATTATTGCTGAAAATTGTGACTTTTTCCTTCGTTTAAATTTAAGTAAATGTACAATTTTTTTTTTCTTTTTTATAATGACTTTTATAATAGATTTATGTTGTATTTTTTTTTGTGTCTCTTTATTTAGCATAATAATAATTTATGCTAAAGAAAATTTGTATTTCATGTAATAATTAAAAATATGTGTCCTCATATTAACACCACTTTCTGTATCCAAATATCTTTATCATTTACAATTTACGAAAAAAAGGGAGCAGACAAAACATAGAAATAAATTATTCCTCATAATTATTCTCGTTAAAAATTTTCATTTGTCTTGTTTTGTTCGTTGTGTGCTCACTTTACTAAATGCAATTTTAACTGTTTAGCTTTTCATCAGTATTTCATATAAATAATTAAATCGTCTTTACTTTTCATTTATCAATCAATCTACTATGTATGATAATAAATTTAATATTTAATAATTACATTAGTTTCTTTTTTGTTCTGGTATGATTATACTATAGGACATAATTCGTATCAAATTAAACAGAAACATTCTAATAAAAATGTATGAGGAAGAAAAATTATGTATGTAATTAATAAATTAATTGTGTGTGTGTGTGTGGCTGGAAAGAATCATGTAATGAATTTAATATAATTTATATTAATAAAATCATGATTTTAGAATTAACTCATTAACATTAATGTTACGTTACAATGTATTGTTACAATTATTTACTGTACAACTGTTTCGATGACAATGAAGTAAATTAGGTACGATACCAATCATATTATCAACTACTTAAATATGAACGATTTTCTATTACTGAGTATGACAAAGTAAATGTAAAATTAGTCAATTAAAAACAATAAGCAATTAACATTTTTCACAATTAAATTTGCCATTTGATTAATTTTTTTGTCTGTTCCATCTATTATTTTACAATTATGATGTGAATTAACTATTTTAACTTGAGTTGTACCGAATTCATCGTCCGTTGAATCCCATTAATTTTTAATAAAAATTTAAATTACTCTCTAATCTGTTAATTAACCATGAATCAATCTCACATTGTAGATTATTGCATTTCATTTTCATTAAATACTATAAACTGTGATTTTTTTTCATTTTACATCCTCGTTTTTTTTTTTTTGTTAATTTGTATTTTTTCATATTTCACTAACGCAAACTCAATTGAGTCCAATATATTAATCACGAGTACATTTAATATTTTATTTTGATCCTTAGATTTTCTAATTAACTCGCTTCAATATAAGTAGTAATTGTTTGTTTTACTTTGCAAATTTTAAATTTAAGACTTAATAAGAAACACTATTGATTATCAATTATTTCCTAAATATTTATACACTTTTTTCTTTTAATAACATTAACAAGGCATTCAATAATAATTTGTTTTGTTATAAGTAAATCTCTCTCTCATATCGGTTCATTATTACTTTTAATCATCATCTTAATTGATCACTTATTTGCATTATTGATCCGTTAAAATATTCACACTTAAGTATTTGAATCCGTCAATTTCAGTATATTTTTTTCTCATAATTCTTCACGATATTCAATCATGCTATAATAGATTATCGTCATCATAAATTAAAAACAATTAAGATTCCTTATGCAGATCATCATTTTAAACTAAAGTTAATTGTCATTTTTTTTTTATAATTTATCTGTTGCATATCATTTAAATTATACACTACACTTCACTTTGAAGAGCGCAGTATGTCAAAGTCCTAACATTTATATTTTACCAATGGTATATTTTTTGAAGACCAACATTTCTCACAACACCATTCTGCAAAACATTCTTTACTAATCATTTGAAATGCTGCTTCTGTTACGCCTGTGCAAAGCCTACAAATAATAACAATATTTAATGAAATTAACCATAAATCACTTAAAAGCAAATAACATTATACTTACCGATGATAAAAGAAATTGCAACCAGATTCACAAAACAGGGCCTCATCATTATCATTCACTTCTTTATGGCAATTGCCACAAGGATAAATTGGCGGCGCATTAGGATTTTGTGGATTAAATATTTTTGATTGACCTGTTGGATACAGTTTACCACTACTAACTGGCATTGGTTTCGGTCCCGGTCCTGGTCCAAACATTGGCGGACACATTGAATTCGGTGGTCCATTCATTTGTGGGCCGGGTCCACCAGGACCATTCCCACTTGGATTCATCATTGGATTTATAGGATTCATTCCGTGTTGTGGATTATTCACCCCCATTCCTTGGCCCATACCAGGACTAGGTACTGATCCAGGACCGATATTCATCATATTCGGCTGGTTATTACTATTTGGAATACCAGGCATTGGCCCAGGACCACCAGGCGGTGCTGAATTTGGTCCAACTGGATTCATTGGACCACAGTTTTGATGTCCCAATGGACTCATCATTGATGCATTGATCATGTTATTCATATTTCCTAGGTTTGATTGATTCATATTACCACCGGGCATATTACTTTGCGGATTTGGCATACCGGAGTTCATATTGCCCATCATTTGATGTGATCCCATCATGGGATTTATACTGTTACCAGGTCCTTGTGATGACATCAAGTTGCCATTTGACATTCTTGGTCCACCAACTGGATGCCCAACTGGTCCATTGCCTAAAATTGGACTATGACCCATACCACCAATCTGTCCATTGTTCATATGTGGACCAGGAACTGGACCACCAGGTCCATGGGGACTCCCCATGTTAGGTCCCATGGGTGATCCCATAGGCATATTCATTGGACTGCCCATTGATCTATTGCCGTTCGGTCCCATTCCATGATTCATTCCTAAATGCGAGTTCCCTGGTCCTGGACCACCCATGTTTGACATACTGCTCATCGGTCCCATGGGACTCATACTAGGACCCATGTTACCCATTGGTGACATACCGCCCATACTAGCACCCATTGGTCCGTTCATAGGACTAATGCCACCACGGTTTGGTGGCATATGTGGCACCATATTACCCATACCACCTTGTACTGGACCCATTGGCCCCATGTGTAATGGTGAATTCATATTGTTCATAGCCATTGGATGCATACCCCGCATCGGTTGACCACCAGCACCACCACCAGGTGGCATATGTGGATGCATGTGATGTGTCATTGCCGGATGAATACCACCCATATGGCCACCCATATTATTTGGTGGATGATTTATTGGCGGGGGATTTGTTGGAGTATCATCAAAAGGGTTTGAAGCGACAATCGTATCACCATAGCCTGTCAATGGTGGCGGTAATAAATCTTGTGGCGTTGGAGGCTGTGATTGTGCGTTCGCAGCAGCAGTATTAGCATTTGATGTTTTTCGCCGCTTCTTTGGATTGCTTGGTGCCGGCTGTGATATCTGATGTGTATCTAGTGGCGGCTTGAAATCTGGTGGACATAAACCTGGCGCCGGCATCTTATACGGTGCCATGCCGAGGTTGTGTGTCATTTTCTTTCCCCGTTTAATTTTGACGGATTTTATCTTAATTTCCTCGTAAAAAAATTGATCTCTGTTTTTGTTTTGGCAGACCTAAAACATAAATTGAGCATAAATAATGTGCTTGTAATAGACTTCGGTCGATCCAGGCTAATATGAAATGAAATGATCAGATTAGTGCATGTGCATGACGATTGATTCTATGCAGCGAAGACCCCCAGAGCGAGAAAAATAACATTGTCTGCATGCCTGAGTGAATGCTCGAGCTGAGCCTGTGATACACGGGTACTATCTAACCTGAAGGTACACAGTGGCTAATTGTCATCTTTTGTTCATATTAGCTCGACCCAAACATGTTTTTAATTAATTTAATCAGCCATTAACGAACGGCGTCCTATAATGGGAATTGATCGTTGATAACAATGGGGTTACAGTTCTTACCTGCACATTCTAACTTAAATGTAGTTGATCACAAACTCCATTGAATCGTGGGAAATTCTATCCGAGTTAATAATGTAAAACTGCTGAGTAGATTCCAAACCAGTAACAAAATGGCACAAAACACTTCAATAACCCAGTGGCACTGTAGCATTTATTATTAACTGCTTCTGATATTGTATTAGGACCGCTATTACACGCACATAGAGTTAGTCACGACAAATAAAAACACTTTGAGTTGTAACACTAATTTTACATTGATCGGTTTCACAATTTGTACGAATTAAATTAGGATTTTATTAACTTTTTACTCTTTTTGCTTAAAATTTTTTACTTTACAAATTTTTTAAGTGTTTTTGTATTCGACAAATGTTTGACGCGTGACGCTTATTTTTTTATTTTTCGAGCGCATACTTCACAACATCGAACAGCTCAACTTTTTCAAAGATAGCGCATATTTGTCGCATGGCGCAAAACATCTCAGATTTCAAATTCAAGAATAGTAGTAATACTATTTTATAATTAATTATCCAATTAATTAATTAATCCGTAAACTGTTTATCCGTATTGAAATTTCCGGAGAATCAAAAATATAGAAACCGTAAAAGAAGGTCATTATTGGTTGCTTGTCTTGCCTTGTGGATCTGTTGACCAGACACTTTTACATTGGGTTTTAGAGAATAAAACAGCACAGAACAAAATCACAGTGCCTTGCCGGTCTCAACTAATTCAAATTTCGGCACGGTACAGGTTCGATGTGCTCAAAAATAATATTCCCCAAAATTAATTTTAAAGCTATGTGCAAATTTAAAAAGCAATTAACGCAAAACTATGGTTTTCATTATACGTTATTTGTATACTCAACGGAATATATTTTCTTTTATTCGTTAATAAAATTATTTCCATAATTCATACGATACTTAATTCAACTATTAACATGTAATAAAGCTCAATCACTGCTGCAACTGCAATTTTTCATTCTTCTCGTCTTCATGAACGTCCTCCAACGGTACTTCTTGATGTTGGTATTCCTTTGGAATTAGACACCAAGCTATTGGTGCTATCAATTTCCTATCCAGGGTTTTCAAGTGGCTCTGATCCATAAAAGCACTTAGAGTAACTCCAATAAAAAGTAATAACATTGTGCTGAGGAATGATAACCATATGAATGAAAACCGAAAGAAGTATGGCACACTCTCATTGACAGGACTGGTATCTGTTAGGTTCCTAAGATGTTAGACGCACATTATTATATATAATCATCATAAAAAATCAAAGATTCTATTACATTGCAGCTTCTTCCAAGTAAGATATCGTAGTATCCGTTATGTCAAAAATTGTATCATTTGACAAAGGACACAAATCCACAGTCGTCGGTAATTTTGGATAATGTATGAGTCCTTTAATGAGGTACATTTGATTCCCAATGGCCATTGCGATGATTGTTGAAGTGCTTATTACGGTAGCCCATAATACTGCCTGATAATTAACAAATTAATAATATTACATATTTCAGTATCAAATATGAATAATTACTTTAGAACTCGCTTTTGGATAAAGCATTCCTAGCATAAATGCACCTAAAATAGGCCCTTGGGCACTGCCGGCTGCTGTGGTAACTAGTTGTAGAATAGAACCAGTCTTATCAACAATAACTCCACCAAACGCTGCGTAAACACCAAGAGCCAATATTATACACTTAAGAGCAATGTTATCTTTTTGATCCGATGGCTTATACAAATTCAATGGTTTTATGTACTGAGAATGAATGATGGACGAAAGTGCTTGCATCATGGCAGCCATTGTACTATAAACCAATTCAATGAGTTTATTGATTCGTTAGTTTATCGATAATACTCAGTTACCTTAAGCCAGCACTAAATACACATGATATGAATATGCCTGGTAATCCAACAAATTGTCCTACAACATCTTGTACAAAATGCGGCATTAACTTATCAGTTTTCTCTACAGTCTACAAATAAAATTCAATTTAATTGTCCATCTAGATCAAAGATATACATTAGAATTTACGCCAAGTGCAATTGGATCACATCCATGATACCAAGCATACATAATTAATCCAGTAATACAGTTCAGGCTCATGATTACACTACATCCTAACATAAAGATCCAAGTGGCTCTAATTGTACAATATCATTTATCAGTAATTTAAATAAAGTCATTTGAAAATTAATTACTTTTTTGCATTTTTCAAATCGCTAATAGCTGATATTCGTTGAATGCAGCTTTGATTCAGTCCACTATAGGCTAGCCACATTGAAAGATTTCCCAACAAGCTATTCCAGAAAGTCAACCGTATAGTAAAATCTGTATCCATGCTATTAATTATGTTCAATGAATATCATAATCATTTGAATTAAATTCATGTAATGTAATTACTTGAAAATTTGTAAGCGACCACCTTCTTCATTTCGACGAAATACTTCACCAAGTCCGCCAATTTTAATTATTCCAGTTACCGATACAATAATACATGATGAAAACATGATAGTCGCTTGTAATACATCAGCCCAAACTACTCCTTTCATGCCACCCTTGGTATTGTAAATAATAAATGAAGTACAGTGATATTGAATTAATTAGAATAGTGTCAATCAACACTTACCAATGATGTATAAATTGCACATATTAAACACACTACAGAATTAACCACGTGCACGTTGATTCCCGATACTGTAAAATAAATTTGAATTTTATCTCACTTAACAAACTAGTAATGTTTGCATACCTTCAGCGAATGCCATTGAAGGAATATAGATCACAACCGGTACGGCAAGCATAATATTCATTACGAAGATTGCAGTGATTAATGACTTAATTGTTTTATTGAAACGTAATTCCAAATACTAATAAGAGCAGATAAAAAATTAATTTATAGTTGGTTTTGATTAGGTAATAATTAATTTTAAACGAATTGTATGCATAAGGATGCCAGTAGTCTGTCTATTTACCGAGTAGCAATTTGTAATATTGTTTGAATAAAATATAGGCAAGATAATATTGTTCAAAGCAAATGGAATGGCTAAAAAGATAGCAATTATCATTGCATATTGAGTCCCAAAACCATATATTTCGGCAGGCACCGACATTATACTGATACCGGATATTTGACTGAAAGAACGTAAAGAAGTAACGTAAATCTTCTATGAGATATTTTGCAATTATGAATACAATCCATTTTACCTGGCTATCAACGAAATAGCAACAGGTAACATTTTCATAGACCTTCCGCCATATAGATATTCTTCAGTAGTTTGTTTCGTTTTTTTACATAACGCAAAAAATACACCGATCGTTGAAGTAGCAATCAGAAGGATTGCAAATACAGCAAAGTCCACCCACGAGAATATTAATCCACTCATGTTGCTATCAGTTATGAAACTATTACAATCTCTATTCGATAATGGAGGTAACTATAACTTCAAATAATCCTAGGAATTAAAATTATCCAAAACGAACGATTAATCCATAATTAACTAAATAATTGATGTTTAAATATCACTGAAGCACTTGAACCAGAGCACTAACAATACCCATCCAAAGTACCAGCTCTTTTATAGATTTCTAAATACAATTATTATAACTCGATGTTGAAATTATATAGAGAGATATGCAATAATAATATTAAAAATTTACACTTGTCATCCTTTGATAAAGTTTTATTTAATTATGTATTTTTAAATTTAAATACATAAATATGTAAACATTGTAAAAGTGATAATACTATAAAATAATAGATATTATACTACACATCGTTATGAATTAGTATTAATTCGATAGACAGGCATCAGAAATAGCCACAACAGTTCATAAAGGTATTTTCCATTAGATATTCATCGTCGTTTAAACGGTTTCAAATCTTATGGTAGATTCTTGAAAATAAAAGTTATACAAATTTCTTGTTTATTGTACTCGTTAAAAATTATGAAAGCTTTTATCAAATAGATAACAGCCAATACTGTGTAAATGACAACGTTTTCTCTGAATGAATGAATGACTTCACATTGATTTATATTATTTGTACCAGTTGCTTGATATCATTGAAAATATCTTGACCTCTAAAGGATGAGGAAATTTGATGAAAATGGGGACAAGAATACCAAATAAACTAGTAATTAAAAGTATAGCGTTTGAATTTAAAATTAAAACAATTTATTAATTTTCCAATTTGCCTAGATTAAAATAAATTAATTTACTTATTTTAGTTACATTATATTAATTAACTTAATGTAGTTCATTTGATATACGATTAAAAATAATTTATTTATAATGATGTTGGTAACTTTTGTTTGAAGAATGCATGATTGAGAGCATCATTGGCAGTGATACGTTGCTTTGGATCGACACATACTAATTTGGCTAGTAATTCGTAGGCACTATCAGGGAATGGATCGTTTGAAAAGTCAGTATTCTTTGATGAGATAGCGCACAAACATTCATTTGGTACTTGATCGCAATTGAAGCATTTCAGCTTGCTATTGTTAGGCACACTGTTTGTTACAAATTTGCATGTGTATCGCCTTCGTAATCGTAAACATAATTTCCTTATATGTAATGGTTCCTTTTTAATACTGACGGTTAAATTACGTCCCAATTGTTTCGCCAATCGCCGAAAACAACCATCACCAAAGACGGTTATCATTTCACCCATTGCCTGATAGTCATCTGTTGCCCTAAAGAATGGATAACATCCAGATAAAATCGAGAACATAATGATTCCAGCGGCCCAGATATCAACACTTGTGGTTTGATGAGGATATTTCAAAAGTACTTCGGGTGGTCGATAACCAGGAGTCCCAGCCCGAGAAGCTTGGATTTCTTTCTTTACCAGACATTTATTGCATACAGTATTTCGTCCGAAGCAACTACATGAATTGCTGGAATTCACTAACAACTCTGGTTTAACATTGGGACTTCTGGTACTTGAGGGCATCATCAAATTGGGACTAGTTCCAGCTAACTGTGATTTACCAAGTACTAATCTCGCTAGTTCCACAAATCCAAAATTAAGCGGCAATTTGGGTAAAATAATCTCATTAATTGGTTTCAAAGGTGTTTTAAATGGTGATGCTGGTATCATGGAATCAGTTACACTCTCGTTGGGACGATTCACAACTTTGGAAGTTGTTAGGTTTTCATTATTTAACTCAGTCGATGTTGTAGTCGTCGACGTTATATTATGTTTAATACGTTTATTCGTTTGGGAAATCGTATTAGATGTATTGTCAGCCTAAAATAAAAGGTAATTACAGCAAGTGCAATATGAATGATGAAACATTTTGAGTACTTACCTCATCAATTTGATCATGTTTACGTTTATGAGTTTCAGGTACAAGCACTCCAATTTGATTATCCGGTTGGTTCAATGCACTTGGTGTTAGCAATTGGGCCAAGCCAAAATCAACCAATAGATATTTATTCAAACGTCGATTGAATAAGAAATTACTCGGTTTTACGTCTCGATGGATCACATTAAAAGAATGAACGCGTTTTAAAGCGATCAATAAATTGTACATATAGTTTTGTACTTCGCCAGGAGTAAGTTTATCAAAATAATCATGGAATCTGTCGTGCGGCAGATAAGGCATTACAAACGCAACAGCATCACAGTGGCGTAAGTAACTATTGATGCCAATTACATTAGATTCGCCACCAATTTTGAGAAGACAGTTCAGTTCTCGTTCCACACGTGATGGATGCGATGTCGGTACCAAATGTTTGATTGCATATTTTGGACGATCAGATGACACTACCCCCTTATCCTGTTTTAAGGTGACCAAAAAAACATTGCTGAAGGTACCTTCACCAATACGCTGGTGGACATCGAAGTATTTATCGATTGCTGGAATCTCAGTCTTCAAATTTTCAATAAGCTCTAAAAAGAATAGCACATTAATATCGACTATTATGATTTAGATCAATTATAAGGTCATACTTAAATCTTTCTTGGACAATGGCTTCCTCAAATCGGTAGAACTATTCAAAGAGATTTCTAATTTTTCTGCCTCATCATTTGATAAAACAGGTTGAATACTCCTTGAATGATGCATAACCTCCATTACCAATTGTTCAAAAAAAAATTTGTATCAATTTCAATACTGAGACACTCTTGTTTATTTAGGCTTTGTGGAAGTGCTTAAAATTAGTGACTTCAATGTAGAGTTCTTGGTTTATTCTTAGTTGAGATTAACTTAGATTGAGATCAATTCCGAGTAATTCTAAGATTGAGTATCGTGGAGATAGGCACAGTCTCGATGAAATTCTACAATCAGAAAACAATTTTCTATTCATATTTTAACTCATCCAGTTGTCGAATAATAGGTAAACACTACCTGATTACTAAATAATTAAAATTACTTGAATACCTTGATTAGATTTTTAAAACTTTTTGGACACCTTCCCGAAAAACACTTCACTTTGAATCTGAAACTAAAAACTGCGCAATATGTAAAATATTTTCATTTGAATCGAACAATTCTGAGGTTAGGTTGCCTATTTTGATATTTGTTTGTAAACATCATCAGAAGGTCGGTGTCAAATTGCATAATTTTTGGATCAGCACGCTCTTAATTAATAGAATTATTGGCCAAAACAACTACTAGTTGAGAAGTAATTTGAATTGCATAATGAATTATTAACATCAAGTCCGATGGAGTCGTAAGAAGAATTCACACTTAATTAAATCTAGAATTGACTAACAGTTAACATTTGATTCGTAGGTTGCATCTGATAGTGCCTTTCGAACAGATTGGATTGGTTGAAAATTATGCAAGATCGAGAGAGAATGAATTCAAGAAATTGCTCGAGAAGGTATGCATTTCCAAATACTAGGAAAACTTTCCACTTCATTTTGGATCAATATGATTTTAGTGCAAATTACCCGATCACGGATGGAGTGATCATACAATTGAATCGACGTTGTATGAGATGGCCAGCTGGGATAGTAACAATTTAACAAGGAAGTCCGGTATTGGTGAACGTGAAGGAAGAGTAGTGTCAGGTATTTAAAGCGAATTGCTGTCATTGCTTCTAACTGTAACGGAAGAAATTTTTAGCACTTGTACGTAAACGACATTATGGTTTTGCACACGGGATTGGCAGATCCGGTAACATCAACGAAGCTCAACCAAAAGCAATAGGTTCCACAGTGCTTTATCGACTTACCAATAAACTTGTAACGGATCTAATTCAGAGCGTTGGTACAGTAAAATATTGATAAGCAATCAGTGGAAATAACTTCGACTCTAACTGGGCTCTAACTTCTTCGATTTTTAGGAATGATTGCTTTAAGGAAATGCATTTTAATTCCTATGGCCACTGGTATGACTATAACATTGGCATTTAATGCGCTAAAGTATAAGAGAAAAGCTGAATACGTCCTTTGGTCTCGTATTGATCAAAAATCATGTTTCAAAAGTATATTATTAGCAGATCTCATTCCCATTATAATCGATCCGATACAATCAAATCAAGGACTCATAACTAATTTGGATGAATTTGCATCACAAATTGAATCAATTGGTGCCGAAAATATTTTATGTATTTATTCAACCACAAGTTGTTTTGCACCTCGCAATTGTGATAAAATAATTGAATTGTCCAAGTTATGCAAAGATCATAACATTCCACATGTAATAAATAACGCTTATGGGCTACAAAGTACTTACTATTCCCATCAAATTGAGCAAGGTGCTAGAAAAGGACGTGTTGACTTTGTAATTCAAAGTACTGATAAAAATTTATTAGTTCCTGTTGGTGGAGCAATAATTGCATCCCCAAAAGAAGAGTTAATTGATTTAGTTTCTAGTCGATACGCTGGTAGAGCCTCTGCTTCTCAAGCAATTGATGTGTATATGACACTCCTATCATTAGGCAAGAAAGGTTACCGAGAACTAATGGTCAAACGGAAAGAATTATTTGAGTACTTACACACTAGTCTAATTAGTTTGGCCACTGAACATGACCAAATTGTTATGAATGTGCCGGGAAATAAAATTTCTTTAGGTGAGGTTAATATTCTTTAATTTTTGATTCATTTGATTAATTTTTGTTCTTCGTAGCATTAAGCTTAAAAGGTATTGATGAAAACAAAGTAACGGAGATCGGTTCAATGCTTTTCATCCGAAATGTTTTTGGTGTAAGAGCTGTCCCCATGAATGATATTTATGTATTTGACAAAACGTATGAATTTAAAGGTAGAAAAGAGTTCTTATGAACATTGATAAAATATTAAATTTATTAACTTATGTTTAGGCTGGGGTAGCCATTCAAGCGAAGCAAATGTACCTTACTTGACATGTGCCTGTGGATTAGGTGTAACAAAAGAAGAAATCGATGTGTTCATCAAGAAATTAGATGGTGCGATCAAAACTGTTTCGGCTAAACCAAGTGAAGATTTAAGTCAGCCAACGGAAATAGCATCTACTGAACGGATAGTTGTGGAAGATTAATAGTTATGGATAGAATATTAGCTTTACATTAACAACGGTAATTTCTCTTAATGTTTAAATGAGTCATTCGTATTATTCCCTATTTGATACAGTGTCTGATAGCGTTGATTCAGCTAATTAACTGATTACATACGATCACAATTAATAACAATTTATAACAATTAAAAATAAATTCTATTCTAAAATGCCATCGTATATCGGAGACGATCTACTAACAGCTGCTTTTTGTCACCGCTTTATGTTAATCAGAATAAAAACGTGAAATAAATCCATTATGAACATAATTTAATTCTTCATAATAATTGTAAACCAGAATCTCCTAATAAATTCATTCAGTCAAAAGGATGCTAGTATTTTTATCATGAGACATTAATTCTCAAGGAGTTTTATTGTTGAACATACAACATGATCGCGATCCATTTAGCATGAAATTAAATATTATATGAATCGACACTTTGGATTCTACCTGGACAAACTACACAGTGAAATCACACAAAATGATATTGTGAAACGGCTGCTGAACATCGTATGCATGCACAATATATTGAATAGCTTACACCTGGTGTCAGTTGTATACATCTCTTACGGCTGAAATAATCTCTCTTTTTAGATGGAATTCGTATAAGTCCTATAGAGTATAGAGTATGCTTGGTTTCCATTCTTTCATTTCTTTTACGTTCAAGAAAATAGAATGCTTTTTGAAAAGTAAGCAAAACAATACAATTGTATTGAATGAAGGAATAAAAAATAGTGATCGTTCATTTTAAATTGTTGTCCTGATCTTAAAAAAGGAATTCAAATTATAGGAGCTCACATTGGAGCCAACTGCTTTATTTCAAGCATTACCAATGGTGTTTTGTTTTACATCCATTCTTTACATACAATTTCTTTCGCATGGTTTTAGTACGAAATTTCTACCTATAGATTCGTTTTAGTTGTTTGAGAATTAAGTTTCTGCAAATATCCTTTTACGTTTTTTTTCAATAGAATTCAGTTGATTTTTTTATACAAATTCCATTTCAGCTTATGTTTGATGAAAATAAGTCTTAAGGTGATAAGAGATACATATGTATGTAATGGACCATTTCATTTGCTATGTAATCATGCCATTCTCTATTCTTTCGTTAAACCCATAAAGAGAGTTGCAAAGTTAATTTAGAAAAAAAAAATTTAATACTGTTGAGTTTTTACGTTATCCTTCATTCCCAGGAGTTTATGACTTGCAAGATAGTTAATAACTGTCAGGATTAAAATTGGAATAATAACGAAAAAAATTAAAAAACTAAAAAGGATCACACTTGATAAATGTTAAATATTCAAATAAGACCACACGCATGAAATGTGATCCAAACTAGGCAATAATATTTAAATTAGAATTCATAAATTTGGTGACATAATAAATGATGAGACAGTTTTAAAGGGTGAAATGATTATCCTAATTTATTCAGGACTTAACACGTGTATGAAATATTAGTAAATTTAAATTATGTGATGAAGAATAATTCTTATATTAAAAATACGTTAAAATCACTGATAATAAGAATTCGTAGGAAACACAACATATTGTATCTCAATGGCATCAGAGCTCAGAAGTTTCATCGAGTATGTATAAAAAAACAAAAGAAAACGTTATTACAGGATGTTTACAGACAATAGGAACTCTCATCTTTCACCAATCACTAGTTTTTTTTTCTCAGATTCTTTGGTTCCAGGTGAATTGAGAAAAAATTCAAATAGAATTTGAATAAAAACTGAATGAATCTGTAAGACCTTTTAAAACTTCGTTAGCAAAAAAGATCTTCTACCTAGAAAACTATAGATGACTGTTTAATGTGACAAGACAAATAGAAAGACTACAACGATTCTTTTTAAGAACGTCTTCTCAAATCAGTATTTTTAAATTGCAATTGTATGATGATAAAAGATTTTCTACTTTAATGTATCCATTTTATTACAGATCAATCAAGTAGGAATCATAAAAAATAAAACAACAGTTGGAATAGAAAATTTTCAAGGCCAAAAACAGGGTAATACCATCAATACCAGCAATTTAAAATTATGATTTCATGTTCTGAGTCATACAATTAATAGCGGATATTAGAAAATTCAGTACACAGTGAAATTTTGAAGGGCAAATACTATATGAACCGACAAAAAAGGGCGCATTACCGTTGTTTAGATGTTTGTTGAACAATCTGGTAAACCAGTTTCTTTCTAGAGACAAATCAACCCCTAAATCAAACGAAATTTAAATATAAAAACTGGTTACCGCCACCGATTTAATGATAAAATTTTGCGCCTTATTAAGAGTCGATATGTCATCCACAGAATTTTGATTATTTTTTTTTTGTCGGTGCCCAAACGATTATAACAATGGATTCTTAATATTAGATTATTGTTCAAAATACAAGAACCATCGGTTGAAAGATCACAGTAGTGGATATGAAACAAATGTAGCGTACAAACAATTATAAAATCACTGTTTGTTCTGGTTACACCGTTTCAGCTTCCTGTTGTTATCAACTGAATATAATCAAGAGCAACAAGTTCTAGTCCAAATCCAATTTATTTAAATGAATATTCGTGTTTGCAATAACTGTCGCCGTTAATTAACATAACTGCCATCGGTTAGGGATAAAAGAATTTTAAGTTAAATTGCAGATAAATGTCGCCATGGAACGTTACTGTTAGTTAGTGGATGCCTTTAAGAAAATTGGCTCTGTTATACAATGAGGGGATTTCTAGGGTGCAAACAATTCTTTTGTTCGCTATAATCAATTTTCATTCGTTCTTTATTATGGATAACCAAAAATGTACGTTTGATGATGTAATGAAATTGTTTTGAGCCTTTGTCCTTTTTTTTTTGCAAATAAATCTATTCAAATGCGCAATAAATTTAATCCCTCTTTTTCATATAATTCGCATATTTCCATGTAACGAATAATGACGTCATGTTTTAATTGTATACTATGGAGTTCAATGATTCTAATAATAATGATATTGATCCTTTTAGCAGTTTGACATGAATTACAATTCACGTGAATTGAATACTATTTTCAATGAAAACAATGAATCAAGACCGTTATTAATTTGTACGTTTGTTTCATTTCGCGAACTGTGAAATTTTGGCAACAACTGCAGATGAACCCATGCAAATAATACATCCATTTTTTTGCTTCATTTTACTTACCAACGGAAGTCATAATGTTTTTTTTTTTTTATTCTCAGTTCATACTGATCGAAACAAGCATAATTATGCTCAGATAGTTATACGAATTTTCGTGTTTTCCTTTTTACCTGAGAATTATGTGGAGTATGAGAACGAATATTGTGGTGAAGTAAAAATAAAATAAAATTCAATAAGAAAAAAAACACAGTCTTTATCATAATATTTCTAAGGTATACGAGATATACTTTGAACTGGATAAAAAAAAAGACATGAGCAGATGTTTAATTTATGTTGTTTTTTTAATGTATTTTTAAGAAGATAACATACTGGTGATACATATTCGAAGCATATTATAAAAATGGTTTTCCTGTATTTCAATTTCAAACAAAAGAAATTATATTTTCCTCAGTTGAAATAAACCAATGAATCGGTATTGAAATGAATCAGATACTAAATTATATTATTTGGAGCAATGAAATTATTGAGGAGGCAAATCTATTGAATTTTAATATGTTTCAATGAGAGTAACGAGTTTTTCTAATGCGCAAAATTTCAAGTATCGTACATGTTCTATGTAATTCTACCCTCCAGCTAGACACGCCACGTGAGATCATTCGGTTGTTCTAACCTTGAATTGTTTAAAGTGTTAGCACTTTATTAAAGAGATTTAGGGTGGTAGCTGCTGAAACTAACCGATTTCACTTGGCCATCTTTACGATTATTATAGTTGGCAACTTAGAGCCAAGTTTAGATATGACAGATTTTAAATTTGATTATAATTCTTGATTATACGATTGACTATTGCTCAACATGACGCTTTTATCACCCAGGTGCTATTGATAACCAGGTGCAATTCCTCAGTATAATAATTTAATATAAAGTTTTATAAGAAATGTGAAGAATATTCGAAGTTGTATTTATTTAAAATGTTCATAATCATGCTGCCGCACGAGCTATTTTCAATCCAATGTTGTATTAATATAAAAAACTGCTCAACAGATAACATCGACGAAGATACAGTGTCGCTGGTTTTTCAGAATACCATCAGAGTTTTGTAGCGCCTAATTACAGCAGACACATAAACGATGTTTCATTAATTTATATCGTTGATAGTGGATATCTACATTAGCACGTGCTAATCAAATACCAGTAGAATCAAAATGTTATATTTCGTCGTCTGTTATGGGCATTCAATGGAATCAATTTATTACATGAATCTTACTAAAAGGGTCCTCAGTCTTCAATAGAATTGCATCAAGTGTTTTAATACAATCAAGGAAAGAAAATATTATTTGATTTTTGATTGATTCCTTTGAGAGCCATCAAACGGTGATTTGAATTTAACGAAATACTTCATATCAATTCGGCAGTTCCTTTTTCATAGATGAATGAAACAGGTGCATTTCTCATTAATATCGAAGCATAAGATTAGTGCAAGGATTCATATGATTTGAAATGAAAACCTTGAAGTAATCCGTGGAGTTAAAATTGACTGTTGTTTCAGTGAAGGTAACCAGGATGTGATAATACCACGATTATATTATGTATAATTACCGACACTCTGTTTATATTCACGAATACGCAAATATCCAGTTGATGATAATGAATTTCATTTTAATGTTATTGGTGGTGTTGTTAGTATCCTCAGCTAAAATGCCCCAGTACACACCTGTCTCTTATTATATTTTATTTGATATAGCGATTCGTGCAGTTCGTCACTTGGAGCCATTTAATTTTATTCTTTTATTTTGTATTGTCTGTTATTCTCTTTGACTCTACCACTGTTTGCTTTTTTTCATTTTATGTATGTTTCTGTAATTCAATTTCACCTTTTTGTTTGGAATTCAGGACTTGGATCTCAGTTAGATGATTTGTAATTGATAAAAAAAAAATTCCAAAATGTATAACTTCCTTTTGGCAATCGTTGTGGATTTTGGGGCATCGTTACAATTCGTTGGCCATAAATTACGTTAATAATGATGGGAAATTGGTGGATATCACTCATTATATGTTGATAACTGATATTTTATTCGTTGATATTGAGTCTTGTTTCTGCATATTCAAATTTTAATACGTTTCATCTTGACTTGTTTTCCGTTTTAATAATTCGGTATTTTTTATTTGCCAATTTTTTAACGATTATTTCTCATTGTTCCAACAATTGAGAGAACTGAAACGGAATTGAAGAACGGTATACATACATTTGAAAGAAAGCAGCAGATGGTAAATGAAATGAAATAAATTCAAATTTTTTTATCTGCGTGTTTTTTTTGGTTGCAACCTGGTCTTTATGGATTCACCAAAAAATTAAAAATTAAAATAATGATGTTTTTCAAGTTACCAAATCGATTACATTCGAAAGGTGATAATGGAGGATGCAATATATTCTCATATGCAGTTGTAATTTTCTTGTTATTGAACTTTATGATCATTGCAGTGATTTCTTTGACTTATTTAAGATGTTTGTGCGTTTAATAAAAAAACAAGATGATGCACCGAAAAGACGAAGACACACAAAAACCAGCGTTTTCAATTCCGGGAAAAAGATTCGTTTCGCTTCGATTTTCAATTATTTCGACAGTTTCTTCAGCATCAGTTAATATTTAAGATGTTGCCAATATAAACGAATGGAATGGAATGCAACACTAGTTGTAGCATCATTTTCGGTAATATTCTGAAGGATTCTCTTAATGAATAGAATCTATTATTATTATGTTTTTTTTCAAATTGGCTTCGATAAAAAATATCGTTGTTCTTTGGATGAAGACAGTAATCACACACCAAACGCATGATATTGATGTAAAAGAAAATAGTATATTTTGTTACCTACGATTTCCTGATTAGCTCAAATGTAAAACAACATAAGAAGAAAATGCTATACTTTTAGTTCTTTACTACCCTTAAATTAAATTCCTTCTTTTTTTCCTGAATTATCAAAGAGTCAGGGCATTTACACAGAAATTTCATTTCGGTATCATTGGATGAAAACCAATGATTGTTGCAGCTGCTATCCTTAATATACCAATCCATCAGAATCCATGTAGTTTGTTGTTGGATTTTATGTTTTATGCATCGATATAATGTCAGTATTAATCCACTCATTTCTCTTATTTTTAGTTGGTGTTTTGTATGTTTCCTTTTGCTGCTGTCGTTTCTCACTTATTGTTTGGTTGTGAGAGTAGTGAAACATACAATAATCGAATGAAATTGATGACGACATAAAAGATTGCATATTGGCATAACATTCAGATAATCCGTTTCAATTGGAACAAAAATTATTTGCCATTAGGATGAACAGTTGATTACAGTGATGGGTTTTCATTGGTTTTAATGAGCGCATGAAAACACTCATTCTATTCAAAGGATACGAATCCAGCTGCTCTCTTCAATAGATTTTTATTCGGTATTTAAAGGCCAATTCAAACAGACCAAAATCCTTACTGTTTTACATTTAAAATGGTCTTTCTCTCTATTAGATTTCCACAAAAAATATTTTGATTTGACTCTAATGTTTCACTAGATTAACGGCTCAGCGCTCCCCTTAGTATAGGGATGATTTCATTTCGATTGATTTCTTATTATTCGCCTCACTATCTGATTCATTCATATGAATATGATTCATCGGTTACTAAATTATTCACCCCCTTTTAACAAATAAATCAAATCTTAGCGTACGCTTCTTGTTATGTAAAGAAACACGTGGTTTGTAGTAGAAAGGACGCCAAATTTCTAGATCCTTAAAAATTCAAATACAAAGGGATGCGATTTTCTTAACCGTTGGTCGACAAAATTTGCAAATATTGTATCAATGTTTGAGTTACAGTTACTTTTCGTTGTGTAGCCCGGTAAAATTTCGACTATTAAAAGACAAATTTTTAAAATGTTTACTAAAACTTTCCGAAATTTACCCCGATAGTAACGTAACAATGGAGAAGACGCTGAGTCCCCACCCTTGGTTTCAATTTTTTCTTCATGTTCGGCTCTTTTTCCATTGTCCAGTGTACGGGAGAACAAGAAAGCTTTTCCAACTACATACCCGAATGTAACGTACCAACGCCAATGATTCGACAATGGAAACATTTCAGCTTCTTATCGTGAAGGAATAAAAGTAGAAAACTAAAAAAAAAAAATTTGCTTTGTGTTCAGTCGAATTATCATGATATTCACGGCCATTTGAATCGAGTTGTAAAGCTTTTAGCAACGTTATTGTCCAAATAAGCAACTAGTTTTTAACTGTTCAGAATACAGAAACCGACGTAACAATACTCAAATAGAAATTTCCATTCGTCGTTGTTTCCAGCTTGTCCCTCAACTATTTTATTGTGTGTCGGTTTTTCGACCCGTCGTAACGGAACACTATATGCTTAACAATAAAGCTTCGTTTAGTCAGTTTGGTCTGACTTGTGCTGGAGTTTAAAAATCCATTTCAAAAATCATTCGTGTTCGCGCATTGGAAGTGATCGGTAGTTAGCTCCAGTACAGCAAAAGTTGAGATAAAATTTTTATTAATTTCAATCTCTAACTTTAACAAAATCTGGATCATTAGTGTGTTTTAAATAAATATTATATAGACAATTTGAGTTTATTTAAAACGAATAATTTGATATTGATTAGCAATCAAGTTATAAGTTTGTTTTAAACGGGAAGTGAATTTAAATTAAGAATTTTTATTGAAATTTTTCCGTAAAGTTCATAGTTTTGGAACAAAGATATGTTCAGTTTAATGCTGTGAGTAATATCAAGAACACGTGGTTGAAACAAATAACAAAAATTACACGACAATACAAAGCAAGAATAATTCGCTATTTAACAATAATTATTGTAATTCCCACAAGTCAGTGGTTGAGTCATATCTCCTCATTCTTTTTTTAATGTGGAAATGAAGCTTTTATTTGTTTGGCGCGAATGCATTTCGATTTTTCTTTTGAAATAAAAAAGAAAACGTTCGTTTATTCCAATTAAAAAAAAAAAAAAAAATTGATCAAAGAGAATATAACGTTAAACTCGGTGTATTCCAATAAATTCTGATTACTAGGATCTGGAACTAACTGAATTTGAGAAAATAACGGTTAAGTGGAAGACTGCGCCAAAACCAAAATTGGAATAATATAAATAATTGAACTAGTAGAACGATTTTATTTCAAATAAAAGTTCAATAAAAAGAGAATTACGACATTAAATTAACACATTTTGATCGCGACTTAGTTGTTATTACAATACTCATTGGATTGATCACGCATAACTAAATAAAAGTAATATGAGACTTTGAAAATGTTATTTAGTGAAATAATCGAAGTTAAATCCTCCAGAAATTTTACTGATTTTATGGTAAGTTAAATTTTAAATTTTATTTTCTCATTTAGAAATCAATTCATTTCACAATTTTTGTTAATTTTTATTAAAAGATAAATTTTTGAATGTGAAACATTGAATATTTGCTGTTACGAAAAAGTTGTCTGGCTTAACAGAAGAAACGTAAAAAAAAAATGTTAAATTAATCTTTTAACCAACAAGAAAACAAAAAGTATAATTAAGTTTAACAGATAAAGTGAGTGAGTGAGAGATGTATTGCAATATCAGCGACCGTTTTTTTTTTTTTTTTAGTTTTTAGTCAAAGCCAACCAAAAAGGTTGATTTATGAATGTCGGTTGCTTTGCACAATTATTGGGAACTTCTTTTAAACAAAGATATTTAAATCGAATACACATAATTACAAGATATCGTTATGTTAGTTTATAAATTTTCTTTCTCTCTGGTGAATTCGTGTGGTTCACAACTGGGCACACATATACCAATTTAATTGAATACATTTAATATAATTTTATTATTTTTTTTTATTTTTGGGGGTCCCCTTAATTTTTAACAAACCGCAGAAAGTCTGTTAACGCGTTTTATAATAATTTTTTTCTGTTTTACACAAATTTTCGATTTCGTTTTTCAAGGTTTTATGCAATTTTTCTTAAATTGGGAGGTATAACTCGAACTCGTTTACATGTTTCACAAAAACCAGAGAAATATAAAATTTAAGATACAGAAAATTATTTCTTTTTTTTTTTTTTTTTTGGTTTTTCGGTTGAATCCAAGTGATCCAAAATGTAACTCATTTAAATAATAAATTCATACAATCGAAAATCATAATGCCGACTTTTGGTATAACAAGAAGAGTCTTAACAGAGACTGGGGTATTTCGAGGTTTTCAACCAAAAAATATGGGACAATCGTTGAAAAGAATATAAAAACAAAAATTATGAGAATTAATCCATACACATCATATTTTAGTTATAAAAGATATTTTTGTGGAACAGCGGATACATAAAGTTAATATTAAAGCATACAAATGTACACTTTGATTTTGATAACTGAACCCAAAGATATACGAAACAGCGATGTGTCTCAGAGAGACCGTTGTGTTGTTTCCATGCTGATGAGGAGGACCCCATAAACACATATTGGTCATATGAAAACATATGATTCTTTTCCATGTTTCATAATTAAATAATTCTCATTTGATCAAATTAAATTCGTACGCTTTTATTTTTTCTGTCGCTCATAAAAAGAAGAATATTTCTATAAAAAGACTTCGGATGGAGACAATATTAATTCCAATGTACAACATAACTGAATTTTATTCTTTCACATTTGCCACTCTGTAATATTATTCTTTTTTTTTTTATTTAGTACAAGTCAATTCAATTCATTCGTTTAAAACCGCAAAGAGAACGGGCCCACAAACTGTATTTATTATATTTAGCAAAAAGAAACAAACTGTTTTGTTTTGAAGTAATTTGTGAATTTTGTTGGATACAATCACCACCGCCAAATGAATTGAATAATATGCAGGGAATAAAGTATTGAAGAATATAAAGAAAAGAATGGGGAGTACAGTTACTTAACTGAAAGTACCATCTAATTTTGTTACTTTTATTTTATTCAATACTAAGTAATGTTTATCTAAACACGGTTAAATTAAGCGATACACAAAAGGTGAATATAAAACGGTTTCATTATTGGTTTGTGAATAACACAACATATTGATCACAAAATGACATTTGGTTTTTCTCTTTCTATTATTCAACGGTCATTTTAAATTTAATTTTAACAACAATTTTACCGATGTAAAACGAAGGATAAAAGTTTTCTATATAAAATGGATGGAATTTGATGAAACAAAGCATAATTAGAAAAAAAAATTTGTTTTATTAATTCACTTAGAATTCAATTAATTCAGCAGACCGATTGAATTTATTCATGTGCTTGTGCTAATTGCATGACTGGAATTGTATATGTGTATAGTCAGTTATTATTTAATATCAGTATAAGCATAATTTCTTATTATTCTCTCTATACAATTTGAAATTAAACATTAAAAAACAAATTATGTATTGAATGGGAGACAAAGACATAAGAGAGCCCAGATACTAATCACGAGGTATTCCTTTACACGAAAGAGAGCGGCTAAGCTGCACCTAACTTTATAATTTCCGGTTAAACGTTGTTGTATTTTGTATTCTTAACGAAAATTTACAGTAATGTAAAGCATTAATTCCAATCATTATTCTAGTTTACATACATATGTACATCAATAAGACAAAACAGCAAGAATATTATAAAATACAAAATGCGTTTTTATGTTAAATATTTTATGGTTTACCTTGATGTCAAAGAGGAGACAAAATACGTAAACATAAAGTGAACTTTTTGTGTTTTAATGGCATTTTGTTAATATTATAGTTTTCGATATATACCGATCAATATGTGTATTCAAGTTAAATGAATGGAAAACAATTGGGAATTAATATTGTGTGAATGGTTAACACATAACGTTTGGGTATAACAATAACATCTCTAATTGCAGTAATATCAAAGGTGTGCTAGTGTGTTGATGATTTCAATAAGCTATTTGGCAGACCAGTTACTAGTTTTTGATCTTCACCAGATCATTGACTTAATATAAAGCGATTAGTTGGAGAATTAATCTTAGAGTGGCATTTAGTGTATTGAACTTAATGCTGAATAAAATCAAAATAATCTAGATAGAGCAATGTGAGAGAAAAGAGCTTTTTCGGTGAAAATTAAAACTTTTGTTGATGATCGTGCAATTCATCTCTGTGTGTGGGGAATTTTCAAGTAATGAACCACTTCATTTAAGATCGTGAATTTATACGTAATACGATATACGTTCATAATAGATTTATCAAAAGTCTTTATTTTTTTTTTTTAATTTTATTATTTACACCCAGCAATCCCATAATTTGTTCTTAAAGAGTAATGAAATTGGTGAAATACAAACAAATGATGCTTAGCTGGTCATTCATTTTAATTTTAGTTCGTTATTTTATTCTTTGAATCGATTCATTTAAATTCCAGTATTTGCATAACCCAAAGTATTATGATATTGAAATATTTCCATCCGGAGTGTGGAAAAAAGAAGAGAGAGTCTCATATAATATTAATTTCTATTTCTGTTTGTGTTCTAAAGTTTTTGTAATAAACGTGAGCTTAAAGTTATTAAGTTTCTTTTGAGATTAAATTCTTCTTTTTTGACCAAAGTAAATTGAACGATAAATTGTTTCCTCTTTTATGGAGATTGGATTTTAAACAAAAGTTTATGAATTATTAATATATTTGGCTGGTGTAATTAAGTGTTGGTCTCTTTCTATTATTCGGCTTACTAAATGTTGACTAATGCGTGTGGTTTATTAGAATATTTTTTCTTTTTATTTTATAAACATTCTATTTGCTCTTGATGGTTTTTTTAGCTGTGTGTATTCAAATTAATTTTTTGTTTTGTTTTGTTTTTTACTTTAAATCATTAAACCACAAACATATAAATTTAATTTTATTAATAAAAGAGTAAATGAGAAAGAGTGAGAGAGACGAAATATAAATGAAAAAAAAAATACAAGAACTATAACTGATCGTAATGGGAGAATACAATTTAGCATATTATGTGGCCAATGAACGTAAAATACATCTCATAATAATTATCACGCGATATGGATCGATGGCTCTTCAAATGTTTTGGAAGTATCCACACATTGTTCATTTAGAATCGTATGTACGAGAGAAAGAAAAGTGTATAATGGGGATAAAAATGTTAAGTCCATCAGCTGTACATTCAAATTCAATTGATGAATGTTAATTACTCTGTTTTAACAAAGAATAATATGAATAACACAAAGTTTTGGCATCAATATAATTTACGTATTCATCAGTTGGATTCTTTTATTCGTTGTTTTATCATAAAAGAGTTGGTCGATTGATGTAGAAATGACAGCTACATCATAGTCAGAGCAACACCAGTAACAGCAGTTGAATTTTGGATCACTTTTTGGATTTGAAGGCAACAGAAAATATTGAAAGAAACAAAAATTGAACGGATATGTGCGGTTTTAGCCGCATGCCAACTGGTGTTGTTGGTTGTCCTTTGAATCTTGTGCATATTGATAATATGCGTTTCTCCATATTATTTAGGCATATGAAAAAAGGCCAACCAATTTTATTAATGCGTTTCAACGATATAATTCAGTTGAAAATGCATCGCCATTGATGTTGGTTTGAATATCCTGTAATCATCAATCCATCTGCTGTTTTTCTTTATAATTTTCAATACTGTTGCTGCGTGAGCGGTGCAGGTAAAAGCATACGGGGAAAAGGCCAAAAATGATCGTGTATTCTTGATCTTGATGATCGGCTATTGTCTACAATATGATAATTATAATTCCGTTTAGCTTCTGGTGTGTATATGTGGTGCCTGGAATGCATCTGCATAATAAAGAATTAATTAAGATCAAAAACCATTTGTGGTACGGAAAACGTTGGTAACGGATTTTTTTTTGAATATAACCAAATGCGATTTTAAACTGTTTTGTATACCAAACAGACATTTATTTCTCTTTTATTTTGCTGAAAACACCTTAATTGCATTTACCCTAAGGTCGATTTAGATGATTTTTCTCAAGACCTTAGCTTGTTTTGATGTATTTTGTGTGTTGTTTCTCTTAGTCCACAGCTAAGAGCCACCGCTAATAATTCACGTATAAATCTGAGATTTAACCAGAATAAAAACAAAATAATTTGAATCACATTCTAATAATAAGCTCAACAAGGCAGGTATAAAAATAAAATCAATTGTTAATTTTCCCCACACAATAAAAAAACACAACGAATATTTTATTTTTAAACAATCCACCTTGATCAGCTCCAAAGAATTCTTTGCGTTAATCTAATGTTGAGAAATTATATTGGAGTAAAAAATAGATTATGACTTAAACATAACAGTTTCTAAGTAATGGAATTTCTAACAGCAATTCATCTTCTTTGTCGATTATTATGTTATAAATCAAGATTTAATAATTCTTTTATGTTCATCGTTCAGTTTTAAGAATTATGATTTAATGAACGAGGTTGGCATCACCCAAAAAAAAGTATTAAGAAGGGATTTCTTCTGTTATTTTTCATTAGTTGACGTTATAAAAAAATTTCAAGTGTGGAATGAAATGTGTAGCTCAGTTATACGATGTATAATGAAAGTTTATTAAACGTAATTAACTATAATCAGCAAAAAAAAGGAGGAGATCAAATTGGTAACAAATGCGATTATGGTTCTAAATCGTATAAGAAACTTGTTATGAGATCAATAACCGCGGTCAAGTAGTTGATTGTATTTTATTTTTATTTCTGTTTTGTCAAATATCAACATTCCCTGGATTACCGTTTTAATAGTAAAACTGTGAGGGAGCCAAGTAGTTGTAGAACAAGTGATTGTCCAACTTTGTATCGCAATTATATCAGGAATTAAAATGCATTCTGGCTTCCTAGAGACGTTGTTGCCATTAAATGGTTAGCCAGTGGTTCAAATAATAAAACGTCGAGATCTAATTCTTTAAATCATTTGGCTTTTGACGATTACGATTGCATAACCGGATTAATAATCTTCACCATCAACTATGACCATTCACTACTGCATTCAACATTCAGTGTTTTATTGCACATACAGTCATGTAAATAAGTTCCATCGACTGGTAGCTGAGAGACTGTGTTGCTTATTTAATATTTAATTATTTGCATATTAAAAAATGTTACAGAGGCCAATAGCAATAAAAACGATGTTATAAGTATAAAAGAGTAAAAAAAGTTATCTCACTAAGTTAAATTATATTTAGCTACCTGATCAGTGAGTGATTCTTCATCAGTGAACGTGACCAGTCATTCAATTATTCGTACAGTGTAGGACGTTGAACATAAAAGATGAACGCACAAATACTTTTTTATTCTTTGATTTTACATTTACAAAGGATACTAATTGAAGAAAACAGAAAATATTGAAATATGTATATCATAGACAATTTAAATCAGTTATTGAAATGTTCGACCGGAAAATGAGAGATCCAACATAGAATCAATAATTGCGAAATTAAAATAATTTAAAAATTCCAAGAATCAAATTGGACATTGAACACAGCTAGTGAGGCCTGGCTACCACATAACAATCTATAGATTTATGGGAACGCGATTGTATCCTTTAAAACGTAAATGATGCATTTTATGATGGAAAATACCTGATTTGCTGGTGTTCCATTTGAATCGGCAATTTGATATGATTCGCTTATATTATTTGATCAAGAACGATTTCACATAAAGTCCCCCCACAACAGTTGAATACTTTTGACTGATCGTTTCGATATAATGGGATTTTATATATAAAATTGTTTCATTCACCAAGGTTTAATGAAATCCAAGATTCGATTACAAAGAGTTGTTTTAAGAGACATACTGTACGGATGCAGGGAGCAAAGAGAGATGTATTGATAGAATAATAATATTAAACAAGAGAGAATAACTTACGTAAAGAAAAAAAAAATAATTTACCGCTACTTAATGTATTGGATACAGCTAAAAGATTGTTGGCTGTTGGCACTTCATATTCATTGGGTTCCTAAACTAAAAGGCGCATAATATACGAAATATAAGTTCCATTGCCAGAATCCAGAAACCAGATTTTCATTTTATTCTTTTTAGCTGAGTTATTTTGTTTGAAGTAAATAATATAAAGAACCATAACATAAAAATTACATATTACGTTCGTCTACGGTTAAAGGTAAAAAGAAAATAAGAAACTGTTGCTATTAAGAACTTCAGTTCCAATTCTACAATATTCTGAATATTGATAGAAATTATAGCCAAGAGTAAAATATGTAAGGAAATATAAAGAGAATGTTTGATCACAAATTGAAATTTGATTAAATTGATTTAACTTTCTTGTTGATATTATACTACATCATCCAGATTGAAATGTCCCATGAATCGTTTCTGTTATCAATGGATTTAATTGAAATTCCTTATTGGAATACGATATGTTAGCAATGTCAAATACCTTTACTGTTTTTTTTTTCCTTTTGGGTGAAGTGTGGAAATATTAAAAATCATATTTCAAAAGGTAAACATCAAGTGTGATTAATATGCCATGCGATACAAATTACAATACAATCATTGTGAACAAACTAAACGGTTGTTTTTTTTTGTGAGTTTATTGGACACAAACCTTATTATCGAATTTAACTATTTAAATAGTTTCCTAAATAGATAAGATTTTATTTGATGAAAATATTAAATCTGTTCGTGCGGGGCTATGTTTCAACGAAAAGAAATTCTGATATTTTGTTATGTTGACTGTCTAGAAAGGTGTTAAGTTTATGTATTTTTGGCACCATACGGCTGACAAAATATGACTATAATTCATACCATTTAATTTGAATTAATTAACGCCTTACAACTGTAATTCATTTATTTATACCAATGAGAACTGGAAGGTATTTTCGATTCAAGTTTAACAAAGTTGAATGTGAGGTAGCCAACTTCTAGAAGACCATTTGATAAGATCTAGAATGTTCAGTTCAATGCCAACGAACAACGAACAGAGTTTCAAATTACTGCTATTAAATTTTAAAATGAATTTTTAAAAAGAACTTAACAAAAATGAAACTTTTATTAAATCAATACGAAATAGATGAAAAATTTACCGTAACGGTATTATCGTTAAGGTGGCTCTCTGTCTTGACTATGTAGAAATGAAACATTGTGATCTGATATGTATGAGAGAAGCAAAAATCGACCGATGCTTTGTAATAGTATGATTACTACATAATAGAACATAATTACAGAATAAAGTAATTAATGATTCCGGTAATGAAACCCACCTTTATTTTGTGGCTTAGAATTATTACCATCTCTTTTATTTAATATTGCCCTTCGTTCGAATGCAGCATTAGAATTAAGTGGTATCGTACTGAATTCTGAACATGAAAAAAGTGCATCATCATAAATTGAGTTTACCTTTCCTTCTTAAGACGAACATAGAAAAAAACACACTCTCTTTGCCTTGTTTAGTGTGATGTAATCAACATGAGATGAATCAACCAAATAGAGACAAAAACAAATCTTTCAACTGCTATTTTGATCACCACTCATAACGAACATGAATGGTAAAAAAAAATTGTTACATTACTAATAGTTTGTATGGTAACTTGAAATATTTGCTGTTAAAGATCACCAATATACACAAGTAAGAGAACATACAGTTTAGTTTATTTCGAAAGAAAAATTATTCCATGAGATTTATGAAAGAAGTCAAATCTTTAAACAATAACAGAGTGAGCGAGAGGATGAAAAAACTGATTAAGAATTCAAAAATGTTAAAAGTTAGCATAACTGTAAAGTTTAATATGAAATGTAGATGTACGACATCGTTTAAACGTACAATCGTCATATCTGTTATAGTTGATATTTTAGTTCTAACATTTAGTTTAGATGAGAATGCATTTAGTTTATTAAAATAATATCTGCATCATTCTGTTACTTAGGGCCAATTACCTTTCTAGGAGTATTTTAATTCGTATGGGAAGTGCGATTATGAATTTATATTCATTGCTAGAGGTGACCTGTTCAACTTTTGCAACGTCAATATTTCAAAGAAATTGTTTTTAATTCAAGTCGTCTAGTCGAATGTAAGCATTTATTGAAATGCATAAGAGAAGTATAAAGTAAATCAGAATTATTCAGTTTTCATTAACAAGATGTTAATTAAGATATTGCGTTCATAACACTCCCCTACCTATTCAGTGAAAGAAGTCGATTGGTAAAATAACAACCAACTACTTCTCTTAACTTTTGATCAATAAGAACAGCAAAAGCTTAAACGGTCAACGGCAATTAAGTGTTATATAACACATCATAAAATGTGTAACCGTTCAATTGCTTTAGTTGAAATGAAAATAACGAACAGTTTAATCACACGTATGTATATGTATGTATAATTCAACCAAAATGACGACAAAAGGTCTGTAGGAGAAAGAGTTCGATTGCAATTTGTGTGAGTAACAGCAGAACCACTAATGATGAATTTGTTGCATCTGAAAGATCATCATTGGTAAAGAATAAAATTTACTCACAGGCCAAGAAGTCAATGTACAGTATTTTTTTCTTAATTAAGTTTTCCACCCAACTCAATGCTATTTCCACGCTATATGTTGATACCAACACTTGATATAAAGTTTAAACAACTGAGAAAATTTTAAAATCAATAAAATATATGGGAAATAAATTCTTTATGTACTTATGAGAGTACTTCATGCGACATATGCTATAACATACCAATGAAAATTGTTTTTGCTAAATCAAATTGACATCCAACGAGCATAATAATAACAATAATTTAAGCTATTCTGTTCTTCACCTATGTGAGTTGTGATTGAAACAAATCATAACGAAAGGTAAAATGAATGTTATAAATTGAGAACTGGCTCACAGATAACACGATCAGTTGTGTATAGTAGTGAAATCGATAAGTCGATATTTAAATAGATTTCTTTTAATCGTATAGCACATAAGAGCGTCATGATCAATAAATGTGAAGTGATCTTTAGTGTAATGTTCAAACGAATTGTATTTCATAAATTGACTTGGCGACCGTCTACGGTGATATGGTAGTTTGAGGTGATGAAAGAGTATGAAGACGAGAGACAACTAAAACGAAATTGCCCGTTTTCAATACTGACTTGTAAGGGAATCAAACATAACTGATTTAGCGGTAAATTTATCGTTGTATTTTTGTAACATTATCATTAATCGTGTGCTGTTCTCGAGGTGGTTCTTCCATGAAATATTGAATGTGCAGCCAAAAAAAAAAAAATACAAGTCCAAACTTCACATAAAGACCTCTGTGTTTGATAAAATTACTGGATTATTGGTTTTGGTAATTTTCTTGATGTGAACTAAACCGTTTCTTTTTTACCTGGTGGGTGTTGTGGTCATATCTCTTACGGAACAAAGATTCAAACATGGCTCAGCACAAACCGATTAATTTACTAACTGTTAATTCTAAATTAATCTAAATGTTCTTCTTCAACCGAAAAAGAAATAAATAAAAAGAAACATAAAATATATTCTCGAAATTCGATGGTATAAACAGTGCAAGTCAATTGACTTAAGGTCAACGTTGACCTGTTAATCACGGTTCTCGTTAAATTGATTTAACATTTGGATTAAGAAAAAACTCAATTAAGATAAAACAATTTTTTTTTGGTATAAATCAAAGACGAGTAGTAAATGATATTAATTGTTAGATGAATTTTAATCAATTTAATTTTCTTTGGTTGTGAATATTTCGGTCTTTCTGTAGTATGATAACTGCAGAGAAGAGAAAGAAGATTAAAGAATTCTTTGATTGTAATGAAAAAATTAAAAGAAAAAAAAAACAGAATCAAAGGTGATCGAAGCAAATAAGATGATACCAAGTTGAGAAGAAATTCACCAATATGACTTGTGGATTTTAATGGATATTTATGTAATACTCTTAAATAGGAACAGAAAAGAGAGATTCTTAAAATGAAAAGAAGAAATAAAGTTAACAGTTAATTTCCAGTCATAAAGACGTTAAACGTTTTTGAGTTTATACATCGTTTGGATATTTTTGTATTTTCATTTAGTTGATATTCGTTGGTTTTTTAGCTGAATGGTAAAAAAAAAAACAGCATAACACGGTATCCATGGAAGAATACATAGTGAATTAAAGTTCTATACAGGTTATGTTGAAACATTGTCGGTATATTAATTTGTAATGGATTGTCTGGAATCTATGGACACATGCCAATGTATCTGGTGCTTTCTTAATCTCTCCCTCTCACATTGTTATATTCATTTACTCTTAACATTGTCTCAGTGTACGCGTTTGACGGTTTTTGGGAAGCTACTCTTTGGTGAAACATCAAGTATTTTTATGTATGGCGAAACAAATTAAGAATTTATTCTGTTAGTTGACCCCCAAGAGTATTAATTGTGCGTATTTATATGTCATCGTTATAATGCTTTGAATACAAAAGATTGTTTGGATTTTAATTTTAATTTTACGTTTTGTTATATCCATAAGTGGAATGAATATTTTATTATCAGCTGTGTACGCGATAAAATGGTTACGATGCTATTATTGATCAATCAATAAAACTAAATAATAATTAATGTAACTTTTGGAATTTCATCATAGCTTATTGTTGAAACCTTGAAACGATTTTTAATTTGTAATGAGAAATCATTACCACAGAAAGCCAGCTGAATCGAAAGACCTGGTGAACTGAATATGAGTAAAACAGATCTGTAGTGTATTACTTTTCATCATTATAATATCACAGCAGATACATCATACGTTTTCTCTCCTTTTTTTTTAAGTTTAATTATGAATTTTTATGAAATTTAATCGGTACATTAAAATAAAATTTAATGTTGAAATTATTGGTAATTTGAAACTAAAATGAGTTCGTTGATATTGCATAAAAGCCAATAGACATCTTGATCGTAATAATTAATAAAAATTTCGTTGATAAATGACTGTTATGGCACAGAAAGATGGAAGTTTATTTAATCTCATTATTACATATTGTGAATATTGCAAGTAGGTAGGGATGGGCTCAATGTTGTGCATTAAAACATCAATATTGCACTTGTCCCGGCCTATTTGAGATGTTCGTTGATCGTCAGTCTTTAGTTAATCTATTGATCACATTTGTCTTAACTACTTGAGTTGAACGATAAAACTTATGCATTTGTATTTCTTATTTATTTACAGAATAAACTAACACGACGCCTTAAATGAGATACAACGTTGAACTTGAAACACGAAGACTCTACATTAATCATCAGGTAAATTGATGTTGAAAGTGCACCTTTACACAATTGTTATATCAAGTTACACAGTTCGCAATTGAGTACACATTAAAATTCAAGGAAGTTAAGACATATTCACTTTATTTATTCTGTCTAAAGGTTCTTCCAATCTTTTGATGATCGAATCAAAAGATTTATAAAAGGAAGACGATTACGTATTGCTCCAGTTATTCTCTGGGAAATTGATATCCAATGAATTACAAAAGAAGAATTATGTTAAAATGTGTTATTCAGTTCATTATCAATTTGAATGGGCAGACGAATGTCTCCATCGTGTCATGGAAAAAAGTACACAGGTAAAAACTGTCTGTGACGGTTTGAATCTGTCAAAGTGAACAAATGAAAATTGGATCATCAAAATCCATTGTATTGGATCCTCTACAACGGATCAGTAACGATGTTTTATTTGTTGTAAAATAATACAGATTGTGAGTGGTCGATTCTTTTCTTTTCGTATGTGATTTACTACTTAAGACGCGTTTATTTTTCACATACATCTTTTAATAGTTTCACATAATTTGATATTCCTTATGGAATCAATCGTCATCATATTCCCTCTTTTATATTCTGGCAAATATTTTATATATGGAAAATGATCATACATTTATCAGAGAACATTTAAGAGAATAACTCTTGGCCAAGCAAAACTGTAATGTGAATGAATATAGAAAGAGTGAAAGAGAGCCCCCACCATAAGTAAGAAAATAATGGGTTCTGAAACTTTTCGATGTGTAATTCAAAACGTTGGCAAACAGGAAATCCATTGAGCACTTCATCAAGCAATATATAAAAGTATCAACGAGATGGATTTATATTGTTATAAAGGAGTAAGAAGAGAACATCTTACACACTACCTTTTGTTTATAAGAAAAGCATAGAACATTAAGCGATTCAATTTTTTTTTTATTTCGTCTGTTTTATTAACTGCTGCTTGAATCAAATAAATGATTTGATCTGTTTTCCCTTTCAGTGAATGCATATCTAATTTTTACTTAATGTCTTACTGTGAATATTATAATTTCAAATAATACTCTTAATGAGTAACGACATCAATGATCGTTTTGAACTTCAATGGAGAATGTTCTTAAATGAGTCGATCAATGTATTGTTTAAATCATTTCGTGTGGATCATTCTATGAGCTTATGCTAAACGATTTCTTCGTCTTATCGAATTGTTTGATTATTATTCTTTTATGTTACCACATTAAACCGATGACATCGTCACATTAAATGAAATTAAATTTAAAAATATTGGTTCTTTGTTTTTAAAGATCGTATTCTCCGATGTTTATTAAAATTCTCTCGAGAGAATTGTGTGTGGATGAAACAAAATGATGAAATTAAACCAAAACTTTTCAATAAAGCCCCAAAGAATTTTTGATGAGATTCGCAATAAAATTGATTTTTAATTTTAATTCTTTCAAAAATAAATTTGAGCCCAAATAGATTCATGTGTATGTTTATCAGTTGCTTCATCCCATTTATAATTATTTATGTTACAAATTATTTTGACTAATCGGCTTTCAAAGTTTTACTTAATGATCCAAATTTATTGTCTCTAGAAAAAAAACCAATTCTAATTAATATTTAGATTGAATACATAATTCTAATAAATGGCCAATTGGATGGAATACATAAATACTACAAGTTCAATAGTAACAGCTTTAAAACTAGCGGTATTTTTATCAAGCAAACATAGTTTATATTATGTTGTTGATAATATGATTATACCAAAGTAGGAAATACCGACAGAACCAAAGGTTGATTTAGAACCGAGTGGGATCTATAAATTAGATGTCGATTGCGTTGGTGGACAAATTTAATTTTTTATTGTAACATTGCACTCGAAAAACGTCTCACTATTTTACTGTATAGTCTGACATTGCATAATTACGGTATGTGTCTATTATGCATTTGCGTGAATTCATTCAACTGGATGAACAATTTATTACAGATTTGCGTATTTCAATTTTAAATTGTATAGAAAATTTTATTGAATTGTCGCGGTTCATTACTTCCTGTTTCTCCATGTTATGGGTTATAATGGAATGTTGTGTGACCATCTCATCAGTGCAAACGCCTTTATATTGGTTATTAATGATTATGATCTTCACTTGTTCCTCTGATAACAGTATAATGCGTGTTCAAAATCAATAGGTTTTTTATTCAAAGTATCCGCTTTTACGTATAAAATGAAATTCTTTGATGTTGGTGGTGCGCTAAGAGTGCATTGCAATATTAATGGTTCTTGGCCATCTAAAAAAAAGTGTTATAGAAACCAGTATTTGATATTGAAAACATGATTGGTATTGGTCAGTGACTTGAAAACCAACATCTACTGATCAATGTGGTTATAACTGATATACCCGGGAACGGAAGAATTGGTTGCATTATTTTTTGCAACCCACAAAAGGAAGTTTATTTCTAGTCGATAGTGTCACAATATTTTTATATGTTTTTATTAAATGACAACAAAATCGCTCATGAACCGTCTATTTCTTTAATGACAGTACTCCAACTATGAACATTGAACGAATAAATTACAATACCGTGAAGGTTAATAAGAAAATTAAATTTTCCATTATTAATTAATCATAAATTTCTATATGATTTTTATATGAAAACTGACTGGATATTACGGTGCATTCACGTTTATTAATTAATATAAAACCAGCGTAAGATAATATTAAACATTGTTGTATCTGAATGTACACATTTGACTGGTTCTGCGGTTCAATTATGTGTGAGATAAATAATGTTGTGTCTTCTGGAATGTGGTGTAACAATAATCAAATAATTCAAGTTCATATAGCCAGTAAAAGAGGAAATTATTAACGTGACTCTTCAGATACGGCAAGATTTCTTACATAAAATATTCATGTGCATCAAAACTCTCATGTTAGCCAGCATTTTACAATAAAACATTACGTTTTTTAAAGCTTTCAGTTATACTGTACATGGGTACTATTATCATGTATTACATGTGAAGATGTTTTATGCACTTTTATTATTAAAACAAACGAATAATAATTTATTTGACTGTATTTGAAAACATTTAACAAAATGTACATAATTTAAAGCATTCTCCTCACTCTTCTTAAGATTGAGAGAAAAGAGAACACCTTTCAATTTATTAAACACTTTATTTGAAATAACAGAATTCATATAATTTCATAGTTGGTTCGCTTGACAGTTCGTGTTAAACATAACTTTTTAATAGATCTTTAAGCATAATCACTATTCTCATAATTATTTTTATCTGGGAGTGTCGTAACTGTAAAATTGAAATAAGAAACGATAACGATTGATGTACTCCTCCAGATAAATGGTCTGAATTGATTAAAATTAGCATATAATATACTCTTTTATTCAGTTAAATGAATCAAAAAAAAAAAAATTTACCATAAAATTAACAATCGGTATCTTCTGCATAGACAAATGAACCTCAGATTGACGTAACAAAATCAACTGGAATTAATTTAATAAATAAAAACAAAAGAGTAATGAATAAGAATTCAGTATCACATTATGTGGCGCACGTTCCACTGATTAAAATAAGAATATGTTAATCTAATTTGTCTCAAGGTACTTCTTTCTTTTCTTTTCTATTTAATTTTATGCAATCCCAATCATTGTATTTTGCATAAAGATCAGTGAACAAAAACATTTATCATAGAAATTTGTATCAATCGTTTAAGAGAGAGAATGAACGAAGAGAAGAGTGTGACACGATACACAGCTGATGTACTTTTCTTTGGTATAAATGAAAAGAAATTAAGAATTAAAATCAATGAGTAAAGAAAATTTCCATATTAAATAGAGATCATCGAACCTTTTCTTTTAACTTTATTCTCAATTTATTCCACTATAAAATCCGCGATATTTGGTATTTGCACATTTATTTTCTTTTATTTTTATTTTTTATTTTAATACCATAAACGGTTAGGTAATTTAAGTGTGCTGAATACAGAAGGTATAAATTAATATATTAGTCGATCTAAAATGACACCTTTTTATTTATTTTAATTTAACGAATTCGTTTTAGGTAAATCATTTACGTTTCAATTCGGATGTTTCATTGATTAGAAGAATAATGGAGTGATTTTATATAACATTAACTGAATAGACTTTTAACAATGAGTAATTGAGAGATTTGATATCATAACTATACTATGTATTCCATTTATCAAACCAATTCTAATTGAAACACATTAATTCTAAATTGGATTTCTATTTTAATTAAATAAATAATTTACATTAAATGCGCCATCATTTTGAAACGAACTTTAAATATTCAGGAATTAAAATGAAGAGTTATCGATTATCTTAAAGTATCGATATAAATACAGAACTCTTTTATTCCGTTCATCTGAATCATCAAATTGTAAAACATAAAAATTTACAGTTAAAAAATGAGAACGTTTCCACATTGAACATAACACCCGTTGATCTTTTGCTACATGCCAAACCATCTCGACAAGATCAAACTGTACGGTTTTTCTCTTTAGTATTTATTACATTTTATGCCCATTTCATATGATAACTAACATACAGTTTAGTTTGAACATTTAAAGGTACGATTGATCAGTCTTTGCTTAGGTTTCCATTAGAATGGATAGGTGACAGAGGAGTCTCTTCATCTTTCTTATTTAAGTAAAGAGTATAGTGTGGGCTTGTTAGAATATTTTACCATTATTTACACGAGATGCGTTTATTGCCATTATTCACCTTTGTGCACAATTCATAGCTTAGTTTTCATTCATAAAAGGTGGGAATTACACAATTGTCTGGGTACAGTATAAGTATATTATTTAACTAAAGGACTCAAATATTACTAACGAAGACTGTGAATATAGTTTTACCATTAATTTGTATTTACTGTTAGACCTCAAGTATTTCAATGAGTCGATGAGATGTTACGAATATCATAAAAGTTTTTTTTTATTTTTTAGTTAAATATCTTTTCAAATAATTCATGTAATTGTATTTAGAAAATTATTTTTATAACTTTTACGTTTTATTGTGCATACAAAATATAAATAAAAGGTAAATCAACAGCAAAGTGTTAATTGATGATAGCTGGAGCCCAAAAGGTGAGTAAGTGATCGGCAGTGAATTTTATAATTTATGATAATTATGTTGGTATCTGATTGAAGGACGTGATTTGTGCAAATCGGTTTTTATTTACACTTACGTATTGCACTTGTCCCGGCCTGCAAACATGATGCCGAATTTCATCACATATCATATGAGTAGAATTGACAACATTACAGTGGATTTTAGAATGGACTTGTTGCATTAATTTAAGTAATAAGAAAAAAAGAAATAATTTGTGTCTCTTTCAACGGAGATGTGATTAAGCATAACAGTTGTGGAACACTTCAGTTATGTTTCCCATTCTGATTTACATGATTAAATCGTGATGCTATGCAGAGACGATGGATCTCTTGTAAAGTAATTCTGTTTATAACGGTTTTAGGGCAATTTCACTATCCAATATAATGATTTTTTGTTTTTCATTTTAATTTCAAAGTTAAGTTTAACTGTCTTGCATTCAATGCTTACGATCATAAAAAGAATACTAAAAACATAACTGCAAAATTGAATAATTAAGGAAACGCAATTTTAAATTATTTAAACGATGACATTCAATTTGATGCACTTGGTCGCAAATAATTGCAAAGTCTCTTACAAATAAAATTCGTACAAGTAGAAGAAATGTTTATTTTTCAATTCATTTGAATTTAGCGCTTTGGTTGCACGATAACCGATTATTAGTAAGCAGCTGAACCCATTCTCAACCAATTCAAATGAGTCGACTACAAAACATTGCACAAACACCAGTAGACGTTAGTAATTGGAATACAATGAAATTCACTTCAATCAAGATACTAGTTTGTGCACCACAACATTACATACAGTTGACAAAATGTCCTGGTAAAAGGTGATTATTATTTTAGTTACGCATTTAATTGCATTTCGGATAATTAATATCATTAGATTATAGTGAAATTGGGCTACCAGTAAGGAAACTGGGTTTGCATTGACTAATTATATCTTATAATAGATAAGTTTGAAATAGATATAAGAAGATGATTAAGTTCAATCAAAAAGCTAAATTAGCTGTGAATCGTGATTCAGAAGAGTGGAAAACAGTGTGTCAAACAAACACTTTGGTATCACAAAAAACACCAGTACTTTACTCAACAAGTCGTGGAATTCATCTGCGAACGTATAAAGGAAACATTTATAAATTAGAACATTCCTATGAGTTTCAAGTCTGCGATCTAGAACGATGGAGTGTAAGTTTTATTCAAGCATTCCTCAATTATTCTCAATCATTTAAGAGAATAACATCCCAAATAATATACGAATTATATTCTATTTGTCTTCTAGCAATCATCTAAGAATCGTGATACGATTGGAATAAATACATCAATTAATCATCGATCATTTCTGCCACCCGAGCAGAATGGTCATAATGATTATGATTTTAAAAATATGCGACATTTCAATCATCGTCACTCATCGAATTCTAGTAAACATAAATTACATGAATGTGGTTTAATATAAATTCAACTACAGTAAAACTAAATCAATACCATCAGCCTAAATAATTTGAATATTAAATGCAAACGTGTACACGTAATTGCGATTGCATTTCAGTTAACAGTGATGTAGTGAGTGTCATGCGCAACGAGATACCAACAAAAACACAGAATCAATTTAATCAAAATGAATCAGTATTTTTTCCATAAATATACATTTTCGTGGGATTGTATTAGTTTACACGGATTTACAGTGAGTGGCCACTGATTAGTCGAGACCATCAAAACAGTTGATGAAATGTAATTAGAATATTTATATTATCAAATATAAACTAAAGTTATAAATGGATTGTGTTAGACAACATTGATTACATGTATGGTGATAAAATAAAACAATATCGTGTCTTTCAACTTTTATCGGAATATAACAGATTGAATTACCCATTTACAAGTGAAAATCGAAAGAACAAAAATTCATTAGAAACGACAGACCTCTGTGATTTAAAAGAATTATAAGACAAATGAAGTTATCAATTAAGAATTTACTAAAATATCATCCACATGATGTGTTTATATTTAGTTTAATAATATTAGCTGTAATTGCGTTATGGTCATTTGTATTAATGTTCAGTGAAACAGCATCAATGACATCTAACAAAGCATTTTTATCATTGAGAGATGGTATTTGTGTTACACAAGAGTTTTAGCCACCGAATATAAAACGTAATTCGTTTAATTTACTTGACTTCCAGATAATCAATTAGAAGACATTAATATGGAACAGCCCGTTGAGAATTTACAGGATGTGTATAAACATCAATTGTTACAAATGGGAGTTAAGCAAGCGACTGGAATCGGTCCGGATGGTTATCCACCACCGAAAGAACGTTTGGTACATTTAGATTTGAAAGGTGCTCCACCTAAGGTAATTGAAATCGGTAAAATCACATTTGATTTTTAATTATTGATTTCCCCATTGTAGATTGAATACTTGATACGAATTCTGCCAATTTTAAAATCACTAGGTGCAACCGGTCTTCTCATTGAATACGAAGACATGTTTCCATTCACGGGTCGCTTAGCCAATATTTCTGCCAAAAATGCTTACAATCAACGAGAATTAATGCATTTCCTCAATGCAGTTTCTGCCCATGAACTGAAAGTAATGCCGTTGATACAAACATTTGGTCACATGGAGTACGCATTAAAAATAAAAGATTTCGATAAAGTAAGAGAAGTTGCGAATTCGCCGCAATCAATTTGTCCTAGCATGGATGAATCACACACCCTAATTCAAGAGATGTTAACACAATTGATCGAATTTCATTTAAATTCAGGATTAAATACGAACTCAATCCTTTTTTCGCATATTCACATTGGATGTGATGAAGTTTACACAATGGGCCAATGTAACAGATGCAAATATACGCCGCGCGATTCCCTCTTTATTCGACATGTAAACCGAGTAGCATCATTTGTCCGTACGAAATGGTCACAACTGAAGGTTGTCATTTGGGATGATATGCTAAGACATATTTCAATAGCAGATTTAAAAGATTCAAAACTGGGAAATTTAGTGGAGCCAATGGTATGGGTTTATGCTGATGATATCTACTACTTTGTGACAAACGGTGTATGGTCTGTTTACGAGGAAATATTTGATACTGTGTGGACAGCATCTGCTTTTAAGGGGGCCAACGGTGAGTCAATTATTATACCGCCGGCTAGACAGAGGCTGGATAATCATATTCATTGGTTATATACAATGCAAATGGAAGGACCACAATTTAAGAATGGAATACAAGGAATCGCATTGACCGGTTGGCAACGATACGATCATTTTGCAGTACTGTGTGAATTATTGCCGACATCAATGCCAAGTTTAGCGCTTTGTTTAAGTACCGTTTCTAGGGGATACTTTGAAACCGATCCTCTTAAGAATACAATGTTAAGTAGTTTAACGTGTGCTTCAAGAAATAGCAATTCAATCAAAAGCCATCCATGGATTCATTTAAATAGTGATCCTGATTTACTGGGTCTATCGAATTGTTTATTTCCCGGTAGTGTAGTATTTCGCTATGCGATCCGGTTAAGGAGTGCCGTTAACGATACAATACGTTACATTCATGATTTAAAATATAATCGTGGATGGTTAACTGAATACAATATACGTCATAATTTTAGTTCACCGCTTCGTTTGGATGATGTGAGTGATGAAGTGCAACGGTATATTGGATTATTGCAAACCCTTCAACATAATGCATATGAATCAATGGAAGAAGTATTTGATAAATGGACAATCAAAGAGTTTGTTGAACAACACATTGATCCATTAATGCGACAATTACTGCAAATTTATAAAGACATTGAACGTCTACGCACAGTTAAGCATTGGCCTCGACGTCCACTTCCAGAATTGGAGAATGAAACACCGAACAATGAAACTGAATAGAACAACGCATACCGTTTTAACTATATATAGGTACATACATTATTCCGTAGTTAAATCTATTTACAACTATTTAAGAATCGGTTGTCTTAATTACAAGACTGATTATAAGTCATCATTTCGTGATTTTTAACTGTTAAATGTTTGTGTTTTTTTACTCAACAAAATTTAAAATAAAATTAATTCTAACGTAACACTGTGAAATTAAAAACAAATAAATTTTTAATTAGTATGTCTTTCTAGCGTTATAGATTATAAATAGTTAAACCAAATCAGATATAAGAGAATAGATAAGAATGGAATGCTATTATCATGCATATTAGATATAATAGCTATTTTAATTCGATTATTGTTTGCAAGTAAAACCACTTGCAATTTTATTTTTATGTATTCTCAATTAAACAATAGAAATAAAATTAATGAAATGAACTCATCATATTATATTACTTCATAAATTTTATTTATTAATATGCATGTTCTTCCAGTTAGTTATTTATTTTATGTATAATACAACATTTAGGAGATACATCATTGTTGCGTAGCAGTTGACGAAAGGCCGTTTTAAGATACAGAAAACAAAATAATAATAATAAAATACGGCAATTACATTCAATTAATTAACGTTCGATCTCGTATATTCTCTGGAAAATTTCTAAAGACTTCATTGATTGAGTGCAAACAACCGTCGATTCAGTATACACTTTGCATTGAATCGTTAAAGCTCTAATACACACTGAATATTAGAAGAAGGTTACCGCTTTGGGTTAAAGATATTGTGAAAATTAAAATTTGTTGCGGAAGCGCAGGAAAAGTTATTCGTAAAATAACATAAAGTCATCTGCCTCATAGCTGACAGTGTCAAATAGCATCCACTGTTTGGCGGAGAATAACATAAAATTTTCCACATAAAAAAAAACTTATGTGGATATCGATCGATTGCAAGTGGCACAGTTAAATTATTTGAGCTGAAAACGAACCCTTAATCATAGTAAATTCAATTAAAGTGTTCAACGAAATTGTTGGTTAATTGAACGAGAAAGAATTTAATTTATTATAGATTCCCTAATCATTTAGAATTTTATAGAAATTATTGATATTTTGAAAAATGGGTGTCAACGAAGAGAAAACAAGTGGTGGCTCGAGGGTACAGATGGAATTGTTTCAAGAAATCTTTGGTAAAACTGAACCAAATCTAGTGATTGAAAATTTAGAGGTAAATTGAATTTCGTAATTGAATAAACTGTGTAATGTAAAATTAAAATTTTGATAATTTATTGACACAAACAGGAGAGATTTGGTTCCGGCCGTGGTGATAATTATACAGCTACCCTATACAGGATTTTATTAAAGGGTTACATAATGTCCGATGAAACTCATAAAAAATTGAAATGGGAAAAATCAGTTATATGCAAATTATTGCCAAACAATAAGGCACAACGTGATGCATATCACAGTGACGACTTATTCCGCAATGAAATTGAATTTTACAATCACATTATACCGGAATTGGTAAAATTTCAACGGAATAAAGCAACTGAATCATTCAGTGCGATACCAAGTTGTTATTTTGCTAAAAGTGATCTAATCATATTAGAGGATTTAAGGACCAGAAATTTTGAGATGCCAGATCGACGGGCTGGCCTAACGGTTGAACAAATCGAAGCTGTGCTTATACAGTTGGCAAAATTACACGCACTTAGTTTGGCCTACAAGGTAATGTTACGCATAATATTCAATCAGTTTTAGTTCGCATAACGAGTTTGCAAATTTTCAGGATCAACATTCAAACGAGTTTTCTAAACTACGAAACCGAATTACTGAGGGAATATTTTCCCGTTCAAATGTCGATTGGTACAAGAATTATTATAAAAAATTAACCAAAAATGCTCATGATATGGTATCAGAGATTCTGACACCGAAATACATGGAACGATTTGAGAAATTCATTAATTTGGAATCATTTTTTCTCAATATGGTTGAGTTAATAGAAAAGGAGTCACCGTTGGCTGTTATTTGTCACGGTGACTGTTGGACCAATAATTTCTTATACAAATATGATTCTAAAGGAGTCATACTGGAGACTTGTTTGTTAGATTTTCAGTTAGTACGTTATGGTTCACCGGTACTGGATATATCTAGTTTAATTTATTGTTGTACCGATAAACAGTTAAGGGATAATCATATGAACAGACTCATTGAATTATATCATAGTGAATTGGTGGAATCATTAAAACAATGTGGTCACCTACCTTCTTTCTGCGGCTCCGAAGAAGAACTGCTGGCTAAACTGAAGGCAGAAATGTTGATATACGGCCGTTTTGGTCTAGGGATTGCATTGGATATGTTACCAATCAGCACCTGCTCGTCCGATGAGGCACCTGACCTTTACATCCATAATTCAGATGAGATTACGGGGGCCCCAGAACTCACAATGTTACCGAATGAACTGTGTAAAAGGAAAATGGCTGACTTAGTGATCGACATGGTTGACTCTGGGATCCTATAAGGTGGAACACTACTTACCAAATTTTGCAAATCCCAATTATAATATCGGAGTCCACAACCAGCTTCCCGTTAATTACCTACAAACACAAATCACTCATTGTTCCGACACTAATTTAATCACACATCAGTATTATGTATCAAATTTAATTACTTCTTTAAGAAGGACAATAAAAAATTAGAAAAATTAGAACCCGAGACTCTTGAAACTAAACCTTTACCGAAACTGAATAAGGTTTGGAAACATTGAATATGAAAGTAGTGTATTTATACATTGATTGTAGGACGAAAACGATCTTTCATATATTTTCCACCAAATTGGATTCTGAAATTCGAAATAAACTTAAGCCGATAACGCCGGCGCTTGGCGCGCAATAAAATGAATTCGAAACAGCTGTTGAAGAAGTTGACCTTGGATTTGATTTGATTTAATATATTAGTACCATATGCGTACATTTGTAGAGAGAAAATATGTAAATAAAACAAGCGGATGAAGCGTCCTAAGTAGTATTCAGCTGGAAAGTGTATTGATATGTACTTAGTTTAAGAGATTTGTGTACCAGAAAATTGTGATTCAGACTCCGAAATAAGAATTAAATTGCCTTTGAATTATTATATTATTAAAACATCGTATGGGATATATTATTTCGAGATATAGTTTACACCTATTTCATTCTCTGAATTTCTTTCTTTTCAAAATAGTCAAATGGTGTATCAAGTTTTTTTCATTGATATTTCTGCATGTAAGTTGGAGTAACAGTCTCGTTTGATAATCAATTTGGTGTTATTCCGAGTATTCAATAGCATCATTAGTTAGATAGTGATAGCGTTATATTCAGTGTTGCCTTTGCAAACGATAAATTGGAGTGAGAATATTGTGTCGATGGTACCTTCATTCCGTGGAACGCTTCTGTGAAAATCGATTGTTACCATCTCAGGTTCATTCTAGAAGGCTGGAAATTGGTTCTCTATTGTGATAAGGCCAGGACGTTGATATAATGCAGCTTGTTTCAGTTCTGCGTAAATCACATTAAGTAACGCGTAAATGAGTGACGAGTGACGAACTGAAACTAACTGATTGGTTCCTAATGACTACAGAAGCTCCGCTACTACATTTAGATTTCGATGAATCCAAGGACTTGGAGCTTATTGTGAACAATATAAAGCCATTGTTTGGAGTTGAAGGCCATTCCAATTCACCATTAATAGCCAATGTGCCGAATCTCAATCAATCAACATTGACCAAGAAAACATCAACGAATCATCTAATCAGTCTCGATGAGAGAGAAATTGAACCATCCGATGAACTGTTACTAGTAGACGATTACAGCGTGATTCGAGCAAATCCATCACATGAATCAAGTCTCGATGCACGGAATAGTGTAATTCTACTAACGAGCTCAACATCAGACGAAGGTGAAGACGACGAGGAAGTAGATTCAAGAGTTACTCCAGACGTTGCATTTGAAAACATCAATCTGGATTGTGGAGATAATCGTGAGGCACAACCCCTTCTTGGGGGTCGTGACCATGTTGATGCCATACATAATCATTTTCCAGGTAATAACTGTTTTTTTTTTGTTTTCTTGATAAACGTATAAGGATTATGTGTCGGCGACACTAATTACTAAACTAATTAATGTGAAAATTCCTTAATTGCTATGTCATACACTTAAATCAATTCCGATTGCAATCAAGATGGGTCCACAAGTAATATTAAGTCTATTGCAAAGGACGTATTGTGAATTTAAAACGAGTATGAGTCAGTAACTATAGAGATAAAATTGAGTCGGGCAAAGCTTAACTTATGTACTTATAGACGGAGTGTATAGAGTAAACTATCATATTTTGCTATACTACACCTAATGTGTGTGTAAGATACATACACGTACAATTGATATAACGAGTATTTGTGTTGAGATATGTCTTATCACTGTTTGTTTCGCATATAGCAATGAAGCATATCGTTTTTAATTGTTCTCCGAGCGAAATACACTATCTGGTATAAATAATTTATACAAAATATATTGGCAATTTTTGTAAAGCTTAACTGGGATAACAGCTACAACTTTGTTATCGCTCGGTATGAAAAAGAGAAGAGAACATCAGGTGGCACGTCATTAAAATTAAAAATACAACGTTTATTATTAACTTTTATTCGCATTATACCCTCATTGCAATGAGAGTGTGCCACAATTAATTTATTCGTTGTCTACGTCTCTGTTTAAAACAATGTTTGGTAGATTAAGAAGCTTTAACGATTTCTCAACAAAATTTTAAATAATACATTTTGTAATATGGATAGTGAACCAAATACGAACAATCAATCGATTGAGATATCTGTGATTGGAAAAGCACACAGTGAAAGTACATTAGATACGATAGTTGATAACTCACAAGTGGCTACAACAGGATTTTCATATTGCAATTTAGTGGATGAATATAATAAACATATTATATCCAATAAATTCGATGGTTAGTGTACCTATTAGTTCTAAGTAATGGGCTTTTCTATTTAGAATGCTTGTAGAATAATATCGTTCTTATTTTCCATTAATTTTCATTATATCGGTTGGATTTGCCAACAAGTCAATTTTTTTTTTCTGTTATCAAATGTACAAAAGCAAATGAATCTATCGAATTCATTATCAAAACGCGTTAGAGAAATTGAATATTTAATAAGGTCTTTATTGTGAATTTTCTAAATTAGAGAAAACAACGAAATTTCATACGCTACATTGCTAAATAAGACGTACAATAAATTTTGTTAAAAATTATTTTTGCAATCAAAGTAGATTGCTAGACAAATTATCAAATGTGAAATTGAATTTTGTCTCGCCAGTTTAAAACAACAATTCCAATGAATGTAAAGTCCTTCATTATTATTAATATTGTAGACACCTTGTTATTATGTTATTGCGTAAAATTGAAAAGAAACGAACAACAACATTACTATATGTTATAAAATTGAGTTCAAGTTTAAGCTCAAATTATGTTAATTTACATAATTAAATATTAAATTTGAATAATTTGATCTCTATTGTAGACGACCCACAATTCACAGATTTGGTAAATCAAGCTGAGAACGCTATCGATCATGGTATTTATCCAGAACGAATATATCAGGGAAGCAGTGGATCGTACTTTGTTAAAAACACCTCGGGGGTAAGCACTAACTCTTTATTAATTGACTGTTGATTAGATAAACATTTTATTATTATTTAATTAGGCTCTGATTTTTGCAATTTGCCGATAATTATTAATCAAATTGTTTTTAAGGAGCTAAGATTAACTATTCGTTCCATTTAACATGTAATGATAGGCAACCAATTCAGGGGAAATTCCATGATAGAATAATTATATCAATAGAATTTTTGGTGTTGGTTGGACACACATTATTATGTATCTTAATTGAATTATGAATTAATAACTGATAACACTCGTTTCATGTATGTCATTACATTTTGATTAATTGAGACCGTTCAATTGTAGGTAGTGATAGCTGTATTTAAGCCAAAGGATGAAGAACCATATGGACGCTTGAATCCCAAATGGATGAAATGGATGCATAAGTTATGTTGTCCATGTTGTTTTGGTCGGTCCTGTTTAATTCCAAATCAAGGGTGGGTGAAATGCATATCATTACCAATGAACAGAACATTACAATACTGTGAACTTCTGGATTTTAGGTATCTTTCGGAAGCGGGTGCTAGTTTAGTGGACCAAAAATTAGATTTAAATATTGTGCCGAAGACAAAAGTAGTTCGTCTTGTGAGCGAAACGTTTAATTATTTACGTATTGATCGACAAAAAGCGAAACTGAAAAAGACAATTAAAGAGAGGTACCCAGCTGCTCGATTCAATCGAATGAGTTTACCACCAAAGGTGATTTTGTTATTGTCGCTTTAATAGAAAACGTTTAAAATTTGATGACTCATTTGTTTACTGTTAATTTTAGACGGGTTCATTTCAATTTTTTGTAAATGGATACAAAGATGCTGATTATTGGTTGCGATGCTTCGAACAAGAACCTTTGACCGGTGCATTGAATCAACAATTTCAGTTTCAATTTGAAAAGCTAGTCGTTCTAGATTATATAATTAGGAATACAGATCGTGGAAATGATAATTGGTTGATCAGATATTCGCATCCGAAGGTGTCTGATGAAAATGGTAAGGTAAAAATGAATGGTGTGCAAGCCAATGCAGCAGGCCCAAGTCGTTTGGTGAATGGTATACATCATGAGTCAACTAGTGAGGAAGATGCAAGTGATTGTGAACAAAGAGCCAGTCCAGAAGCGGTAAATATATTCCAATTAATAAATCATCATGTTTGCTAATTAATAAATTTTTTAAAGGATTGGGATGTAGTTAAGATGCCAACTATAGAAATAGCTGCCATTGATAATGGATTGGCGTTTCCATTTAAACATCCAGATGCTTGGCGTGCATATCCTTATCATTGGTCATGGTTAGGCCGTGCCAAAATACCATTCAGTAATGAAATAAGAGAGCTAGTGTTACCCAAATTATCAGATTTGAATTTTGTTGAGGAACTATGTACGGAATTATATCAGTTATTTAGACAGGATAAGGGATTCGATAAGGGTTATTTTGAAAAACAAATGTCTGTGATGCGTGGTCAAATATTGAATTTAACTCAAGCCCTTAGAGATGGCAAGAGTCCTGCTCAATTGGTACAAATGCCCGCTGTTATTGTAGAGAAGTATGTTGATTTTTATTTGAATAGTAATCAATGAATATTTACATGTGATTTTTATTATTTACTTTTAGATCAAATTCATCGACTTCAAATAGATTCTTATCATTTACGCAACGCTTCCAAAGTAAGAGTCCATTCTTCTCTTGGTGTTGACACCAGAGTCGCATTATGAAGATATAATTCGTTATGAATTCGATAGTCTCTTTGGAATTCGGGTTATACGTAAATGACAACAATAGCTGTTATTATTCCTCCTCCCCAATAATTAGTTAGTAGTCATAACATGATAATATCCTTTTTAAAGAATTTAGTTAAAATTAATCATTTAGTTTTGTAATTTATTATTATTTGTTTTCTCTATTTTTACGGCTATATTTATTTGAACAGTAGTCCTTGTATTAAGTGAATTATTTCTCAAAGATAGAAAAACCATCAATTATTTTAATTGTAAATCTACCTATTCATTATTATGGAGTTATTAATGCTTATCATTCTTTATTTTTCTTTTTGTATAATATTCATCTTTTGTTAGATATGTTTTATATCATAAAAGAGTTAATTTTAAGTTGTCGTATATGGAAAATGAATTGAATTGAATTGCAAATAGTGGCATACCAACCAATAAAGACATCTGATTAGTGCATATTCCATATAAATATTAACCAATTTATAAGAGAGAAACGATTATGTATGTACATAATATGCATGAATACTGAAATAAAAAGTGAATAAATAACCACTTGAGTTTTATTACAATCATAATTTGTATATCAAATCCTAAATGTGTCTACAGATCACACTGAAAACGAAGCATACAACGATCGGAGTGTCATTTAAATTTATGTTCGACACATTTAATTTTTTTGCTCGCACTAACCATTTTAATTGGTTCAATTGTCTTTGGTGAAAATAGGGAATGTATTAAATAGTAATTTAACAAAATCCAATCAGAATAAATTCAAATCGAAATTATTGTTTCCCATCCACAATCATTTTAGAATAGAAAAGGTTTATTTTAGTATTGTTTTATTTGTTAGCTGTATTTAATTCCGTGCGACTTAATACTAGATCGGTATTATATCTTTAGTAAAAACGAACAATCGAATATTTTTTTTGCTTTTACTCTGACTTCCCATCTAATGAAAAACAGTGTTTTGGGACCAAGAAAAAAAAACTATTACATCGGTAAAAGTACACATTGACTGCCAATTTAAAGAGAAAAAATAGAATTTTAGATTAGGACTTTTATTTTTGACGAATAATTTACAATTTCAAATAAAACTTACGAACGGCGGCTTATCAAAAGAGAGAGGAGATTACGGAAAAATCGTTGAACTGAAACGGAAAATTAAGTGATATCATTATGTGTACTCCTTGGTGAGATTGCTGTTATTCAGCACCAAAGAAAAACGATGAAATTTAAACTCCATTTCTTAATTTATATGACAGTTGTCCACGAGGTGCCACTAGTGCTGGTGTGCCTGAGCGATGTTTAACACAACCATGTCCTCCATGCTGTCCAAGCCTAACTGAACCAGATCCTCCAGGTGCTAGTTGCAAGATACCTTCCACATTGACTACTGATCCCTGTTTCGCAAACATGGTACATTCTAATAATATTCCGCAAATTCTCATCCAAATAAATATAATTTCATGTTCATTACTCAGAAATACATTCAACCGCCAAGAGCACAATCATTTAAGCCACCAATTCGCTATCAACGGCCGTGCATACCCTGCGAATCAGAAACGATTTATAACAATTCTTACATGTGGACTTGTCAAACAGAACGCCCACCATTGGTTATACCACAAAACAATTTGCTTCCGAGTTGTGCTAAAATTGAAAATGAGACTGTTACCTCTGTAAATTCGTTGGATTTTAGATTCAAATTGATTCATTCCTAATTTATTCTCGAATTTTGTTTTTCTAGCTCTCGTTTCCCGGACACTTCTGTGTGCCGCGTCAGAAACCTATAAAACCATCTGGCAGATCTTTATTAGGAACGGGACCAATGCAAGGGGTCACCACGCAGATGCATGACTTTGTACCAAAACCATATAGCCGGCGAAAATTAATAGTGCCAACTGGTGCTCTTCCTAGGACGATGGAATCACTTGAGAGTAATACAATAAATCGTCTTTCGTATATGCATCCATGTGTTTCGGGAAAAACACAATCATTTAAGCCCGTTATTCGCTATAGTCGGCCAACTAGTAAGAAATTAACACTTCCAATAATCCAGTTTCTGATAAAATTTATATTAACCTGACAATTTACAGTACCAATGGATTGTGACACAACACAGAAACTTAGTTACATGCCAGTCTGTCCACCGAAAAAAGAATACTATCCGTGGGCTAGAAAAGCCTGTTATCGTATGCCCACTATTCCAATGGACACAGGAACTGTTCAGAAACTCAGTTACGCTCCACCTGGCACTTTTGTACCAGATTGTGGTGGTCCAATGCCTCCTTGTGAAATGCCGCAGTGTGTCTGTTAAAAGTTTTTTTTTTTTTTTTTTTAAAAAAACAAATTTAAAGCTGTCATTATGAAAAACCCCTAAACGTGATCCGCCAGGTTTTGTTTTTTTCTTACCACGAACCAATATTATTCTGATGAATTCATTGTTTTTAAAACGAATTAAAAACTTCCTTTAAGATTATATTCCAAAATCTAGTCGAAACAGTATGGGTCCAAATGTGTGAATCGATAACACATTATGGATAATGCACATAACATACTTAAAATCGACCATACAAAAAAGCAAGTTAATTAACTTTATAAGAAAAGCAATTGCGTATACAGTCCATGAACTATTTTATAATGTTTAGGAAAAATTTGTCAAGCATTTCAATTGAACGAATTGTGCTATAACGATTGGTGTAAAATTAATTATAAATCATTATTGATTAGTAATGTAAATAAAATTGACCAATTAATTTCTTTTAATCACTTTGTTTTTTTTTCTCTTCTTTTAATAAACCTATAGCTAGAGATGATTTTTTTTTTTTCATTTATTATTACAAACTGTAAAATTGGAACAAACATTTCATTTCAATGGTATCTAGCCAAAATAATCCAAAAAAAAAAAGGAATTTAATTAAAGAATAATAACTGTTGAGTTGTGATCAATATAGTTAATAATCGTCAAAAAAAAATTAGATAAACAGTTATTATAATCCCTACATAATTACTTAACAAAAAAAAAATTAAATAGATATTTCATTCAGTTAGTGTTAATCTATAGAGTAAGATGCCGTAACATTGTGTAGCCGGTGCAGTCTGGAGAGACTTTGTTTTAAATGTAATTTGAAAGATAGAAGAATAATATTAATATAAGTAGAGGCAAATAGAAAAATAGTATACGAAATGAACAAATAATTTGTTTTTATAAATCTATTCACAAAATCATACGACCACTTAACAAAATGTAATGACTGAAATACGTATTTTTTTGAGAGTGTTGTTAATTCGAATGCATCCGTTGTTTTTGTTTCTTTTTTTTTTTTCTTCGTTTTTGACTAAATTTATTATAAAGATCTGATTACTAATCACCCATCTAGTTCCCGTTTATTGTATCGTATTTCAGATAAAGATAATTCCACTTGATTTCTCTCTTGCCTACCATATACGAATATTCTCAAATTTACTGATTTTCCATTAACAATCCAGAAAGTTTGCTGCCATTAGTAATTCCAATGCGATCTCCGGTGCAATTGGAAATTCAGGAATTTCAGTTGAACTATTTGTATATTTAACTTTATATGTGAAATACATACAGACTTTTTGCAGTACATGAGATCTAAAATGAAAGTAAAGAAAAACATACTAATTGATTGTAAACGAAAATAAAAATTTGATCATCAAATATTATTAATTGTAATATTATGTTTGTATAACGATTGTCTTCACATGTCCTCTACAGTAGCACACACTGTGTGTAATGACTGGTGAGTGATGTGTGCATGATAAATGTGTTAACGAGAGCATGAGCTGGCCAATTTCTCGAATCGACCAACAACATCATACTAATCTAAGTGAAACTTACGGTATTTCTCTAAATCTGACTTCATTTGACTCATTCTCAGCAAATTGTCCGGGTCCAGAGAGCATCGCCTTAATCGTACCCGATGTGAGGGCATGATCTCGTTTTACAATAAATTCATGTTCATCGGCCGATATTAATTTTACGTAGACCGCATCAGGTCCTTCACAACCACCGTACACCTTTTGTGTGGTCTCCTCCATCGGTTGCATTTCAGCCATTGTTGATTTTTGGATGCGCCTAATTCACGCTCTCACTAAATTGCTTATTACACAATATATATATCACTTGCCGCACGGCTTCACAACAATTATTTCTAGTTAATCTCTACACGAACAAAAAGAAAAGAAATAAATTATTTCTACTTAGGAAAATTATTCAGCCGTCGTCAAAATACAATTATTAATTTAATATGAGAAATATGTGATTGAACTAAGTTCTTATTAAGTTGCCAATATACCAGAGAATCAAATAGGTGTAAAGTATGTCTCGAAATAATATATCCCGTACGATGTTTTAATATTATAAAAATTACATTATAATCCGAAGTAATGGAAATGGAAACTTTTGAAACTCGGAAGATGCTCCAATTGAAAGCAATCTCGATGTCTTTGCGTGAAATTCATTTCAATATGGAAAGTGACAAGTTTACCTCGGGAGCGCAATTTAAGAGCGATGTAAATATTTACCAGCAGCTATGCCATTAACCCACTCTTTTTGGAGTAAACAAAGAGACCCTCTGGCGACCGTCCTCGAAAAGACGAAAATTGTATGAAAATGTCATTTGAGAGCGACGACAGCCCATTCGATTTACGTTCGATTCCATTTAGTCAGTATGCTCGAATACCGGTCGAGAATATTGTGTCCTTTTGGCATTCACGATACCAACGACGTTATAGCATGTGAAATCTATTCGAGTCGAGGTCTGACGATTTCATACAAAATTTCAAACGGTCAAAAGTTGGTATCAATCTGAATACAATTTCGCTAGATCGCATACACATTCACGAACATGTACCCATTGTACGATTGTTTTAAATTCGGAATAATGAGAAATATGCAATGAAGTGTTGAGTGATATGGCTTCTATATGCATTATACCGATTTCTTACAATCTTTATCACTCTCTCTGAATGAATGATTTCTTCCTCAGTTAGGTGATTCTGATACCAAAATGTAGAGAATGTAATTGTCTTTACTTCTATATGCAAAAGGGAAAAAGCAGATATGAACATATTAAGATTCTTTTTTCTTATGGGAAATTTTGGATACAAAATTCATTCAATTAATTTCATTCAATCGACGACTCCAAATGTCAAACATGCAAGACATCAGCTGAGAGTTATACAATTTATAAATGCTTCTAGTTGGTTAAAGATGCAACCGAAGTGATGAAAATCCTTGAACATGACTTCCGAATCTTGGGAAAATTACACGAATAGCAATATTATTGGGGATGATTTTGTGGATTTGGGGTTGAAGTGAATTCTAACCAAAGATTTCGTGGTGGTTGATGGGCGCCAGTTTTAAAACAGAATATTTTCAGTTCGAATCATCAATTATCGTTTAATTCGATTTATTTAGGGAAAATGTTAGATATAATTTAATTCCAATATCAGTGCATTAATTGGTATGTGTAATAAGTAATATTCAATTGTTCTTAGCTCAGCCAATTATTTAATTGTATTTACCAATTTGACAATGGCGCCAATATTCAGGGAAAATCCTGTAGAAACAGACCTATCGGAGACATAAACCGTAATTTAAAGAGTGTACTTCTGGCCGCCATTTTTATTAATATTAATAAATTAATTATTAATTACGAGTGGAAAGTACGAGTGGTTTAATTATTTATTTCGTACTTATGGTGGGTATATAAAAGGTTTTTATAAATATTTTAAATGTTTAACTCGTACTAAAATCGAAAAATATGAAATCTGAATGTACCATTACCTCAATCATCAAAAGAAGTGTTATTCCCACTGACTACCGGCTTTCATTCGGAACAAGTCTTTAAGAAACATCCCAGCTACATTCAAGGTAAGAAGTATTTCAGCATATAAGGAAAATAACCGAGAGACGTTTAACAAATTATATCACTTTATTGTTTGATTTACATTTTAAATAAGTAATTTTACTAAGACAATTTTGGAATCAGAATTTCCATGTTATTCGAATCCACTTCGAACCGATCAATTTTCTGATCCCGTTTGGTAACACAAAACTATCAATTTACATATTTATACTTTACAATAATTCGTTTAAACAGTTTTCACATCAGGTGAATGTTTATCGGATTCGCGTTTAATTCGATTCTCGTCCAGCACTGCCTGATTATAACAAAAGGTCATGTAACAGATGCTACCGAACATTATTAACAAAATCAACAATTCTATCTTAATATCATTTTGTTCATTGATCTCCTTCTCCTTGTCCCGCTTGTAACGTTTCTTTGCTTGCTGGGCCTGTTCAAATTTCTTTCCATAGTGGGCGCGTGACCATTCATCAAAATCATAAATAGGCTGCTGTTGACCAGGTGCTGTCGGCTGTCTTGTCCGGTTCATCCGTTGTTTATAGAATTTCGTTTGTGGATCATCCTCCACATCCATTTTCTTGTATGCTTGTGCCGTGGAACTATCAGCTGTTCTAATTATACCTAAAATATTAAATTTCAAGGACAAGGTTACAGTCACTATTTATGTAATCAGCATCATTACGTCTCACAATACGAGACTGTATTGACACTCACCTTTGTCGTAGAGTTTCCTGAGTCTAAAATTTCCTAGTACCTCATAAGCGGCAGTAATCTCACGAAACTTCACTGAAGCATCATCGCTGCCTTTATTCTTATCCGGATGATATAATTTGGACAGCCTATAGTATGCTGATTTGATATCAGCATGTGTAGCATTTGGACGTAAACCGAGTGCATCATAATGAGTCTGTAGCCTAAGCTGACCAGTTGTGAATGAACGGATTGCAATTCTATTCAAATGGCACCAACCGCACTGCGTTAAATTACTAGCAACGCATTTGAACAAATCTAAAACCATTACCAAATGGAAAAGGTTCACTTCTAATTTCGATTTATTGGCTTATTGGAATCGAAGGTACAGTTAAATACTCTCGTAATTCAACACTTATCCAGTAACATTGATTGTAATTCTTAGAAATGTCCTATAACACGTTTATTGTTCTACCTATAAGTTACCGAATTGCCTATTGTTTGAATTTAATTAATTTAATTTACTGTTTTTTATATATGAATTAACAGACACAACAAATTTTACAAATTTTGTGATTGAGAAAACCAATTTTCTTGTTTACGTTTGTGACGTCGATTGATCCAATCATATGTTTTTTGTTTACTATAGATAACAACTGATAGAATGAGGGACCACTGTGGGGGTGTTATCATACGAATTCGTAAACCAACGGTTGTTACATAATCCTGTACTTGTTTGTGGTCAAAATCTGCAAAATAAATGAAGCAATGGATACAGATACAAATGAAAGCAGTTGTGAACAATCACATAACATAGGTAAGTTTAAATTTATTATTGCGCTTATCTACAACTTTAATCTAAATGAAATCAGAAATTCTTGGTAAAATCGGTGGCTGTTGGCTAAAATCCCTCTTGTTAATTGGAAAAATCTCCTGGTTATAGATAAAACCCCTAGAGTGTTGATTTATGTATTTCCATCAAATTCTATTAGTATTCATTGTTTTGTGTCGCTCTAAATAATTTAAAATGAGAATTAATTAATAATTCAATGTTTTATCATTCGGTTGTCTGCACAACCAGTATGAGATATTCTAACATAATTAAATAATTGTGTGCTTATTGAGTATTCCATTAACTTTTTTTTCGTTTGTTTTTTTATTAATTCAATAACTAAATTCAACAGTTTTTGTTTAAAAAAAAAAGATGTTATTTAATAATTCATATTATAAACATATAACTCTTATATATTATTAAAGCTATCCTATGGATTTAACATTAAAAAAAAAATAGAATGAAATTAATTGATTTTGGTATAATCCAATTTTAATTGATACAATTCATAATTTGCTATCTATTGTAAATGATTTTTCTTTTCAATATTTCTGTTACATTACAATTATCATGTACATGATGTGACAGATACATTAAACCCATAATACCGGTGCATTATTAATATCACTGCAATTATTTGGTGCCGTTGAATACAATTCATTAATAAAATTTCCATTTATTTTATTATCATTTTCAGAAATGTTTTCAATTGTGTCGGTACCATTGATTGGCCGTTTACTTTTACCAAATTTTGATATTAATGATTGCGATATATTTGATACAAATGTGTGATAATTCTTTGCATTTGGATCATGTTTAACAACGGTGCTGGTCGTGGTGGAATAGAAATGGCTTACGTCTGTGAGATCATCGGTATCGGACATCGGTGGCAGAGTTTGTGTAGCTGATGGCGGTTCCAATGGGATACCAACTTCATGCAGAGACGAGGTTAGTGAATTAAATCCACTTTCATTATCAATACCAATCGGTGGTGTTTTACTTTTATTCGATTTTTGGGTGGTACCATTTTTCGGACTTGGTGTCCTCGATGGCTCTTTATCTGGTTTGATTAAACCATAATTGGCAATCGGTTGAAATGGCATTTGGGGCTCATTAGTCTTTAATAGATTTTGTGCGGTACGCATCAATTGAAATGCTTCGATTGCAAGTTTCTTTGGACTATAAGTTTCTGGTTCCGTTTGTTTCTTTACTTTTGGCCTACGGAATAAAAACAAAATCGAATATATAAATCAAATGATTCCACATGACTATCAAATTGAATAAATAAGGAAATGGTAAATTAAATTAAATATGGACAAGAAAAACTTACAAAGTAAAATCGGAAAAACTCTTATAGTCCATTGGTTTCCTTGATGGTGATTTAATATTACGTTCCTTTATCAAATCATCTTTATCGATTGAATTGTTCAATTTAAAATCGATATTTTCTAATTTAATATTATCGTTTGATCTTGGTGTATTATTTAAATCCACGGAATCCAAACATAATTGACAACGTTCAAGAAATTTAACAACTTCTTCCATAACACCTCGATACATATTACGACTGGATTCAATCTGTAAATCGAAGAAAAGAATAATAAAATTGTAGCACAAACATTTAAAATTTAGAAGGGCACAGCCTAATTCTATAAATAAACTGTCTCTTCTCTACGTTTGGTGAAACTGTTAAAATGAAGTATTTACCTGATGTAATTGCCATTGTATACGATCAATATATGAATCCATCATTGCGATTTCAATGTCCTGATTATCATTTAGTATATCGGTATTACCATTTGAATGACGATTTAAATTTTCATCACTCGATTTATCCATAATCCTTAATAAATGACGATTTTCGGCTATCAATCTTTGGCATTGCTGTTTATAAAACGAAAAGAATTAAGAAAAATATTCAATTACAAATTATTCGGTACAAATAATGAAAGTTTTAATATAAAAATAAAAATTCTAAACTACCTCAATACGACGTTGGATGAAATTCATTTTAACTAGTTGCGATCTTAATTAAAACTAAAGTATAACTAATCAAATTTCTTTAAGGTTTACCCCACCCGTTGATGATATTTTTTTGTTCATATAAAGAAATGAATTCTTTTAACAAAAATATAATTACTCTTCATTGCCTTTTCGTATGACAATTTCATGTGTATAATTTTTAAAGAGTTATAATGTTTTAGTCTGGTATGTGAAGTCAAGCATTTTTTTTTATTAAATACATAAGTTACAAGTAATAAGACATTGTTGTCGGTTCTGGTGTGGTTTAGTGTGGTCATTTCAACCGTGTAATTCTTCTTATGCCCGGAATAATTACCAACGCCGTGCGAATATTATACAGGTGAATTTGTGGACATTTACTTTATATAGAATAAAATTAAATTTTTGGTTCCGTTGATGCCAAGTCAAAAGCGTTAGTAATGTTCACATGAAATGGTGTTGTTAGTCCTTGGTAATGCACCATAAACATAAAATGAATCATTTCCAAGAACCCATTAAAACTTCATACCATTTTTTTTTCTTCTGATTTCATTGTCGATGAGATTCGTACCGGTTAAAAACTCAAATACGACTACTCTAACAGGAAAAAAATGAAGAACTGACAACACCTTTCTGTTTTTTTTTTGGGTGACAAAAAAACGTGAAATTCTGTTCCATTATCGTTGTATGAAAATTTTAAGTATGAAAAATAACAACAACTAGATGGTTTAATTATTTTTAGTTTAACTGTTCTCTGAAAATACCTTTATGATGTAGATAGGTAAAAAGCTTTTTAAATTTTTCGCTTTCATGATCAATATGATTACGACAGAGATTTAAGTTAATTTTGTTTATTTCACTCATGCTTTTTTATTGAAGTTATCTGTTTGTAAGTTAAAAACGATGAGTCTATCAAACTTACAAAAAATAGTATAAAATACAATTATTTTGTTTATGGTTATACCAGACGAGTAAAAATAAAATCAGTACAACATTGTATCCAGATCATTAACGAATGCACCCACAAAAGACTTCACTTTTGTGTATTGTTATGGATATTGGAAAGCATAACTAACATTGAATAATCAGGAAGTTTAAGTATATCGGATATTTGTTATGAATGTTTTTCAAATTTGAATGATGATGATGATGATGATGAGGGGGATTTTAATCTTATTGCGGTCATTTCGATGCAAAAATGAAATAAAAAAAACTGGAATTAATTGTAATTTGATTGAATGAATTTTAAAGTGGGGGAGCGTTGAATGGATATAACAATTTAAAATTTTGAATGAAATTTACCAAAGTTTTTATTCTTTTTGTTATTGTTATGAGCTCATTTTCATTTCAACAATTTTTTTATTTTGTTATGGAAACATGGTGAACATTAAAAAAATGCATTTTTATGTTTTATATAAATGGAATATCAAAACGATAATAAAAAAGCGTTGAATAAAACTGTAACGAGACGGACGTTTAATGCAGAAACTCTCTTATTATGTGGGGATCTAGTTAGACCAGAAGTAAGGCTAAACTAAATCATTACGTGCAATAGAAGTTTGTTGTTATTGTTATATTCATTTGTTTTATTTAAGGTGGAATCTCTTTTCTTTTCGATTATGAGTCGTACAAGTTGTGTATGCGTTTTTTTTTTAATTCATACATACACATCTCTATCTCTTTTTTGTTTTAATATTTTTACGCAAGAGCTGTGAAGTGGAACGCTAATATCCGCTACAATTAAATAAAACTGCATGTTTTATATGCCAAACATACTGATATGTGTGGTGGTATGTTACGCTCTTTTATTTGAATATGATACACTTTATTCCACGATATCCATTGTATATATTTCTACCAGGTAATTCATTTCAATTGTCTTTTTTTTTTTCATAGTCGCATATTACTTTTATCAATCACCGTATTGGGGAGCATCAAATACATAAAATTCTTTCATATATTTAACGTATATGTTTCGGTATCCTTTATGTTTCGTTTCAAAACACAAACACTTTTTGTATATTATTCATCATGTAAGGATTAATGTGATGGCATTAAATTAAAATAAATTATTAATGCACGTATCTTTTGTGTTTGTACTCATCTGTTGTTTTCTTTTTTTGGGCTCGAATGATGGTTTCTTTAATACTGAGTAACAGATAAATAAAAGAGTGAATGCTCGAAGGGATGATTTTCAATCAAAATGAAAAATGTTTAACAACTGAATAAGAGAATGAAACAAATATGGTTGGTATATTCTATTCAAAATAAAAATTATGATAAAGTAAAGAGCTTCCGTGGTAGCATTGCTAATATTATTTCACTTAAAGCTATTTATGCTTGGTCATATATTTCAATGATTCTATAGTAGAATTCGCGTTAAAATTTTTATGTTTTCACTATGTGGTCCGTTTCTATGTACAATTACAGTGCAGTTTATTTAATGTTATATCATTTTTATATCGATTTGTGGAACACTAATGCTGCTCTGAATGCAGTCAACCAAAACCATTACTCTTACCATGGAATTAACTATTAATAATCAATTAAGGATGAAATATAATCATTTATTTACGTAATTCATATGTTTGCAATCATCGTTCCAATTATGATTTATATTTTAGATAACGTTCTCAATGTCTCACTGTCTTTCACTATTTAATTGTTTGTGAGTTGAAGAAACTCTCGTGTCCTTGACTGGATTTTTAATTTAATTGCAAAAAGAATCTGTGAACCAATTCAATAATTAACCATTGTTTTATGTCTTATTTATTTGAACTCATCTGCATTTTTGGGTAGACCTTCGTCTTAAATCATTCAATCAAAATAAATTCGTGTTGATTATTATAAGAGGCGCGACATTGTTTCTATACTCTCATTACCGTAGAGGCGTAAAGTTTAGGTACACATTCATATGAAATATAAAACTAATTACACTGAAATGCTATGTTGTATTCTCACCATTGTAGATGGCTGTTGTCTTAAACCATCTTGTTAAACATGTGAAAGGAAATTTCTAATGTTATAATTATTTTATTATTATTTCTCTCACATTGGTTTAGTATATTTTGGTTTTATTTTAATGTAATTAGTTTGTAACTAATAATATTATTATATTGAATCTTCATGTCCATTGTAATTATGTTCACTAATCACATACTCAATGGTTTTAAATTTACACACAATTCGTAGACAATACCAAATAGGTGGTAATCATTGAATCACAAAAATTAAAACCAAAATGTGTAAAAGAGAAAAAAACAAAACGGTATGTGTGTGGTGTGAATAATCCAAATGAAAAACACTGCAATGATAATGTACATGTTTTAGTTTTAAATAAAATTATAAACATCTTTAAGAAAGAACCGTCACATATACCGTGTAATTAACGCAACGTATGTTAATGAATTTCTAATCTTTAATTTTCAAAATGAATAAAGAAACAAACCACTGAAGATATATTAAATTGAAAGAGAATAGTTAATGGTAAAGTTGATTTAAATACAGAATCGAATGTCAGGAACTATTTAGTCATAATAGCAAGTTTTGCACAGTAATCGTCTAATGGTTTATTTTACTTTGACTTTATATTCCATTTGATGATGTTTAATCGTATTTAAATATACACCTGGTTCGGTAGGCGTACATTTAATTATCGTAAATTTTATCCAGTTTAGGTAAATTACTTGATGTGTGTATAAGTTGTGACTGTTGCGTAGATTATAGAAAGAAACAAAGAACCGCTTCATACATTTTTCTTTTTTATTTTCAAATAAAAAAAAAAATGATTAAAAAATTTAAATACAATTCGCATTATTAGAAGACAACATTATATGGATGAATTCTCACTTTATCACATGAACAATTTTCATCTCTTATTTAGATGTAATTTTCATGATGATGATGTTGTTGTTGCTGATGTGTTTTATTTTGGAGAGTATATTAGTCATTGCCATACATGAAAAATAATTTCACATGATTATTATATGGGGACTAACGGATTCTCATAATATTTTTTATTTTTTTGTATTTCTTGAATTTGAATTCAATGTTGTTTCTTAGATAGAAATGTGATTGACCTTTTTTGCCGTACTGTATATAAATTTTCATTATAATCATTTTTTTTTTTCATTTAGAAATATAAAAAATCAAAATCCACTTGTAGAGATCTTAAATAAAATAAAATTCTTATTTTCTCTCACCGGCTGCAATCGTATGCCATTACAATAATTCATGCTAAATATAGAGGGAATGGAATACGTACACGAAAATTTAAAATAAGAATACAATGTAGATCAACGGTGTTGTATTTACATTTAATATGAAACAGAACAAAAAAATAATCAATTTTTTTCTATAGATTTTTAAATTCCATGTAGAGAAGACGAATATTTCTTATAATTTTTTTTTGTATGAAAATTCATAAAGTCAAGATATTTGAATTGGAGAAGAATTTAAACTCTGTTTAAGGTATTTTTTATAATCAGATATTGCCTATTATGTTCTTATGTGCGATTTAGAGTATGACTGACTTTATTTTTTTGTTTTTTATTTCATTCTCATTGTTTCATGTTATGGTTCTTTTGATATTTCACATTGTTTAACTATCTGAAGAATATGTGTTATTCTAATTAGCTGTAGTAATCAAATTTAGTATGGCATATAGATTAATTGGATTACATTGAGTGTGCAAAACAGAAAGATAATAAAAATTCCAATTGAATGAGAAACAATTTTCGTTTTATAATTTTTAAATAAATTTCACACACTTTAATTTGATAACACCGTTTAGTTGGTTACCTGAACTAAAAACTATGAATTTTTATTCAATCAGTTATTACTTTGTGACTCTTTCTTTATTAAGAATGTGTCACATTTCTTACAGTAAGCTGATTTTAAGGAATTTTGTGAATTCGTCACTTTTAAACGCTTTTTTTTCCATTTGTATTATTTATATTGACACGTGTGTGATTGAATGTGTGTAAGAAGTGTCGTTAAAATGATTCGTTAAACGGATAGAGAAATGCAATCGTAAAGTAAAAAAAAAATAAAAATGCCATTCAAATACCTGGCCAAGGTGTTTAACTTCTATTTATTTGTAAAAAAAAAAACAAAAAGAAGCTAGACCGTATAAATGCATCGTTTTGCACATTAGATATTTTGGATGGCTTTTCCGTTTTGGATTTTACTTTTTACATAAAATAATTTTGTTATTTTTGTTAGTGGCCATGTGTTTGGTGTACCTCTCTCTCTATTTGAGCTCAACTGAAATAATTTGTTGGTTTTAATTGGTTTTTCGTGAATGACCGAAGGTCACTGAATCTACGACAATGTAATAGCATACATTATGCATAAAAACGGTTGTAATTTGTGAATTTCCTTTTCTTTATCTTTAGGTTGAGAATATAATATACCATAAAACCGACCAATTATGATCATTTATATGGCGCAATTCAAATTGTTTTGCTTTTATGGATTTTCTCTCTATAATTTACCGTTTTAATGAATTTGGTAATAATGTTTTTGTTACACATTTAACTTTTATATGAGAGGATTTAAGACATTTGAAGAATGTCGTTTGGAATTCATAATTTTAATTGATAACACGATGTGTAACTACACTACAATTGTACCAGTAATAAAAGTTTATTATTTTTTATTTTCGGTAGATGATAAATTCATTAAAAAAAACGGGCACGCGAAACGAAAGAGAAATTTTTGCATAGTTAAGAAAAAAATTATTATTAGTATCAGTGAGATGCAATACACAGTTGTCAGAAGAAATTCATTATAGGAATTTAAATGATTCAAGTTTGGTGTTTTATGTTGCCTCTTACCATAAGTTATTACAGAAGTAACTATGCGGCTTTGAATTAAATTATAAATTTTATTTTCTTCATGATTATTAATTTCATAAAATTCCGTAATCACAGTACATAAGTAAGCAATATCAACTGGTTTTGTTTTCTAACGAATTACAATTTTTATAATCAAAATGTACACATGACCAATTGAAGTTACTATGTAATTAAATGATGGTTATTAAACATCAACATAATGTGAAAACAGAATCCTTAATAATACACATGTTCTGGCTATTCTTGTTATTTTCTTTCTTTTTTTTTCTTTCTTTTCACTTTGGTATCCTAAACAGATGCCTTTTTGGTATTTAGTACATAAAATATTAATAATTACAATATGTGCATTACGTTTTGTTTACTAATATACATATGAATTTATCGTTTAATTAACAGAGTAACAAGTCAAATTACTTAGTCATCATCATTTTCTTTTCATACACAAATAAACTGCCGATAATATTGCAATCTTTCATAATTAGTCAAATAAATAAAAAAATTAAATAGAAACGGAATAAAACTTATCTAATTGGATTTGATAATAGTAATATGATTAGGTAAATTAAATAACTTAAGAAGATAATGTTAACTAAATATTTAAAAGAACATTTCCATAGACTCACATGTCGTAAATTTAAATGATCAAAATTAATATTCATTGAATGGGATGTATCTCGACTCATTAATAATGTGTCGACATTTTCCAATGGGAGTATTACATCAAACGGTGGTTGTTGTTGTTGTTGCTGTGAATTTAAAAAAATTAAAAGAATTAAAATTAAAAGAATTGAATGATTTATTTGCGTTTCGAGTGTGAAAATAAGAATTAAATTTTTATAATAATTATTGTTCTAAGGAATTGGGGCTAATCTATAAATAACAGAGAATTTCTTTCTTTTATATTATTTTGTTGTTGTTGTTAAATTACTTCCACACATACTGAAAATAGAATTTCTGGAGCAATAAATTCATCTGTTTGGATTTGATTAAAACAAAAAAATAAAAAATAGTTGAAATGAAAAAAATGTGCCTTTGTTGATATTCCACTGGTTATTTCACAAAATTTTCATTTGAACAGTTTTTTTTGTGTTCAAAAAAATTTGAATTTAATGCGAATTTGGTTTGTAATTGAAGTCTAAAGTGATTATTATTGAGAGTGAACTTACTGAATTTGTTCGATGATGATGGCCAACTCTATTCAATTCTGTACGCCGTTCGCCTATAATGAATGGCTGTTCCAATTCATTTTGATTATGAATTTCAACGGTACCAATAATATTTGGTGTACCATTGACTTGTGGGAAATCATCTTCTGATGAACTTGATGCATCCCAACAACGTGCCACTTCTTTTGCATAATTACTTTTAAATTCATCGCCACCATCCGATTTAGTATGATCTATTCGTAAATTTTTTTGTATAGAATTTTGTATTTTTGGTATACGCACTTCTTTACTTTGTAAACCCATTTCCATTTCAATCACTAAAAATTTATTATTTGGTTCTCTATCAAACTTGTTTAACTTTTTTCCAATGAATTTCTACAATGAAATTTACACTTGGCTCCTTTAATTTTTTATTTCACTTGTTTATTGGAATCTTATTAATTATTTAATAATTTTATTCATCCACCAACAAACACTCAATAAAATTAAATTCCATCTATAATTCGTAACGAATGATTTCACTTTGATGTTTATACCGTTCATTTGATGAATATTTTCACTACGGTTGTTATTTTCTGAAGGATGTTTTGTTGTTGATTTCACTTAAAAATGCATCACGTTTTTGGAATCGTAATGTAAAAGAAGCAACACAAAATAAAACACTGAAAATTTGCAATAGATCAGTTGTTGGTGTTATTGCCAATTGAAAAAAAAAATAACGAAATGATACACTGAGTAAAACTAACTGGTTGCAGTAAATGAATAACGCGCCATTATTTAACAGTACTGTATCGGTTGAAGTGTTCAGTGGTACTGACTAGAGTAGTGAATGATCATTATACGTAGCCAGTTGTTGTGGTTGTATGTAGTTCCAGTACAACCGTATTTTAGTAAAATGTGTGGTGTATTTTAATGCCCGAATACCGATAGAGTAGTGGGTATCACAATACGTGGTAGTCAGAGAATACGACTCACCGTTGGGATATCAACCTAGTGTGCCACTCAACGGCGATGTCAGCACTCTAGAAGCACGTAGATTAACTAAAAGTAACAAAAAAAAAAAGAAAGAAATGATACCAAAATCACTTCCACAACCAACCACTTATTATTACTGTGGCTGTGACTTCCGAAACAGTAGACAGAAGACAAGTTACAGATGAAATTCGTTTATATACATTCTACATACTCGTACTGTAAAAGAATGATAAAACCAAAAATAAGAATTGTAATGGAGAATCGTAAAAAAGCCCCCAAAATGTACTCCACTAAATGTGAATTATTACAAAATATTCATTGTGGTTTAATATTCACTTTTCTATTTCGAAATGGAATGCAAAATATCGTTTTGCTCAATTTAAATAGAAAGAAAACATAAATAAAAATAATACAGAAAAGAAAACCATTGAATTCTAAAACGATGTACTGTGAAAATAAGAGAATGAATCGGTTTGGAACACACAGTTATTTGTAATTTGTATGACTTAAGAGCGAGAACATTCCCAGTTTATTGGGTTGACACACACGAGATGTAAAAAGTCAGTATGCCAACAAGAATTTGTCTTTAAAAAACTTACATTTTCAGATTCTCATCTCTGGATGATGGTTTTTCTTTTTATTTTTTTATTTTTTGTTGTTGTCTGTTGATTTTCATTTTATATTTTTCTATTTTGCGGCGAATGAAAATATTTGATTATTGTGGCGTGTATAATCTTAGCCGTTTGAATAGAACAGTAGAAACAGATATGTAATATTGAACAGTTAAACTAAAAATGTCTTGTGGTGTCTCCATTCATTTTCATCTTTAACGGATTGGCAGATCAGAATATTTTCATTTTTGAATGTTTTTTGGTTTGGGGTGGGCGAAAACCATCAATTTTTATCATCCACGATATTTGAAAGCCTAAGAAAATTTGACTTTTTGACGGTATATATGGGGATGAGACAATCAAGTAGTCAAGAAATACCAACAACATTGAAGAATATGTACTTAAAATTGATAGAGAAATGAATAAAAACCAGTAAATAGTAGATATGAGTATGAAACACGTGCTTTATTATCTTTTAAACGGCATAAATATAATGTTCTAACTTTTATAACATATTGATTTTCTTTTTTTCCCTCCCGTCTATTTCTCTTTACACACTACAGATGATATTTAAGATGGATTTTTATCATTTTATTTGGTATTCGTTTTGCACTTAAAAACAAGATAACACCAAACAAAAAATTATAGAAAAAAGAAAATTGTATAATAAAACAACAAGAATAACGAAAATGTTTTATACTTCATTGGTGATTTGAGAATGAAAAGTAAATTTTAGAGTATTCGAATAAAATTGAAAATCTAAATAGATGGTATATAGTATGAATGAACGTTTGAAATGAAAATCCCCGGTGCTATAAATTCCTATTTAAAATAATTGGAAACAAAATGAAATTTTTAATTCAAAGAAAAGCTTTTATCTTTACTTTATTAGTTTTTATCATTATGAAAATTCCTATTCCTTTTATTATCTCATATCTGTTATGCCCAGTTATTATTATGAGATGTGTATAAGTTGTGACATTTGATAATGTTCAGTTCTAGTTTCTTTTTTGTTCTGGGCCATATTAAGCAAAGGAAATAAAAAAATTACATTGAATTGGGCACATAAGATTAGCATTAATCTAAATGCGATTTTTACATTAAAAAATAAATATTCACAACTATGCACACTGGGGTTACACAGGGACACATTTACACAACGAATTTTATGCAAAAAGTTATTTTAAACACTGTCGTCACTAAAAATAATCCATTAATCACTAACTAGTTGGTACTTAATATCAACACCCACAAGATTTAATTTCATTACATTCAAATAATGTAATCCCTATAAAATACTTCATTGAAATCAAATTAAAAATTGTGTTGAGCACAAGTGTGAGATGAGAGGCTGTACAAAAGTACCAAAATAAAAGTCCAATTTTAAATTCAATTTGTTAAGTCCGTGACACCCAATTCACTGGTTCTTAATTAATTAATCAAATTCAACCAACAAATGTGGTAAGAAGTAATGAACAATATAAAAGAATAAATAACGATTTGCCCGATGATAATAATAAAGTTACACTCTCAATGTTTCCGGTTCACTGCTATGCTCTTCGATAACGGTGTCAAGTTCAGACGGTGGAAAACTTCGAAACATTTCACGAGCTGGATCAGAACTTAAACTATATGGTCTTGTTGCGTGTTCACCTGTAATTTTAGAAAAATTTATTTTGTTTGTTGGGAATTAAAACGAAACGAAAAAAAAAAGAGTAAGAAAACGGAAAATAAAATATCAAAATGAATGAGAAACCACCGGGATTGATCAATAAATTTTCACCAAAAAAAAAAAAAGAAAAGAAAACGAAAGAAATGGTATTTTGTAATAGAAGAACTCAAGACAGATGGTAATAAATTTATAGAAAAAATTTCACTAATTAAAAACAATCAGCTGAATTTCAGACGATTTTATTCGATTACTTTCCAAGTAACACGTCAAATCAAAAGAAAAATAAATTATTGCTTCTCTAGTTCTTTTTGGCAATGGAAACAGTTCATTGTGGAGTTACATTCGTGTACTAACATTGTCTTTATTTGGAATTTGTTTGGGGGGAAATTTGGACTTACTTAATCGTTGAATTGGTGTGAATCGAACCAAATTCATTGCATGGTCCTGTAGATCAAAATTTCTACGGCGTTCACGTTCTCTTGCCATTTTAGCACGGCGACGTAAACAACATATGGCTAAAAGTGCTAGCAATGGAAAACCAATGATACAAGACACTATTGGAACTACAATAGATTCAGGTGAAACTGTAATTTATGAATGAGAAATTAATTGGGGAAAGGGTGAAAAAGACATTAATAATTTTTCGGTTTTTTACATTGGATTTTATTTTTATAATTTAATGGTCAATTAATGCATAAGGACCATCTGGTGATGGGATCCAATGTATACATATGTTACCATTAATTGTTGTACCACAACCATTAAATGCCATCAAATGTTTTAAATATGAAATTAAACACACACACACACAAAGAATTTAAAAGACTTACCCGTTGGATATATAAGGATTGTTTGCTTCTTATTTTGGCCATGTGACACTTTAGTTAAATTTGTTGCAATTAATGTTGATACGGTTGTACGACTAGCAAGTATTATCGGTGATACAGGAGGTTCATCACCAATGATTGATTGTAGTAAACCCATTTCTGTCATTGTAAATTTATTTCTCTAATACGTTTTTGCGGTTCAGAGAATTTTAAAACGTATAAATCCAATAATTTTCTTTATTTTTTTTTTCGTGTTTGGTTTTATTACACTTTAGTTCAACCGATATCACTGATTATTTGTCGCAGTCAAGGGTTCTCCTTTATTTTATTATACACTGTAATAATTCTCCTGTAATGTATATGCCTTCTGGTTCTTGACTTTTAATACAAAACCAACATTTACACCAATTGAATATTAAAATAATAAATCGAATTTTTATTTTTTTTTTTTTGTAAAAAACGAAGAAAATTCAACGAGTATCATCAATTCGATTCCAACAGCAAACACAGGATCATCATTCTAATGCTTGACAGAACTTAAAATACTTGAACACAAGAATAATAAAAGGAGCGAATAATAAACACTAAACTAAGTAATTTGATGAATATCGTTTAAGTGTAACATCCCATTTCAAAAATTCATCTTCTGCATCATTTCACTGGTATTTTTCAGGGATTTCTTAATCACTTTTAAAATTGTACTCGGTGTATGGTTAAACACCAAAAAAAAAATTCCGTTAAAATTGATTGTCCTTTATTGAAATTCATTTAACCGAATATCCATAACCGAATATTCTCTCGTTACATTAAATTTCTTTCAATCACTATAATTCCAATCAAAATAATTCACATTTTTTCAGTTTAATTTACTTTTTTGTCGAGGGTGGTTGAATATGATGAAACTATCAGCCACATTTAATATGGTATACTGGTGCTGAATAAACAAGAATCAAAATAATAATTTTGTTCGTTTTGCTTTATATTTTTGTTCACTGAATTTAGAAAATATTGAAATCGATTACTAATAATAATATAATTTATTGGAATTGATTCCAATACGTTAAACGAATAAAACGAAATAGATAACACCGCTTATTACTATGAAAAAAAAAAACCGTATCGGAAAAGCACACTGTATGGGAAATTAAATAAGAAAAAGAAAAGAAGAATATTCGAAATGTGTAAATTTCTTGTAGTATTTTATTACGATGAATACGAGTGAAAATATTTTCAGTCCAATTCGTTAAATTGCTTCCATCTGACTGACTGGTGAGCGAGCGCGTCATGAACAACAAAACATACATTCAGGATATCCAGTCAGTGAAGCCGAAACGATAGTTTTCAATTTTTCCCATTATATACAATGTGAAAATGGTTTCAATTCAGTTATCTTCGGCTTTTCATTCCTGCATAAACCAATAACGGGTATGCCGATTTTTCTTCTTCTGTTTTATGTACATTTCGGCAAAATTTAGAAATTCCACTATACAATGGGAGAAAAGGGAGGTCAAGGATATAATAATTCGGTACTCTCTGGTTGATGTTTTAAGTATTCGGAGGTAGGAAAATAATAAATGATTCGTTATGTGAAGACGTGACGTCACCGACGAGAACTTTTCATTCTTTTTTTTTTATTCTGGCCAAAGAACAGTTCATCGTCATTTCGTCGGTTATTCTGTACAAATTTTCGCGAATTTATGTATATTCCATTATCCCATTACCGTTGTTGGTATGTCATCTCATCCAGTGACAGGAGTTTGTACACAAATCGTGTGTTAAATTCAACGACAGTAAAATCAAATTTTATATGCTAACACACAAGAAAAGTTTCGGTTAACTTTTCCTTAAAGAAGTTACTGAACGAAAAAGAAAAGAATTATGTTTAGTCTATTCACCATTCATATAATTTTTTATTTTTTTCCCAAATAAAATAAAAGGAAAACTCTGGTGTGTTTAGCTTTTGTGCCGTGTTGTATTTTGTTGGTCTCCAAAATTTTATATTTATGTAAAGAGCTGATGGCGGGTAAAAACCATACGCATATTTACTCATGTCTCACTGGTTAAAACGATTTATATCTGTGTTTTTCTTTAATCGTAAGAAAAAAAAAATGGAAAAGCAGCAGCCCATTTTCTACACTAAGATAAACAAGATTTCCACCAAGTTGAAGTAAATAAAATAGAGAGACGGTATTAAGTGGATGATGACGACGATGACAACACTCTTACAGTCCCTTTATTTGTTGACAATGAAAATGGTGAAAATCTGTTGTCAGCATTGGTTCGGTGTGAGGATATTTTACTTCTAGAGATTTTTTAAAATATTTTTTTGGAAATCCACTTCAATGGAATTATGGGATCTTATCTCATGAGACGACTTAAGAGGAATATTATTCCTGTTTAAAAATAAAACTTATGGAACAGAAGAGTGTGAGTGGCTTAATAGGAAGTATTATGTAATATAAAAATATCATTTTGATCCTGATTACCATATAGCAAGACATCAAATTTCATATGTGTGTGCTTTAAATTGATATAATTTCGTTCAAAGTGTCAGTATATGGTACTGTAATAATCGTCAGAATAATGTTTTAAAACATATAAAATGGGTATTAATGTTTATGCGCATATACGAGAGAATTTATTAAAATAAAATTATGGTATAGGTGAAAGATGGTGAACATCAATTGGCACTAAACATTACAAAATTACTGACGAGGGAGAAACGAATGATTGAATGATGTTTAGCCACTGAATTTTCAATTAATCTGTTTATGTCCTAATGGATATGTATGTAAATTGAAAGACGTCAACGTACGCAACAAGTGCAATAGAAGAACGTAAAAGTCGACCCAGTTTTTCCTTAAATTTTTTATTCAACAATACTCCTATTTATGTAAATCATGCATACGGTTGATGGTAAATGGGCCATTTGAATTTCGTTGTTCTCATACTCATTGAATTTTAATCTTTCTCTCGCTCTCCCCATCTATGTCGATATTTTTGCTCAATTGACAGCATCCATGTCGAGGCACAACATAATCAAATGCTCAATAACTGAATTATATGTGGTTGATATCGTAAAACTAAATTTACATAAATTAATCGTTTAACTTACAAAAACCATATTTTCTGTTTTGTAAATATTATCACATTACGGATGAGATGAATTTTGATATAAACCAAAAAATCGGATCTTTATTTATTCTTGTAAAGGAAATGGGTATAAATAGTAGGTATATCTGTAAAATTTGAAAATTGTTGGTGGTGAAAAAGTTTGTTATTTGTTTAAATATGGTGACACTACCAAAACTGAGGTGCGACTAACATCATTAAGAATATTTCTGTTGAAATTTCTGTTATTCTTTCGTCATGATAATGAGAAACTTTTTCCATTCATAACGTTTCGTTTCGTTTAGATTACCTTAACGAGCTATATAAACGGTTTAAAAATTCGAATAATAAATTTCGATACGGATTTAGAGTTTATCGAACGAAATAAAAGTTCAAATTTCTATTTCAGACATCCGACAAATAAAGTATCACATTGAAGATAAAAAGTATAAAATTAAAGAAATGATTTAAATCCAAGTTGGATTTAAGTTTAACTCTGTATAAAATGAGTTATTTAATTCGTAAGTTTACCAATTAGGAATTGATACTTTTCATTTGCTATGCGGAAATTTAGTAATAGTAGATGAGTTCATTTTATTCAAGTGGATCTTGAGTGATGAATTGAAATTTTAAAACTTATTGGTGATACAATGTTGTTGTTTGTACTAACATCGAGATTCATCAACGATAAGATGATTTGTATCCAATGAATTAAGTTAATTGAATTTTATGTTAGAACTAAGTTAGTGACTGTAATCAGGATAAAATGATTAATGGTATGAAATGTAATTTTACATTTAAGAATTTTTCAGTTATTTTATGGTGAATTGATGATGATTACACTGTAGTTCTATATTATGATTTGGTAAAATTGTTATTATTAAATATGAGTGCTGTATAACGTTTATTCAAGAGTTTTTGCCTAAAACTTCAATGGAAACATAGTGAATTGAATTGAAAGTGCTAGAACTTGGGAAAATATTCTGATAGTTATTGTAGTAACAAACATTAGTTGAAAGTATATAAACTTAAATCCCCTTTAGCTTTTTCATGATATTCCTATAAAATACATTTCTGTTTGTGATTTTCATAGAATTTCCTTATTTTTATTCACATGTTTCCTGCAAAAAAAATAACAAATAAAAATAAGAACCGTCATCATGTACATGGGGGATTTTTCCCTTTGACTCGATCAGTCAATTGGACATGTTTGTGTGTTAACTTTTATATTATGTTTACTATATTTCCATAGTGGAATCTACATTTCATTAGACACAATCTGAAAAGATTTTTTTCTTTTGAATCATTCAAATAAAAAAAGGAGGCAAAACTTAAATTAATTGAATGGAAAAGTTTTAATAAAATCTATATAATTTCTTATGCCATTTTCTTATGGAAAACCAAAGTATAGGATACAAATATAAGACACACGACTCAAAATGAATTCCATATCATGAGGAATGTGAAGTAGTTGCCTTTGTGTCAATAAGGATTACATTGAGAGTTTAGTAAAATAATTCAATGAAATTAGTGAATCAATATAGAACATATGCTAATATTAATGTAAAGGTCTTGAAGAACTATTTAAAGAATTTTTGTGTTTTGGGTGCCTTCGAAATAGGGGAGTGTGATTAAATTAAACCCGTCCGCACTTTGGCAGTGTTGTGTACAAACAAAACCATTATTCTTTTAATATCTTTTTGTCGAATCCGATACATTTCTTGTATTTTTAGGAACATTTTAAGAGTTTTATGTTTTTTTATTCCATTGCGTTTTGAGAGGAAACGAACATCGGTATTGTGTGAATTCATATGGGAATTTTATTTTTCTTATCTGGGATTGGTCAGGAAATGAAAGTGTCTACTTGACTGGGGGATAACACAATCATGTGTTTTTAAAGACAACCAATTTAAATTCACCATGTACCCATTACGATGAGGATAACATTATGCAAATCACTTAATTTGTATTTATTGTACTGAAACTATTCGTCTATTTAAGGACTTCATAACGGTCTCAGTAAATGACCCACACTGGGGATAACACTATCAATCCAACTGATAGTAAAACGGACATTTTTATGTGACGAGATGAATATTTCATTAAAAACCATTTGAAACTATCGATAGTACAGGTCCATATAGAATATAATATTCGTTTAAGTACTGGATTTATTCAAGTGATTGGTTAGATTCTATTTTAAATTTATCGTTGAGTTTATGTGTCTCATATGATATAGAATTGCGATAAAATGTGAAACGTTGAATGAAAATGAATTTTGGTTTAATATTTTCCGAATGTGATACGAATGTGGATGGTTGAACCAAGTGAAAATAATTGCATCAAATGAGTTTATGAATTGCATTTGATTTGATTTTAAATGAGTGAAAATAAACTTTAACCGAAATGATTCATTAATACGGAATGATTATTGGGTGATGATAGAGGTCATGGTTTGATGAATATTGTGGGTTGTGTATATTGACAGTGCAATGGAATGATATCTATTACCATATGAGATACATTTGTATTCTAAACGTGCTGCTTTCGGGAAAATCAATTGCAATTTGAATCTTTTTTCTACCAAATTTAACGAAAACAGACGGTTTTGGTAATAAAAAGTTTAACGTATGATGAGGCATCTAACTTTTAAATTGGAAAATTTAATTTGAAGTTACGAATTTAAATAATTTCAATGTAATTCCAAAAATATTTTAGCATAAAATTGATTTGGAATGTAACATTTAATGACAGGACATTGACGATTGATTTGCACCAATATGCAGTGTAGTTTAAACGAATTTAATCAATTGACAGATGTTAATTGTATAGGAAAAATCATAAATTTACATTATGACAAAAATTCACGTATACAGGTACAATGATGACATAAAACATTAATCATTAAATCCAATTAATTAAATCGATAAAATACAAAAATAATTGGTTGTAACGTGAATGTTAGAAATCAATTATTGTTAATTGTTTTGTAATTTGAACCACAACTGTGGACAAATGATGATGAAACAATCACTCATCAGTTGTTGTACATGTTACCAATTGGACGTTATTTTAAAGACAGCAATTGTATGTTGAACAATTTCATAAATTTAATCATGATTGTGTTAATTACAATTTTATTCGTATACAGTGTTAATGGAGATATAAGCTGGACAAACTTTGACGAAGACAATATTTTCTTAACTTTGACTTTGGCTGTGAAGTAGACTGAATTTTCCACATGAATGAAATTGCGGATGCCTTTTGCGAATTTATATGTAACTAAATGGTACAGTGAGTCATTTGAAGAATGTCTTGTTATACGAGAATGTTGAGGGTGTTTTGGGTGGAACTCTTAATTCCATTTACACTGAATTTAACGATTTATTACAGTAATTCTGATTCAATGTTTATGAATTGTAAGTAATAGTAGTTGGTTCCTTTGATGAGACATAAACTCTAATTCTTAGTGCATTGAAAGTGGATCAAACTTGAATGCAACGTGTCCATTATTTGTGATTCGATAAACAAACTTTAACTGACTTCAATGGAATGGCTAAACAAACTGTTCATTTACATGTTTTCCATTAAATAGGGGTTAATTGTGACATGAAACATTACGTTGTTCAATAATCTTTACAAGTCAGTGATTCCTTCATATTCATGATGATGAATATTTTATTAAACTTATATTGCTGGAAAACCTATTATAAACCCACTGGCAACTGAATGGATCAGCTTCCCAATAAAGAATAATCCAATGAATCGCCTCAATGAGATTCAATCACAAAACTTTAAATAGTTCTATGGCCACGTTCCAGAATATTAAAAGATCATAAAGAAAATGTTACCATAAATCTATTTATTTATGCAAAATAAATTCATTGAACTTTTCTCACTAATAAAAAATTAAATTTTATACAATTATTTCCATATTAATTATAAGAATATCATAGACTTACATACTGATAGAATTAATTTCTATAATAATTTCTTGTTTATTTTTTAAAAATAAGTTTTAATATTCGTACAGTTGGTGCTTCAAATAAAATTGTAATTATGAAACCGACACCATATGATAGACAGGCAGTGCCAAGGAATGTAACAAATGTAAATGTTGGCTGAATATGAATTGCATTTTCTAAATTTAATGCCATTCGGAATTGTAATGGTAAATGAATTAAATATGTACAAAATGTTAATCGGCTGAGCGGTAATAGTGCACGATATGTTAATAATTTATTGACGATCGTTGAATAGTTCCAATGTGCTGCCAATGTAATCCACACCATAGCAATGGACCATACTGAAAGATAGAAAGTGAAATGGATTAAAAATCAATGAAATTTAAGTAAAACATCAAACAATGGAGTGACATCTAATCCTCTAAGACATGTCCATTAAAGTCATTCAAAGATTATCCTTTCTATGGATGTTGTCATTGTGTTTAAAGCATTTACTTACACAAATGGCCACCCCATATGTAGAGTATTGTTAAAGGTGCATTCATGTTACTCTGGATTGTAATGAAGACAAAAAGTGTTGTGATTACTAACGATATTATCCATAACAAGCATTTAGTAGTATTCGTTATTTTTGGTATTGTTTTAGTTCGATAAATAACATAGCCGGTCATCATACCTACAATTGGGAATACAGAAATAGAACATGAAACGTACGAATTTATATTGGGGATGGGAATCAGTTCAGTGGCTAAAAATTTTCAAATGAAATTTAATATTCTTATTGTTCTGTTTAGTGGAAGGGAAATCATTAAAAAAAGGTAACTTTGATCAGTAAAATACCAATAAAATATGGTCCAATTCTGGTCCATGGTTTATCATACAGCAGTCCCATTGATTCTAATGGCATTGAAATGTTGAAATTATAATTGAATTTATACACAATGTATGAGCTTATGCCAAGCGATGCTAAAATTAATATTCCCATAATGGTCACCGTCAATTTAAAAAATCTAAAAGTAAAAAGGCACATAAAGTGAGTGAAATTAATTCCACTGTTTTGTGGATTTCATTTTGACAAGAAAATTCATTTGGATTTTGTTTTTAAATTAGTTTCATGTAACACTGGAGATTTGCTAAACAATGTTCAGTTTTGACACAACAATATTCTTGTGTACTTACCTTCTGGCAGTTGTAAGTAAAACAATCGCTATAATATAGAGCCACATGTCAACGGCCAAATACCATGACCATGTCATGCACACTTCATTCGGACTAAACATATTTTGGATGTAAAGTAAATTACGCCACCAATACTTTGGACATGTTTGGTCATCAAGAACTGGAATCGTTAATACTGATGAATTGGTACCAATTCTAATGGTAGTTCCAGATAATTTAATTTATGATTACATAAAACGAGACATTATAAATTTGAAGGAAAATATGAATTAATTTATGTTATTACTCACTTCATATTAATTTCTTGTAATAAAATCACTAAAAAGTATACGGGTGTTAATCGAATATAACGATAAATAATGGCAATTAATGTCTTCATTAAATCACTGGATGATGTTTTACGTTCAGTTGCAAAAATCCGATAATAACTCAAGGTAACCAAAAGTCCACTAATAAAGAAGAAACAGTCAACAGCAAACGTCGCACCGTTTATTATTTGGTATCCAAAGGATCGTTCATACATATTTCTCAGGTACTTTTTGGATAGTTAAGTCCATAATAAATACAAACCAATAATAAAGAAGAACAACAAAATAAATGATAACAAGAATGTGAATTATGTAATCTTACCGCAAGGGTAATTATATTAAATTGCATCTAATCTACCTTATTTTCCATGATTGTGAAGAATGTGAGCGCTGAATGTACACAAATAATCCATAGCATTGAGAATACACGAAGCCCATGTATGCAACTAATTGAATTCTATATGATAAAAAAAAAGTAACAAAAAAAAATCAGAGAATAAAGTTAGAGACTTTCAAACTTCTCAGTTGGTAATACAGAATGGAATGAAAATGAACAGAAGGAACACAAAAATGTAGATGAAAATATATATATGACCTGAAGGGAATGAAAATAAAGTAGAAAATTAGTTTTGTCAGATTACCTTGCACTGGATCTTTAAGGACATAATTGTTTTAACATTTTGTATTAAACCAAAACATAAAAGTGAATTTTTCCAAAATTCCGTACGTTCTGAATTCTTGTTGCCATCATAGTTGTTATTCGTCAGTACATTACTATCACTATTCTGTATCATACCATTCATAATGTTTGTATCCATTTTCCTTTCAGTAGCATTATATAGTTCATGTACACTTGTGTAAACTTTATTCGTATGCTTTGTTACTAACAATGAATTTTTATTCAATCTGTATTCATAAACTGTTGCAATTATCGTTAAAATCAAGGTAACAGCAACAATGGATCTAAAATGATATTTAAAAAAAAAGAAGGTAAATTGAAACAGGACGATATCAAGATGAAATTACATCATTCTATGAGTGTGAGGCTATAAATTCAATTAAATGTAATCTAAATGTAATAGAAGTACAATGAACGAATAATCAAAAGAAAATAGTTACATTAAGAGAATAAATCTTCTGTCGTTCAATAGTTGATAGCTGCCTGGTATCTCTCTTATCCGTTGTAATTTAATTAAATTCAAATTATTTGAATGAACTTTTAAACGCACCAACGTTGGATCTGATTCGATTATCTTTGATATATCCATAGTGGTACAGGCTGTCGGTAAACATTGACCCAATTGAATGGAATCAACCTGTAAATAAAATGCCCACAGGTTTATGCGGTTAACAATTATCTCGTTACCATATTGTTTTTGCAGTAATAAATCAATTAATTGCACCGATTTAATACGATTAACTTACCAACTTTGTAGTTGATGGCATTGTAATTGAAAATTCTATTAAATAATATTGTACATCGATTTGATTTGACATAATTGATGGTTCCTCATTAATTTGTTCACAGAATGTTTTCGAGCCCAACCAATATTTATTGCCAAATAAAAATGTTCCACGATAATGTCCTGATGCATCGTATGCTGTGAACCGTATAAAATGTCGACATAAAAAAAAAGGAAATTGTTTGAATTTAACATTAAAGTTTTTGGGATCAAAGGAAAAATTGAATTTTCTTATACCCTTAAGCGCCCAAGGACTGCCTTTATGTAAATCGTGTAAATATTTTTCCATATCCGTTGTACATTGTTGTGATACCATATCAGTTTTATTATTTAAATGCCATGAATAGTGATCAAACATATTATGAAATTGTTTAAGTAGAATCGTTTCAATCTGCATTTTATATTTATTTACACCGTCACCGTTACCATACATCGCTGATTCAATTTTATTGGACCGTTTATTTGGCACTTTATAGATATTTGAACCCAACGGTGATGAGAAATTGATTGTATTCGATGAGTTAATATCATCTGTATCGGATGGATGAGTGATTTCTTCAAATGTTGAATCACCAGTGTCAGTTTGGCCATTTTCACTTTGGCTGTTCATTTCAATTTCATCATCGTTGTCAGTATCATGATAAAATGATTCTGTGCTAGTGGCAATTGATGTCATCTTATCTGTTGTTTGATTATAAACAATTGATTGAATTCGTTTCGTGGTTAAGATATCGGTTTCTTTGGTAACGCTATCGAATACAGCCAATGTACTATTATCAGTATTGGTTCCATTACCGAGATTTATGTAATCATGTTGGCCTTTAGTTGAACGATAATTGGTTTCCTTGTTTGTCATGTTTAACTGGTTTAGTTTGTCTGATGCAGTTTGTTGTGCATTAGAAAGTACCAACAACATTATTAAAAAATTTACGAATGCAATACATTTAGCCATTTTTATTTTATTTTTTTTTTAACTTTTTTCTTTGCTTTCTCAATGAAATTAAAGAAATTTTTATAAGTTTGGTATATAGAAAGACCGAAACAATTCAGTGACACAGAATGGTGTTTCCTTCGGCCAACCAGTACTGATGCAATTGATGACAATTTTGTATATGAAGTGCCGAATGGTTATGACGTGCGTATGAACGGGTGTTAGTTTTCCAAACGGTTTGTGGGCACTTTACTGGTATACAGACAAACCACAGTGTACTCGAAATCTTTAATGATCGTGTATGTAGAAAATTCCAATGTATCAAATAACAACAATATTATATTTTCTTCTGCTATAATCTTAATATTATGATCATAGAGAATGGCCAATAGCTATTTTATATTGTATGTTTATTATACATGTATATCGTATTATTATTGAATCACCAGACAGAAATTGTTTATAGATGTGGAAATTCAATCAATGAAAGTATTGCGTAATTGTGAAAATTTATTTTTAAATATGCAATTAATTTCCTTTACAATTCAATAATCTATAAAATAAAAGAAAAAAAAAATTAAAGTAAATCATATCAAAGTAATGAGATTAAAATACCATGGTATAAGTAAATAAGTTAATATGTATCAAAATTTAATTAAAACATGTTTAAATTAACATCAAAGTTGGTTATCCATTATCATAATCGAAACAGTCAAAATTAATTATGAGAGTTAAATTTAATTTCATTGCTATTTGCATTTCGTTTAATTTATAAATATTTTAAAATTGAATTGCCTACCTGTTGACAACAATTTTATGTTTATTTATTTACATTTCCCTTAATGTTTTACTTTCATTATGTTTAATTCATATGGCTGAGATATTTATTGTTTTTCATTAAATTTGGCCACCTAAAAGAATACATAAATGAATAGAAATCATTTAGATTTTGTATGATTTTTTTATGGTTTTTCTTTTATTTTAAATTTAAAATGCACATTCCATTTAACTGACACAAAACTAACTGACACACAATTATAGATAAATGTTGAAAATCATAATCAAACTATCTCTGACCGAAAATTATATTATTAGTAAGAATAATAAAACTCCACAATAGTTGTGCTATGTTCAGGTGGATTTAAGTACTGATAACTATTGCAATATTTTTTTATCGTTTTAATAACTTTGTTTCAATTCACTTTAACAATTTTAAACTAATTAACATAATAGAATTGCATAATGATATTAAAACTTACGATTTTTTCATGAATTAATAGAATTTAGCTGTTTTTTATTTTATTAAATCTAGTTTTGTCTTCAGTACAAATGAACTTAGCAACACTTTTTGTTATGTTTTCTCGTAGATTCTATTTGATATTAACTGAAAAGACGTTTATTTGTTACTTTGTTAGGAATATCACTGATATCAATTATGTTTAAGTTTCAAAAGACATTCTGGCAATTATTAATTAACTAATTATTCACTGCCAAACGAGTTTTTTTTATAGTTTTTTTCTTATTTATCACTTTTAACTTTGTTGGTTACAATGCAACGAACTATTCAGTGTGCATTAATAGAGAGCACATGGATTACAAGATACTGTTGCTGTTAAACTGTATGGTTTGGTCTCTAACATTATGGATGGCGTAAGGAAATTATTTTATTCGTATTTAACTCTCTTTTAAGATTGTGGAGCTTTCGTTTCATTCACGTTTTGATATTATTACTTTTCTGTTTTTTTTTTCTTTATATGTTTGTTATGAAGAAAATAAAATAGTTTCAATTTTCACTGGGTAATCCGTTACGGGTGTTTAAGTCGGGTGGCAATATACCAAACGTTGTGTGGTAAAAATTCAATTCGTATAATGCGGAAAGTATTGAATCCAAGGCGGCCTACTGACAGAATATTCATAAGAGTCTCTCTAGGTGTGTTGATATATCGATGAGGTAGGAGAAGTTGAGGTGAAAGATTTGTGTGTTAACGTGCCAAATGCAGTTTTCGATTATTTGAACTTTTTTGTATTGCAAATACTAAACGATATTATTTAATGATGTTGATGGTTTTAGTTAAGAAGAAATGTAGCAGAGTTATTATGCGAATTCATTATAATTGATATGTATTTTCTTGTTTGTTATAGAGAGATGGTGTCAATTTCAATTAACTTCGTGTGATTAAGTACTTGGAAGTGCTTTATCATTCTTGGCTTCGTCGTAATGTTGAGGAGACAAACGGTTGTGCGATGAATGAACAAATTGGATATTCAAAGTCATTGGGAATCCAACCACTAAAGACAAGTGTTATCTGAATTCTATGGAAAATGACGGAAGACTGTGTGTTTACATAGGTAAGTGGCAACTTTTTTGTCTTCTTTGATTCAAGTAAACCAGAAGTTGATGGAAATTATGAATATTTGATGCAGTTAGCTGTGGTGTAGTTTATAAATAATATGTTTTTGAAAGCTTGCGGTTTTTAGATATTCCATAAAATTGGTAAGTGCTCGTTTATTCGAAACATAAAATTCAACATCTTATGGTTCCAACATGTCGAACATTCGTATGTATCAAAGACACATAACCTTGTGCTCTTTTGTGGCGAATAATGTAAAAGACAATTAGGCCGCCTAACGATATGCAATCTGTTCAAAAATATTCGAAGTATTTGATTCTCTAACTGATAGATGTCTCTTCGAACAGCCATAAGATGGAAAATTCAATTTTAAAGTTAAACTCCGAACGAAAGCGTATTTTGTGTAATAGCTTGAATCAGATTATACGTGTAATCCTTTTCAAGGATTTGTTTTTACAATTTGTGATCCAATGAATTAAGTCTCTATAAATCTCTTACAATACTTACCATTATTATTCTGGGAAAATTGTATTGCTATGGAAGGTGGAAACTAATTAGATGGTAGTTCTGTGAATAAAATAGAAATTAGTCAGCACTACAGCATTAAAGTGGATAAGGATCAATTATTCAGCGTTGAAAAAAACTGTATCAGTATTTAGTTACATATGTACATGAATTTTACTTATTCCATTACATTCTATTCATCTTCTTTATACTTCATTCACATAACCTTAGAGGCCATAGACATAGTGCTTACCTGGCCCATTCAATTTGAATAGTATAATATCTAAATAGATTGTATCTAACTCTGAATGGACTCGCGACACATGCAACATCAATTGACCACACGAATACAACATTGTCTTAAGATCAACCAAGGCGTAATAAAATCTGCCAAAAGAAAAAACAAAAATGATTTTAAAACATCTTGTCATAATAATTTCAATTAATAGTGTTACGTGTTTCTTGTAAATTTATTTAAACTGAAGAGAAAAAACGAAATGAATTTCGGTCTATTTCATTTAGATAATAATAAACTGAAAAGAAAAAGAATAACGAACATTGGAATGAGAAAGAGTTGGACTCAGAAGGTATGTTATTCTATGTCATAAACAATTATGATCGAGTTCCATAACGTTATAAATAGAGTTAACATCAATAAATCCTTACCAATTAAGTAAATTATAAGTTGAAATGCGAATAATGATGGACACTTTACTGGATGCAATTTAGTTCTGATTTATTGGAATGTAATTCTAGGATTTATTCGAACTTCCAGTTATAATTTAGTTGTTTCATGCTTATGTAAGAAATCAATAATAAATTGAAATGATATTTAAATAATTATGGTTCAGATAATCTTTATTACACAAGTAAAAAGCGATCCTTTCTTTACATTAGAAGAGTACAAATTTAAACACAATTACCCAAACACAGATTCCAAAGTAATAACTATAAATGGGTGTTACACTCTTATCGTTTTTCCTTTCATATAATTGCATCAGTTATTTAAGTATTAATAAATGAATAATTGAATTTATAATTTCCTTTTTGTATTCTATTTCGTAGATATCCACAGCCATGACTTCAGTTGAGTGTGATTAGTGTGCACATGGAGAGTGTTTTTGAATTTTAATTATTTTGATTTTTGTGTTCAATTAGCAAGAAGTGAGTTATCAGTCAATAGTGTTGCATCCTTAAAAGTTTAAATTTAAATTGGTTAATAGTTAATTTTGTGTTTAGTATTTGATGAAGTGTTTTGTGTGTGTGATACTGGATGAAACGAGGCAATGGTGAGTGACATTCATATTTATTATTACAATATTTTATCTAAATCGTATGATATTCGTTTAATATCTGATGCTAGTCTTTATTAGTCTCATGAATTATTCAATTTATTTGTTGATAGAAGCTAAACGTACATCTTTCCATATTTCAAAGAATAATTTACCAATTCCTCTTAAAAAGATTTACTAAAAATAATAGAAAATTATCGTCTCATGCGAAACAAGAAATTTATGGAATTATAAAAATATTTGAAATGACCAGAGGCAATAAATGATATTCTTGTGTGTTTTCTATTCATAGAAATTATGTGTTTTAGATGAAATTAAGTAAATTGAAATGATAATTATAATATGACTATGTGGAGATTGATATGCGTCAATTAATTGGTGAATTGTTACACGATATTCGTTTGATATGGGCCATAATTTTTATGGTTGAAATCATAGCTTATGAGAGGCGAGAACGATCTAATTATAATTATTTGATTTTTGGTAATTTAGTGTTGCGAATAACAAGAATTCTATTCATCAAAATCACCGTTTAATGTGAATCAAAATTGGTATTTCGTGATTTGGTTTCTTTTTCTATTTTTTTTTTTTTGGGTAAAATAGAAGAATCGATTTGGCATAGATTTTAATTAAAACACCTCTAAAGTTAAACGTTTTCTGGAAATCACTTAATCACAATAGACAATTCAGGTTGAAAAATTAACGAAAACAATATGAAAATTGCGTTAAACAATTATGACCATTTGGATGTTTTCAATTATAAATGAGCAATTTTATAATTTTTCACATTTTTGGGATAAACCGTACTCATTGTTTTATTGCGTTGGTGTCAATGGAACTTGAGAAAAGAAAGAAAGATGTGTCTCAAATCAGAAATGAAAACTGTCAAAATATCTGATCAATGGTAAACCAAAAGCAAATCAATTTTTAGCGGTAGAAAGAATTCACCGACCTGTTGATGATGTGATCAAATGAAGTTTATTGGCCCTGAGTTAATTCTTTGACCGTAGCTATAGAACTTTGCGTGACTCTTCGTTGGGTGCACACCGATAAGCCAATTTGTTTGATAGAAGGGGGGTCGATGTTTATCAGTTAATTGAAAAATGAAACGCGAAAGCATATTCTAGACGAGAATTTCTTTATTAAAACGTATAACATTTTAATTTGCTGTTTAAATTGAAATCAATAACTTTTATTGTTGTCCAATCATTAATCCAATAACCTGTGCATAATTCTGGAATTCTTTACCAGAATTTAAAAATGTACATAAAATCATAATAAGAAGAAATATTTTATCGAATCTACTGTTAAAGTGTTATTATTACGGTCGAACTTAATTAACCAAAAACAATTTCCTTTGGAGCATTTATTGTGATTTCCCACTTATAATTTTCGAATACAAGAATTTTATTTCAAAACATAGCGGTTTTTGCGAGATATACCAGAACCAAAAAAAAAATTAAAGAATGAAGAAAGAAAAAACATTAAATATTTAAACAGTTTAATCAATATGTAGTAATAATAAAAATTATAATTAAAATGACTCGTTGAAACTAGACTAAAAGATTGAACTGTTAAATTACAGCCCGCGCAATATAATTTTCTTATATATTTTTATTTTAAACTTAAGATTTAATAGACTACAAACAAACGAAATAAATATTAAAAAAAAAAAGTGTCGATCCTAATCTTCACCGGTTATGATCTGTACCTGTACGCTGTTAACATTGGCTGCCATCAAGCATCATTTCCCACTAAATCGTACCGTTTAAAACCAAAAAAAGAATAAAAGAACAAATTCAAGTGTTTTATGTTATGAAATAAACGTAATCATAGAAATATTCCTTACTTGTTGTTGTTTATTTTTTTTTTATTTTTATAGTAGCGGTACATCGTGAATTTGCAGAACGATATGAATAGTTAGATAGGTAACAACTGGTAAAACTCGTGCATTAGAATTATGCGAATAAGTAATAAGTCGCTTTTAGAATTCAATTGAGAGAGACAGAAGAAATATGTTATTTAGATTGAATTGAATCATATTTAATATTCACCGTAAGAAATTCAACAATTCGTGTAAAATGTCTCATCCATTGCATCTGGATGAATTCATAAGTAGGCATTCATATCATTAATTTCTGTGTCTATGGGACTATGACACATTATAGTTAAACTATGAAAATCGCAACTATTATTAGATGAATATGAATCAAATGATGAATTATTACTGAATATTATGATGGTTCCCTTAAACCATTCATAATGGAATATTACAATATAATTATGCGGCTTATGAATTCACTATACTATGATGAAGGGAATTTTGTACTAATTCTTATTTCTTTGCTCTGTTGTTCTATTTTAAATTTATTCTTCTGTGTTCTTGAGATGTTGTGCTTCTTTTTTTTTCTTTTCTTTTTTTGGTTGGTGTTGTTGTTTTTTTACTATTATCAAGTTGATATTAATGGGTATGAAAGTCAACTTTTATAGCATGAAAATGTTCACATTGTAATTTTATCTTCTGAGTTGAATTGTATGCTATTTGGTATCTCTATCACATCTATCAGAGTCATATTAAGAGGCAAATGTACAGTAAATTTGTTTGATATATTAGCGCATAATAATGCGAAATGGATAAAGAATAGAGTGACTGTTTTCAAATGGTTCTGATTTTCTTTCTTGTATTATAATATACCTGATACGTTTTAATGTTATTTGGAAAAGTCGAAGAAGCATAAAGGTGAGTGTGCCAATGTGAAATAGATGGAATAAGAAATAAAATGTTAACATTCTTATGCACACTGTTCTATTGCTATTGGATCTGTTTGGTGTTTTGTATGTTGTTCATTTTTATTTTTTTTTTTTTTGTATCCTAACGGTATTAGTGTATTGTGATAATGCGAATTACTTTGAACAGATGAAAATTATAATAAAACTATAAAAGATTTTGATACAAAATTGTGAATACGATGAGAAATTCGCAAATGGTTTTGTTGGTGATGAAAGGCTACTCATGAATTCTGTGGCCAAGGGAATGGTTTACGATCAGAAACTATAATTACATCATTATGGTCATTTAGATATTTATTAATTCGATACGTTTGTTGAATTTCTATTTATTTTTGTTTTTGTATTCTACATCGTATTTTATCTTGCCATTTTGCTATTATAATCCGCTTAAAATTTCTATTCGATGATTTTTTTTTTTGTTTTGTTGGGCAATTCTTTCGATCGTGAATTATGACAAAAATTTCATCTTAATTATCATTTTATTGAGATTGTTTGGCGTTTTGTTAACAGTATATTACTGATAGAACAAAAGCAACTGTACATGATAACTTATAAGTTGGGAATAGAATGAACCCCAAACCAACTGGTGAGGTAAGAAACAAAATAATAATAATATTAACAATAACAACAAAAATCAGCAATAGATGAGAAGATTATCAATGGTTATAAGTTATACCTTTATTCGTTAGTTCTAAGTAGAATGTGATATTTTTGTTTTATCATTTTCCCTCATTAAATTACTAAGGTTTTCGGTTATTTTCTTTTTTGTTTAAGAAACTGCGAAAGAATAATAATCTTTCAAAGATTTTCACATGGATTTACAACAACAAAACAATAATTTTTGTTTACAAATTATCTCATTAGAGATTCTAAAATGTTTATATGATTAGATTAATATTAGAAATAATATAGAAGCGATGGGGAATGAAGGTAACAAGTATGAAACGGTAAAATAGACCAATTAAATCTATTTTTATGAGATACAATGGATGTTCTTCTGGAGTTTATGATTAAAAAATAAAATCGAATTCCTTTTATCGGTTTAATGCATAATTTTATGATCATCACAGTGGCAAACCACTCGCAGTTTCATTAATTAATTTCCAATCTGGTACTATATAAAGATGAATAGCTGAATTAATAGCATTTTGAATGTATTTTCATTTTATTTCTCTATCAAAACCTAATCAAATGGTATTAATCATTTAGACTCACCTTTAAAGTACAGCAATTTAATAGAATTCTTTTCATATCTTGTAAATTACCGGATTAAATTTAACTGTATTGGGTTACACACATATTAGACAGAGCTATTACTGTTTAATTTTATAAGTTTCTTCACTATCACTTTAGTTTGGTTTGTCTAATTTTATTTCTATTTGATTTTAATTTATAATTTTATCATTGAATAGTGAAATTTCCGATAAATTTGTTGCTCTAAGAAATAATAAAAATGAATATAAAATAATTATGAGAAATGTTTGAATGCAGTTTGACTGGTGATGATTATTTTTTTTTTTATAATAAAATTCCATTCTGTGTAATAAGATAGATAACGATAGACATTAAGAAATTCTTAGTTGATTTTAATTTTTATATAATTTCATCCAGGAAGTAGATGAGTTGAAACACGATCAGCATGAAAGTTGCAATGCCAACAAAAATCTGTTTTAGAAAAAAAAAAAAAAATAAGAAATTTTGATAAAGAAAAGTAATTGAAATAAGAAAAAATTATGTTTGAGAATCATAAAATATTCATGACATGAAATATCGTGGATTATGATGATTTAATAAATACAATTTACCTTAAAGGGCATTGTCATGTCAATATCCAAAAAGTCATTTGCATGAACTCTAATCCGATGGCAAAGTTCTTGTAATGAATATATTGATGACTGTTGAAATTAAAATTGATTGAATCATTAAAGAATTGTTTTTATGTTGATGAAGTTATAAAACAACACTCTGTTATAGTAAATTATATGATTTAACTTGGTACTTACAATCACGATCAGCTCCTTAGATTGGCACATAGCAAAACGTTTTGACTTATACCTTTCCAATTTCCTGCTCTGTTTTTAATTTAATGCATAAGATAAAGAAGATGGAAAATAAAATTGCATCAAATAATTCAGTTAGAATAAAAGTGATTAGAAGGAGAACATTAATGATTGTGTATTAAATTGAGAGAGAAGATAGAAGAAATAAAACATTTAGAATAAAAAAGTGATGTAAAAAATAATTGCACATTTGTGATTGATACAAATTTGTTCAAATCATAAGGTAAAATAGAAAATGGATAATAAAACCATCAATCAACAAATGACATGGATTAACAAAGAGCAATGGCTAACAAACAGCAATGGTTTGTGTTTTGTGTTTCTGTGTGCTAATAGTTATGAAAAACATATTAAATCCATTTAAAACTATAACGCCACATTAATTATTTACCTGTTTTACAATTTCTGAGCATAATATTGAAATTATAAATAAACGTATGAAATGAGGCAAACAGTACACAATGTATTTTATGATTAACCACTGTTCTCTATCTGTATGAAATGGTATACTATGGATGACCCAAAAAAACTTTGAACAGCACTCAATAAATTCAGTGAATAGTATTGCGAGCAATGAATGGGAGAAACATGTATTAATGCAGTCAATTAAGTCGGCCAATTTAAAGTACATCAAGTTCATGGATTTCATTGTTGACAATAAAAATGTATCATTTGATTCTGTTTCACATAAAATTCCAGCTTTGATCTGAAGGTATCGGTACCGACGATAAACAAACGATAATGCGGTCAGGATCTGTGAATATTTAGCATAGATGATTGTCTTTACCCACACATAACGATAATTATTTAAAATGTATTGATCTAACAAATCAAATTCACCGTATCCAACTAATATGAAATATTCGATTGGTAGCCAACCATAGGTAACGATTAAATTACCAATAAATGTAATAATTCGTAATTTTTTATAATCAATTTTAAATTGATGGTTACGCATCGATGAATCAATATCATCCAATTGATTCAAGATCAATGTTAAGGTATTTCGATTTATGATTGATTCAATAACAATTATCACTTGTGCTATACGTACAGCAATAAACATGGATTGTTCTAACCAATAAATGGATTCATTGCCAGACAATTGTTCTGACAGTACAATCACATAAACCACATGAATATAATTTAAATAAAAAAATATTGTAATTGGTATAACGTTTAAAATGAACAGGAATTTAAATTGACGGTTTGTATGAAAATAGCAAAGAAAACATTGATAGAAAATCAATGTAGGTTTTATTGACCACAAAATATTCATATTGAATGTCTGATATCAATCGTATTCAACTGGGAACTAATTAGAATGTGTTACCTGAATTAGAGTTGAGTGTATTAAGATTTAGTTATCAATTAAAATGATTAATTGTTGGTGTGTTATTAATGTATTCCATTAAATTGAAGGTATTTATTAAATTAATGTATTTTTAATCAGTACCAATCCTACATGATAACCGTAAGTGTAGAAAGTACAGTTGAATAGAACTTGTTAGAGATAAAATATTATGAATGTTCTAATCTTATTGAACTGTGGTGGATGTAAATGGCTATTCTATTTAATTAGGATCACTTGTAAGTGGGAGCGTTTGCATGAATTGATTCTATGATTATGAGCTATAAACGTGACCTATGTATTCCTGTATTGTGTACGACGATATAATAGTAATATAAGAAAACTATTAAAGATTAGCCGTATAATCATTACGACGTTGTTAGCATAATCATTGTGTGTTTTATATTAAATAATGTCTGTTTAATAATTTCATATTTATAACTATACTGTTTGTGAATTTTTGAACACGGAAACTATAATTCATGAAAGAATTGATTAATTTTTACATGTGAATGTTCTAAGAATTTTTAATGTTTTTGGATTCTGTTTTTAACTTGAACTGTTGAAGAGAAAAAGAATGGTAGTTGTTATTGATGGAAAGCCACATGCTACTAACCCAAATGATAATGAATTGAAAATGGGAAATCGTCATTTATTTGTTTTATTTCTTTTTAATTTTTGTGGAAAATCGTCCCTGGTGAATGAGAATTTTTATTGTGAAAGAAGTTTCACTTAAATCAACTTGACATGTACTTCATTCTTTTAATTTCGTAATGAATAGGAACTTGTATATAATGTGTGGCTACAAATGAATAGGTTTGTCAGTTTAAAGCCAATTAACCTGAACTTTATACACAGAGTGTAATTTTCAACAACTTCACACGAGCTTTTCCTGTGCGCACATAGAAAGTGATTGTCTGTTACTACAGTTTAAAAATTGTAATCTAAATAGGTGATGAGTTTTCTAGTTAAAAGAAGATTATTAAAGTAAAAGAAACGAAAATAATTTAATGATCTCTAACTAACGGATCTAAGTAATTATTTGTCTTTAAATTATAGCAACTGTCTCTTATTAGATAGAATTATTCAATTTAAAGTTAAGTGTGACTTTTTGGCTTGTGATTTTCATATGAAGTTGTTTATTGTATTGAAGTCCATAATGAAGTATATGAGTTGTTGCGGTCTAGAACATTATTCTTATTGTTATGATTTGCGATTGTTGATTTTGGTGTAAAATAGAAAATATTTGGTGACATAATTGGACATCACGTATGACCTAAATTTAATGAAGAATCAAATATTTTTGGTCGGTTATTTCCTTACATGGTCAATGGTAAATATTTGCGAATTTGATTCTAGCAAAAAACATATTTCTGGTTAAATTAACTAATTTATTACTGTTCTATTGTATAAGATAATCATGTGTTATTTGAACTTAGAATTTATGGTGTAGATTTGAGTGAAAGAATTATATGTGGACCGGCAATGATAATCAACGGGAAATGGAACAAAATTTGCATTTCCTGCATTTTGCTAAGAGGGTTTTTATACACCAGATTAGCTGTTCTTTTATTAAAATTTAATTTTTACGTCATCCAGATAACTGATCATCATCAGAATAAGAGAAAACATGAGAATAAATGAATCGTTTGATCTAAACGATTCAAATAATGTTTGTATGCTAAAAGCATAACATTAAACTATTAGAATAATTCATCACTTAAGAAAGTGAATTATTGGCAAAAGTTTTACGATTCTTTTTTTTATGTTTTGTTTTTGCTGTTAGCCGAAAAATATTTCTATAAATTCAAAGTAGAATTTTATCAAATGAAACAAAGATTGAATTTATTTCATTTGCGGAAGAATGAAAGCGATTCCAACAGATTGATAACATCAGAACTGTACAGTGTTTTTGTTTTTTGTTTTTTTTTTTCTGTTTCTGACTATTTGAGATATCTTTTGTTTAGTCAAACTTGAAATGAAATTTAATTCAATTGGATCAAAAACAATTCATTTTAATGCTTTAAAATATGAAAATCCTGATAGAACGAGTTTAACAATGTCTCAATGGTTTCAAAAAGTATAAATTTAATTTTGGAAAGTGGATTAGTAGAATTTAAATAGATAATTTGGCACGCATTACATTTTCATAAAATAATAAAATTTAATATTTAAGTATTCATTATCAGTGGTTGAGTATGTAAATGAATTCATAATTAGTTGGAATGTGAATATTTTGTTTTGTTTAAGATAATGCCACTTTATTTTTGCATCGTATAGTTATAATTGACTGATTGGTAGAAGTTGGTAAAGAAACGAAGAATTTTCAAATGTTTTGTTCATTGTAACCGATAGCGACAGAATAATTGTTAACTGGTTGGCTGATTATGATGATGATGTAGTGTATTGTTCTTGAATGAAATGGGAAAGTCTCAAGGTGAGATTTTCTCTATACATGGTGAGTGTTGAATGGGCACATAAATTCTGTTTTAAGAACGGAAACTTTATTATTTTTCATTATGGAATCTTTGAAATATCATAAAGTGGAAATGAATTATGACCGTTGTAATGAAATGCAACATCTTTATGTTATGTTTTTTTGAAAATGTCCCACATTCCAGAATCGTGTAAAATTGGTGTTTCCAGCTTAACGATAAGATTCTTAAAGTCTTGGTTGATTTTCAATGGGATAAAGTACATTCCATCTGTTGCACGATTTCATTAATCTTCATTAAATGTTTTATTATTTTTGTTACCTTTTATCAAATTCGATAATAAATGTCTATTTTTCATCTTATAGAGATTCACCAAAGAATATGTGTTTCTTCTTTTTCTTTTTGTTTCGGGAGATTTTTCGAATTGATTGTTAAATGCAATTTTAATCAGTTTCATAAAATCAAACATAAACATTACGTAAGTTATTGTTATTTAACGTAAATTGTAATTATTGTGTGTTGGCGCATTAACGTGATCACTCTTCTGGTATATAAAATAATGAACAGTTAAGTAAAATTATAAGTCAAAAAAGTAAGAAATAGTAATAAATGAAATAAAGTACAGTGGAAATTCTGATTTTGAAGAACCAAAACAGTTTGATTACTTACAGATTAGTGATGGTACATTACTTTACCTATTAAATTATCGTTACATTTATAATTTCAGTTAGTTCTCCTATGATATATTTCGTTATCAATTATTGCACCGTTATCGAATGCCAATGAGTGACGTAAGGCGATTTAGAAACATGTCTCCATTTGAGTACTAAAGTATATGACTGTGAAACCCAGTAATTGATTATTTTATGTGAACTGCATTGAAGGGATTTATTTGTATGTCATTTTTTTATTTGGAAATTAAGTCAACTAAATGCCAATCATGATGGCTTAGCAACTATGTTAGATTAGCCGCAATTTTGAACTGAGTCAATGGAACAAAGAAAAGCACACTAAACAGTAACAGTTAAACAGTTGATTTATTAAATTTTCAAAATGGAAAATTAATCGATTAATAATATTTGTAATTTGTGCTGTTCTTTATTCAATTGGCTTTTAGGTAGTGCGTGTTTGCACTCAACATAGTTTCAATGATCTTTCTATTTTCTTATGGAAGTCTTCTTTTTTCTTTCAATTTAATTTAGAGAATTTCTCATTTAAATTCTCACTTGGTGATCCGTTCACAAAAAAATAAAAAAAAAAAAAATCGAAATGAGATGCAATCATGCAGTCATTATGGTTGAGAATGCAAAAGAATTGAAAGAAAACGGTCCATTTCTTAGTAACCGAAATAAACTAGAGTGGACTTCTTTTAATGTTTTCAACTATTCCGAGTGGCTATAAAATTTAGTTTTTTTTTTTTTTCTTTAATGATTATAGTTCACGTTACTTTGTTGAATTCATTATTGAATTGCGGCCCCATAAAACTCTTTTATTGGTATTTGGTTTTATTTTTTCGAATGAAAAAAAAAAGAAAGAAAAAATAACGAATTAAATTTAGTACAATTTGTTCATATCGGTAATTAACTGTATCTCTTCGCTTGTGTGTTTTTTTTTTCTCTCTCTCTTCATCTGTTTTAATATAAAACTGTACGATTCACCAGATGATTTAAATTCTGTTGAATATATCGTATAATTTTATTCTTGAATATTTCTAGTGTTAAATGTTGGTTACCACTTTGTGTTTTGGAAAATGATATGGGCAAAAATGAACTTTTTTATTTAATAAACGAAAACATTACGTTTTTACGTTTTTTTTTTCACAAATGATACAAAAGAATTTTTCATCTCAATTGAATTGAATGATAATAAAGATTCTGGCACGCAGAGAAATGGAGCCAAATGGTATAAAGAAAATGTACTGAGCATTCGTACTGAGAACTTGTGCATTCTGAACGAAACTCTATTTAATTTCAGTTAGACTCTTTTTTTTTAAATTGTTGTTGTTGTACCATAAAGCAGCAGTTATCTGTTAAGTATATTCTTTTAATAACAGATTTTTTTTTGTGTTAATTTATGAATTGAATGAGATTGTGGGTATTCTCTGAATGAATATTTGAACGTAAACAATCAGTGGAGAGACATTGAAAACAATCAGTGAGTGGTTTTTTAAGAAGGAAATTAAGTAACAGAAATATTCACCAATTGTTTGATATATTTCATTTCTATGGATTAAATAGGCAAAATATTAAGAAACAATAAATTGGTTACATACAAAGTGGCTTAACGGATTAATTCAGCATAAAATCATAGCACCTTAAATTTATAAAGTCACGATCTTGAATATAGAATTCTATTTGATTCGGAATATTTGTTGTATAGTTTGTTCACTGTTGTTGGAATTTTCAAATCTAATTCTTTTTTGTATTCAATTATTTTGTATTTCATTACGATGAAATGCACTTGGTAACCAATGATATGAAGTACATCGACATACATTAATGTTTTACTGCTAAGTTTTGTAGGTTTTTTTTTTTTTCGTTTATTTCTTTATCAATTGCTATATTTGTTTCGCATAAGAATTGTTGATATATTCAATATGAAATTGTTGTTGGTTAATTTTCTTTTTAAAATCTATTAAGAAAATACGATGAATGTGTTATTCAATACACAATGGTTGTAGTTGTTGGTTTGGTTTTTCTTATTTTTTGTTCATTGAAATAATGGTAGTCGTATGCTACTTTATATTTAAATATCATCGTATAGCCTCATAATGTATATAGATGTGATTTAAATTACACAATTAAAGTGAATTGCAATAATCAGATGTTTGAAATCAGAATTTTAAGATTTATAATACGGTTGAATTGTATTTACGATTGAAAGAAATTGAGGAGAGTTGTGGTATTACAGAAGCAACCATATTAATGGAATGTGTATATTGCTGCTGTTGTTGTTGTTGTTGCTGCTGGATGAACCATCAACATCATTTTCTTTATAATCTCTGATATATTTTTTTTCTTATTTTCTTCTTAAGTTTTCTTCTATTCGATTATAGATATGTTCCGGATTGACGACCTTGCTGTATCTATGGTCATTGAACAAGCATGACATAAAATGGCATGTGGTCGCAATACCAAAGACATATTTAACTATAGTACAGTTGATTTTCTGTGTACGTAGTATAAGATGAATATGTGAATAATATTCTCTTATGAATCCGTCATATTATCATTTATTATGAATTCGATGTAATGTAACAAGTAATAATAGGCGAATAATTAACCTGTGTGTACCTTCTATTACAATACGGTGACTTTGTTACACTGTATACTTATTTAGTGTATATACCGCACTGTGTTATACACAGCAGTTATGGCAGACCAAAACTTGATGAGATTTTATTTTGCAGTTGCAATAATATCGCTATGTCATCCAGTTTTTCTGTTTTTTTTTTTTTTTTTTCTTTCAATTCATATAGTGAACATATTAAACGGTATAATCATTACAGCATGAATACATAATTATACTAGTTCTGTATGTAAATACAAGATGTCTTTTAGATTAATTCACAATTACGTTTAGTGAATTGGTAATAGGTTGAGTTGTTCATTTTAATTTTTATCTTAACGTACACCGGTTTCTTTATGACAACAGTTGCAAATTATTTATCTTTTAAAAATTGGTTTTGTCGTTTAAGATTTTGTTATTTTTTTTTTGTTCATTTAAATGTTAGAAAACAACCGTTTTGTTATAAATTTGATAATCATTTTTCTGAAAAGAAATGTTATGTTTATTATAATTCTCTGAGTTTTTGTTTTATTTTGGTAGAATTCATTATGACATAGTGTTTATTAGATGAACAATTACACTATAAGGGTAATAAACACCTGACAAGTTGTCACAATTCATTTGATGATTTTTCTGATGGTGTCATTCACTTTTTAAAATACCATTTTACTTGAAGATTTGTAATAAAATTACGTTTTTAATTTCTTCATTAGATAACTTCTGTTTTTTTTTTGCTATTATTTTTGTTGTATTTTTTTGCAATCAGCAATTAGTAGAATTAATTAAATATTTTGTTGAGTATTAAAAAAAAAGAGATGGTGAAGGAATAATAGCTGAGAAACATTTGCTTTCATTTGGAATATATGAAAATGATGGTAATTTAACTGTAAGAACCAGCCATCAACTAAAATGTTGCAGAACATAAATATGATATGAAGAAATAAGAAACTTGGCAAGCAACAGCTAAACAAAATAAAAAGGAATTTAATTTAATTCAGTTTTTGTATATCTCAAATACAAAAATTCTATCTGCAAAAAGTAGAAAGAAAAGATTTTCGTACGTTTGGTTCATCATGTAATGGGATTTTAAAGATTTTCTTTTATTTTTTTTTTTTGGTGTTTTTATATGGAATTAAACATGACAGATTGATATATTTCTATTCTAGTGCTAGAAGTAACGGTTCACGAATACAATTTGGTATATGCAATAAACAGAATGATATGTGGATGATAGTTGTACCATGATGATAATTACTTCTGATGAAATACTGAATTGCTTTGAATTGTTTAGCGCCCATAAGTTAGATGAATTGTATAGGGTGAGGTGAATTGATCAAAGATATTTAATCATTAATTCCTTTAATTGATCATATTATGATAGCGATTATACAATTTATAATCTTAAAGGTTTTCAATGTTCTTATTTTAACTCTATTTTATTGGGCATTTGGTTAATTCTCATCTAATCGTGTACAAAGACAATGAACTTTTGATTTTTATGTTAATTGAAAATTCTAAATATAAATATTTTCTCTATCGTTTGAACTGATAAATACGGTCAACGAACAAAATATTATGATAATAAATTCTAATTAGGAGAGCATATTAAGGTTTTGCAAGCGGTGAATTTCAAACATTCAACGTATTAATTAAGCATTTATGATCAGCGGTGAGCGCAGAGGTCAATGTTGTGATCAGTGAACTGATAATTTTAGTTAATTTTGCGGAAATCAGTGTGAATTTCGTGTTGATGATCTCCTTTGGTTATTATGTTTTAATAGACTAACTTCGTGTTATGTGAAACAAAACGGAAAGGAATTATGTATTTTATTCTAATTTACGTCAGCGTAACAAAATATGATGGGATTACATAAGAAACTGTTATGAATTCAAACATTGATGACTTTCACAATAAATGACATCGTTGGAAAACAATATTTTCTTAATTAAAGTTATGAGAAACTTCTTATTTGAAGAATTCTTGAGTGTATAATGTGCGATTATAGACACCGTTTTTTTATTCTTTCATATTAACATAAATAAGTCGAAAAGTGTCTTGAGTGCATATAAAAATGCACATAACTGCAATTATGGCAATCGTATAATATAATTATTATCTTTATGTTATGTATGTCAATTTGACAATAAGAGCACCACATTGGTACTTGTATGAATTACATATTTCAATACATTGGTTGACTCAAAAGAACCAAATGAAGAATTCAAGAAACTGCACACTGCTATATCACTGATTGAATCATACAACTATAATAGTTTTCACCATTTAAAGTACACTGTAACTGTACAATGGTTGATGATGAGCAACTGTGGAAACCCATAAAAATAATATGTGGTGCAATAAAATTTATCAACAAATATCTCACTTACTTGATGGTCTTTTATTGAATTCGGTTTGATTTGTGTTTGCAAGGTGCATCAGTGAAATGGTAATTTTATTGAATTGAAATTAACATGACCGAATGAGTTTCATTGTCAAATTGGTTGCAATTGGTTTTCATATAATGCGAATGAACAAAATGTAAATAAATTAATGTTCTAATCTCTCACCTGGTAATTTGGTCTAATTCAATTGTATTTCAATGAAAACGTTTTCTGTTTTTTTTTTTTTTTTGTTAAGAAAATCTCCGTTTTAAAACTGAATTAAGATTGTGTATTTTATTTTGATTTTTTATTTTAAATTGTATCGATAATTGGTTTTGATTCATTTCAACATGATCAAGTTTTCTTTATATTTCTTTGTTTTTTTTTAAGTTTTACATTATTTCAATTTTTGTATTGAAAATTTTGCTTTTCATGCTGAATGATTTTATTTGAACGAATAAAAATAAAAGAAGAAAATGTTAAGAAAATAAAAAAAATTGTATCTTGTATAAAACGCTGAACGCAATTTTCTATGTTACATTTTGATTGAAATAAATTACCGATGCGTAGTCATTTGTAAATTGGCCATGTGAAATTTATTATGCATTAGGTTTTGGAATCAGTTGAATTGTGAACATCTTAAGTTAGAAGAGAATTATCCATTTGATATTGTGTGTATTGACTATTTATAACAAATAGAAGAAGAATTCCATCTAATAAATTATATACAGTGAACTTGTAATATACATTTTATACAATTTAATAGAGACAGTGTAATGAACGGATACAACGTGCAACATATTTATGTTCTCTTTTTGATCTGGCTCTATCTCTATTATGTATAATAAGATGAATATATTTTTATTGAACTTGAATTGATTGATATTCTGTGAATTCTATAATGGATTGTACTGATCCTAAAGTGTCTTTAATCCTGATTTATTATTAGACTTGAATCGCGGCCCTATTCTAATGGAACAAATGAAAATTGAAAAACTGTAAGAAAATGAATCTTATAAATTCCACATTGGAAGATTAAGTCTGATCTGCTTTTTTTTTTTTTGTGTTTTTTATTTTTTTTTAGTTTTGCTAATGTTTTGAAGATGCATTTCAATATTCTCTTTTATATTAACGGATACATAATATAATTTTGAGTAAAAGGAAAAACTAAAGGAATTAAATTCAATTGAATTCTGATCAATCAGTTCTATTTTGTATTCATCAAAATGGTATCATATCTTGAATCAATTGATGTTCAATTCAGAATATCTGTGTTTTCAGTTAAATTACGATGCGGCAGAAAAAAAAATATTATGGCAAACCGCAAAATGCAAAATCTAATCTAAGAAATGGAATTATCTATGATTATGGTGCGTTTATGTGTATTAAAGTATCTAGTATCTGGTTTTATTATAGTTTAATAATTGTGATATGAATTGCAGATGGTATAACAGTGCATACGTTTGGATGATATTAAGAATGATCAAAACTATGTACAATAATAATTTAATGGTTTATGATTAGAATGTTATGGATGAAGTAAGCGATTAACAATTAAGTTATTTTGCATGATTTGAATGCCTCATTTGCATGACCTATGAAAGCGGTATGGGTCTAAGACATTTGGGGGGATATACTGAAAAAGTAGCAAAACTATTTGAATATTGTCGTCAACTTTTTGTTTTTTTCCATTGAAAGCTATGAAAGTGCTATAAAGAATTATATTTATAGATCTTAATGAATTTACAACACCAGCCTGTATCTGATTACCATTTGAACGAAGAACGAAATTACAGAAAAAAAAAAAGCTCTCGTCTCTTTCGTTCTTTAAGTGCTTTGGTGGTGATGTTACTCTTCTGTTATGCTATCTCGCTAACACTAATACTCCGTAAAGTAGAGAAATGGTGAACAGTTTTACCACTATAAATCGTCTATATATAATTCTAGATTACTACAAGTAAACATGATATTCTATGGCACGTCAATTTATACTTTTCTTCTTTAATTAATAAAATATTGTTATATGATTGTATATATATGAATACATAGGCATATTGATGATGTATTGGAGCGCAATGTAATTTTTTTATTATATATAACATCATCAGAACACCGTTTTGATATCGAGTCGATTCTTTCAGCTGTAAGAATAGTCGAGTGAATGCATGAAAGCATAAAAAGACGAACAATTCTTGTTTCAAAGTCATTGCCCATGATGCAACTGATGTGTTAACATCACGTACGTTCCTAAATAGTCGAAGAAAAGAAAAAAAGAAAATCTAATAGAATTTTGGTTGGTGTATTCGATTATAATTTAGTTTTTGTTTCTTTCAATTTGTTGTAAAAGTGTTTAGTTTCAAATTTTAAAGAAAATTAAAAATTCTTTTTAAATTTTTAAATTTTGGATTAAAAAACGAATTTATTTGCTGTTCCATTTATGTGAAATGTGAAGTGTTTGATGCAATTAAATTGAACAAAGTTATTGGATTTAAATCAAGAGGTATTTTTGAAAAAAAGAACATCAATGAAATTTCTTGGATATTAGTTGCATTCAAATTACGTTGGGGAAAATAAACAGTTACTTGTTGGAGAAAACATTCTTTTAAAGTGTCGTTTCTGTTAAAAAAAAAATATTTCTTTTGAATTAAAAGAAATAAAAGAAAAACGGTGTTTTGTTGTTAACAGTGCCAGTACGAATAACTCTTTAAAAAAACATTTTGGTTTCTGTTTTTGTTTTTTTTTTTTTTTTAACATTAATGTTTAGTGGTGGCTTGTGATAAAATCCATTAAATCACAACGAACGTTAACACGAAACACTAGGAATTTGGAATTTGTTGAAATCATAGAAAAGAAAACAATAAGAGGATAAACTGAAAGGTAGGCAGAAGAGTAATTATGTTAAGAATTATAGAATTTTACGATATAGAGAGAGAAAAAGAAAGATAAATTATTGTTATAGTGGAATTATGATAATGAATCCCCCGTGTTATAGATGAACTGATTTTGAATAGTGGCGATATACGAGAAAGAGTTCAATGCTGGAATCAACGAACCCTTACTTGCAAAAAAATAAAATTGAATATTCTGAAATATTATTGTTTGTGGTTCTCTTGCATAACTTTTCATGTGAACTTCCGTAAATAAATAGATCGAACGATGTATACGGTTAAATGAAATTTTACTCTTCTAGATTTTCTTAAAGTTACCATAATTTAAGTACAGAAATCGAGAACAAAAGAGAAAAGTAATGGAAAAGAGAGGCCAATAAATAATCAGTAAATCTTAAGTTATAAGATTCCTGGGGATCGAATAATTTTATTTTGTTTAGTTTATGTGTACCTCTTGGTTTTCTTTAACAAAATTGTTAATGTTTTACTTTGTATTTTTGATTTTTTTGATTTTGGTTAACTAAAAATCACACCTCACAGCAACTGTTGAATTTTCTTTTGTGGTAAAAAATCATTGGCCTAAGAATTGGGAAGGCAAAGAAAAACGATTGAGTAACAAAAAAATTTCATCATAGATTTCATCTGTTTGAATGATTTTCATGTTTTCTTGATTAAGCATTAAATAGAAATGCTCATGAAAAATAATTCGTTATCTATTATTACGTTGATCAGTTTTATTTAAACGTTTGCTGTTCATTTAGTAACGTATATGATTCAATACAAGTAGCTGATTTGATTGAATAGCACATTACTAATTACAAAACAGAAGGGGGAAAATTTTGTAGTGAATAATAAATATTGAATGAAGAAAAACTAAAAATTTATTATAATAAGAATATTTGCAGATGTTATTGACCGATTTAATACCGTAAAATTTTTTTTTTTTGCATTTTTGTTATGTTTAGAAAGAAATTACTGAATATTTTTTTATATTTAATGTTATTTTTGGTTTGGTTCCTTCATTACGCTTACTTCATTTGAGTTTATGCTGTATGTTGGGTGACTGGTAAACATGATGAGGTAATAAACTCACAGTAAAAGTATAGAAGAAAAAATTTATATTTAATTTATTTCGGTGTAAATATGTATTTACAAATTTTAAAAAAGATATCTGTAAATATATATTGTCTCACTCTAACACTGTTTGGAGCTACGTTGTGTATGAGCGTACTTCATGAAAGTACTTTTCCTCATTTCACTTTATGAGGGCAAATGAATAAATGTTGGAATTTTCAACAGAAAAACCGAAAAAAAAATATGAATTACGATATAATATTATAGAATGAGCCAACCATAATCAGTTGAATAATAATTAAGTGAATCCGCTATAAAGGTAACAACATTTAACTATTTTATGTTTAAATATGTTTCACATATCCATTTCACATATGGAATTTTAAATTTACCTAGAGAACACACCACTGAGACCAAATAAGAGACCGAAAGATACAAGACAGAAAAAAACATAGACATTGTGTAATGTTAGCACCTCAGCCAAATGTAATTATGCTTCCAGATTTGTTCATAATACATTTTGTATATTCTTATTATGTTACCATCTCTAGCAAATTACGGTAATCGTTTGACTATAATTAGTCATTACCTGTCCATCTTAAATAGACGTTTATATTTCGCATTCAATCATCTTGAGTGTGATTCGTTTTAAGTTAAAACGTAAAATTAATTCACTAAAAAAAAAAAACATGCAATCTTAATTATAAGTTTTTAATTTAAAACAAAAAACTGAATATTCTATTTTCTATTAAGGAGTTTTAGAACCCTCGTACCAAAGGTGAGCACACTCAGATGTGTTATTCTCTATGTAACTATTCCTATGTCGCTATTAGTTACTTTGTGATTTTATATTCATGACCCGCAGATAGATAATGAATGGATTAGGTACGATTGTTTGGCCAAAGATCGGTTCCCGTAAATCCCAGATCAGTTCTTTCATGTTCTCTAATGAATGATGAGGGCTTTACTCTCATATTTCATACAGTTTTGTATTCACATTGAGAACTTAAATTATAAGCAATAATATAATTATGGATAATGAAAATATTATTTTTTATCATGAGTTTTCTTAGATATAAATTTTTTATTTTTTTTAATATTTTCTCTTTATCTTGTGCTTCATTTAATGATAGTATACATAGATTCTAATGTTTATATATTTACTTTTTATTGTTCCCATGAATATCCCGATTGGTGGTTAGCCATAATTCCTTAAAAACGTTGTTTAGCTATTTCTGTATGTATGTTTCTTATTAAACGGTCGATTGTTTGGGATCATAAAAACATTAAAAATGAAATCAACATTAAATATAGATAAGAACTTTAGGTTCTATGCTCAGGTTAATTAGGATGAAGTGAACAATAAAATTCCTTGTGATCGTTACAGAATATCCATGATAATCTTATTCTGTTGATGTTCTTGTTATTAAAACATCATCGCATTCATATCTATGGGTATCACCATTCTTCCTGTATTAACCGCAAACCTCTAAACAATATTTGTCTTTATTTTAATTTTTATTTTTTGGTTTATTTGAATGAATATGGTACATTGGGTGTTCACATTGTTTGATTTGATCGCGTGAATTCATCTAGTCAATAACATTGTCTGTTATTAATATCGTTCGTACTCTATTGGTTCTCTGTGTTAATGATAAATCAACAGTCCCGAAAGCCTATAGATATTGGGATCTAAATGGCAGGTAACACTAATCATAAATTCATTCTGTAGTTTCTTGTACTCTGGTTAGTCCAGTGATTTGTAACCACATCAAGTTTATGTTGGCTACATAGAAGAAAAACAACATAAAATAACTAACCGTTTTTCTTTTTTAAAATATTTTGTTGGTTATACAAGGAAACTGGTTCTCGACAAAGATAACGCATTTCTTTAGGTTTTGGTTTTTTTTTTATTTTTATTTTTATTTTGAAGCAATAGAGAAATGATTAGAAATAAAATGTTGTGATCTTCTGTCACTATCAGAACATGAAAACGAAAGAGTAAAGAAATAAACAACAAAAATTATGTGTTACATAATTTTTATTCATGTTAAATTATCGACTGATGTAATCAATTGTTGGAAATAAAGAAATAGAAATTCTTTAAGAAACAAGAACGACATGAAGAGAATGAAAAAAGAAGGAGATTAAAAACCATTCAGAATATTGATATTGAGAGTAATGGATTATGGTAATCCATTTCTAGTATGAGTAGCATAAATCAAGTGTTTGTCATGTGGTTTTTAATATGAATTGACTTGAAATTACCTGGAGATTGTTTTATTAACCGTGACGATTAAAAATTTTTGATTGAATTGTAATTGATGTTGTTTTCCTTTTAAATTAAAAATTCATTTCATCTAATTTGGAATTGATGTTGAATATTTTCAATTGATTTATAGAATGCATTAGATCGTAGACATAATAATACTATAATGGTGTATAATTGGAATATTAATGTTTCATGTATATTTGTACTGTGGTTAATATCAATTCACTTTAAGAATATTGGGCTCTTAACCTTCATCAACAATCCGAAATGATTTGATACTCATATTATTCACACAAGATGATTCATTCATAATAGTACTGTTGATTCTTTCGTTTTTATTTTCCATCCCAAATAATATGAAAATTGTAGTATTTTCTTCATTAAAAATTAATTAAAAAATTCTTAATGGAGTCTGGATTTTCAATCAATTCTTTTATATTAAACAAAAATCGAATGAAAAGTAATAAATAAATTTGGTTTATGAGACGGTGAAATCAATGATTCTTTTAAATTGAAGAAGTTCTTAACCGTTTCCTCAATCAGATTTGATCCAATAGAGTTTTCCTCTTTTTGGTTTTGTTGTACGTTCATCAACTTCACGATGATTGTAAAATTATATTATTTATGATTTTCATTGGAGCATAACGTTGTCACGCATCGTACTTTAGTATCCCCGTATGGTATTTCTATTCTATTTGAAATTTTTCTTATTTCAAAGAATTTCAATACTGTTGATGCTATTCAATGATAACAATAGTTCAGTAAATAGTTTTTCCTTTTCATTACTAGCACATAATCAATTCAAGTGCTATTGCATAAACTAAACCAAAAAAGATTAAGTGTAAAACTTGATAAAGAATGTTTTGAAATTAACAAAAGAAAATTACTGTCGTATGAAAATATTCAATCATTTGTTCCTTAGCTAATAAATTTTGTCCCCAAGTTTTTAAAAACAAAATTTTGTTCAATTACCAGTTGTGGATACCCTAATCGCACAGAGTGTTCAATTCAATCAAAATAGATTGAGAATAATGAAAGAAATAGAAAACTGTTGGTTCTCAACCGAATCCAATCACTTGATTGATTTGAGGTGAATGAGATTGAAGAATTTGTAGTTTTAGTTTCTTTCATCGTCAATGATTTAAGAAGAAAAAGAAATGAACTCTATCATCTATTGAGATAATTATTCGCTAGCCTCATAGATACGAATGGTCCATCATATTTATCTTTGTGGTTTCCATAGAATTTAACAATTTGGTTTATTGTGCACAATAACAATAATGTCACGTTAATTTGTTTTTGTGTGTGTGTGTGTCTCTTACCTGTTGTGGCTCACCTATTCTATTCACCCCAATGATGTATATATATATAGCAATTTTATTTCTATTTGATAGATATTCAAAATGCTAAATAGTTTATACATAATAAATTATAAAGTAGACAAAAAAATTATAACAAAAAAGCGATGAAACAGAGAACTCAATATCATAAATAATATATTTTCATTTCACCGGTATTGAGGTGAATGAACCTAATTATATTTAACAATTTTTAAACGATAAGACGATCACTGTGAATTCTATCTATTTCCATTCATATGTAGATGGAAGAATTTAATAATTTTATTTTTGTTCATGGTTTTTCAACTGAATGAAAAGAGTTAAATGAGTTAAAGAACTGCTCATACATAATTAAATAAATACCGTATTAAGCTGGTTTATACTTTTGCATTTGAACCATCGTCTATATATTGAAACAAATAATTATGATAGAACGTCTTAACATGTCAGTATCTATTTAGTAGAGTTGTTGATTATTTTAAATAAAAATTAACACTTTGATCATATCGAGATGGTGATCTGTTATGAAGCCACCAATAAACGGTATGTTTGCTATCATAATTATTGGGTTTCAGAAATAAATTCTGAACAAATAAATTTACCGCTGTTCTTCTTTTTTTTTTGTTTTGTTTTGGCAAAGAATAAAAACAGCAGAGATATCTAGAACGGATCAAATTACTTAAGCAAATATTTAATCAGTTAAGAATATTTATAAGAAAGTAATACAAAGTGAATCAGCTCGTCATAAATCTTATTTCGATTTTGTTTTTTTTTTTTTATTTTGATCTAAGATATCCGTTGCTATATTAACTAATTCAATGATTAATTTGTAATGTGAAATGAGAGGATCATCTGAATATCACAGATCCGTTATAGAGAAACCATTAAACTATAGGGGGAATAAACATAGTTGAGGTCATTTGTACATTTAACTAAGTTTGATTTAATTACACCGTTGCAAATCAAGAAGAAAAGATAAATACAGAAATAATTATAATTTAATTCAATCAACATACTTGACTATTTAGATTTAATTTGATTAAAAAGAATCATACAATTAATTAAAGATGAGCAGTCCATTGAATAAGACGATGAATAAGTGAAAAAAAAAAAGATAGAGCCGAAGGTCGAGAACGGTATTCTTCCCGTTAAAGTTAATGGGAGTTTTGTAGTTTTTTTTATATTTTTGAAGGTTGTCCGTTTGACCATTAACCAAAAGTAATTTTTATTCCGTTTTCTTTGAGTTTGTATCCAAACGAATAAAATTAAAGAGAAATTAAAAATCAATTACGTAAAGAACTTCTTTACTTTTACGAGTACCGATTACAATATAAAACCGATTTACCAACAGTCTAATGTTGTGTAATGTCAGTGGGATATTATTCACTAGGGCTGAAGAAGATCTTGGTGAAGATGCATTGAAACGATGTTGCACATTTTAACATTATCTAAGCGATCAAATGAAAATGATTCTGAGAACTTCAGTTGATGTTTCTTCTTTTTGTTATAAGAAACATTTCTATATCTCAACATTTTTTTCCTATTTTTATTTCATTTACTATTGGATAATGTTGTATTTTGTATTTTTTTATGATTATTTCTATTTTATTTTGATTGAAAATGCGAATAAAATAGATAAAATTAAATTACCGATTTCGTATGGGTGAATTGGATATGCATACGTTTAAGATGAGAAAAAGCAACAAAATCGTGTTTCATTTTTCTCATGTTTAGTTTGTCGAATAATAGAAAATCAAAATATCTGAAGTAAAAGAAAGCATACGAATGTAGTTGGGATTGCATATGATGATCAACGACTCTGATCCAATCAACATGAAAATTCAATCGTGCAGATCAATTGGAAATGAATAAGAAAATAAAACAAAAATTATTCTTTACGTTAATAAGAAGTTCTCTGGGTTATGTATTTATTCATTCTGTGTTTGGACAATCGATGAGATCCATTACATGATTCATTGATTTCTTAAGTATAAAATGAGAGAATGAAAAAAGAACTTTGGGTAGAAGAGAAAATTTAAATTAGTTGAATTGAATGGGGAAGGGGGACAGAGAACCAATAATTCGTTGTCGTTTTTTTTTGGTCTTATGATTAAAATCAAATTCTGCCGATGGGTTCCCACATTTGGCCCATTTGTCTTAAGTGCATATTGAAGTACTGACTCCCATCAGTGATTGCTAAGTAGACATAACCAAATGATCGCCATAGTTATGCCAGTTGAATGATAAATTGGGAACAACAAATATGTTGTTGTTTATTCCGTGATATTTCATAGATTCATATTTGGATGCTGTGATTCTTTTGTTATGGTGCCCGTTGATTTGTGTTCCGCTAATATGGAATCAATGAGCATTTCTATACAATTGTGGATAATTTCAATATTACCATATTTATTTGATGGCTAAAATTGTTAAGAGTACAAATTCTTTTGATTTTACCTTATAATCATTTCTTATTTTTTTTCATTTCGCTGTCATTTCCGTTAGGTAAAACATCATAGAAGAGATAATAATTATTGTCCGTTCAGAATTTCTTACTTGCAGAGATTTTTTTTTTTATTATTTTGGTTTTGTTATTATTCCTCAACTATGGTAATAGATGAGCGCCGTTAATCTATAAAATTCAAATCTGTGGATCTTTAAGAGGTCTTATAACAATTTTATTTCACTGTCTTATATTTTTCTCTTTATTTCGATATATCTCATATTAAAATAGACTGGTGTTGCTTAACAGGAAAAATGAAAAGAGGTGAATACAAATTTTTTATGGAATACTCTAAAATGGGGATAAGATATTTCTTGTATTGAATATACAAGATTCTTATGAGTGAAAAAAACCAACCGATTTATTTTGGTTCTGTTTTTTTTTTTTTTTTTTTGTTTTTGGTTTCTTAGATGTTAAAGAGAAATATTAACTGGGTCATGAAACAATCTGCATGACTGGCACGCCATTGTTAATTACCATAATTGATTTCGGGTAAAGAAAAAAAGTATATAAGAGTGTACTCTTGACGGTTGTTTTGTTTAACAGTTGCTTATTAGAATAGATCTTAAACCGGGTTTTTTCTCTTACCCTGTATATTTTTCATTAAATTCTATGTTATTGTCTGACCATGAGATAATGGTTGCAATTGATGGGAATAGTTTGTCGCATGCGTCTATGATGTAGAATGTAGAAGACACTGTAGAATATCATTATAAATTGTTTCTTATTTTGGAATTCAAATTAAAATCACATGAGTGCGATCACAAAGAAAATACCAATTAGAATTATCCAAAAATGAAAGAGTAAGAAAATTGTCGAGTAATTACTATTCTCATGCCTACGCTTAATAGTCTTTTATGAATTCACCCGTTCTCAGGTAATCACCATATGTTCTCCTATTCATGTCAAGTACCGTTCATTTCGTGTTACCTCGTTTCTTTTCTCTTACTTGATTTTAAATAAATTTTCATATAACCAATATCGAATTTGTTTTGTGCCATTCCATAGAGTCGCGACAATTCTTGCGAATTACTTCGTTAAGGTTGATAAAATTTCATTTTGAAATAATTGGTAGAATACAATACATTATGGTTCGGTAACACAATAATAAAATGATAATTAGAATTTTGTTTTCTTTTTCTTTTTCTTTTTAATTTGTGAAACGGTAGTTAGAATAAAATAATTTGTTTTTTTTTTCTGTTTTGATACAATTAGTATTTAGAATAAGTAAGTGAACCTGTTTCACTATAGACTACGGGAGCAAAACAATAAACGGTTATAAGAAAATCATCTAACAAATTGAGAACAAATATAATTGTATTTATTTGTTTTCATTGTTTCTATTTTATTCGGTTGTTGGTTAATTTAAAAATGAGACATAATGGAGAAAAATTATGATTTCTTAATGTTTAACAAGAGAATAGAAAATTGTTTTTGTTTAATTTAAATGAAACATGATTTTTGTCACTTAATTTCAGTAACTGGCCAAACAATATCATCGATGGGGCCAAGAAATTTGTTTTATGTTACAAATAAAGTTGATTTTGACGAACAATAAAACGTTAGATGAATGGTTTAATAGAAGAGTTACTTACAGAGAATGAAATAGATAAATTAGAATGCATTTTTGGAATTTTAATGAAAAATTAATGGTCTCATCTATGTTCGTTTAGTTTGTTTTAAACAATTACGAGGAAACATGTTATTTAAGGCGGCTCTCTCAATGAATACGAAAGAAATGATTCCAAAAAAAACTTTATGGTAACGAAACGAATATGTTTTAAAACAAATCAGTTTTTTCATTTAACTACTCTGGTAGTATATTGCAGTTACAAGAGGCTGTTTAATAGTACGTTGGAATACATAAAAATGCTTCGTTTTTTTGAATGGATTTTTCTAAATTGTAAAATTTAAAGAAATGAAATAGAAAAAAACAAAAAAAAAAAAAAATCATTAAATAACTGAGTAAAGAAATTCTACTGTTTACCTTGATATTGGATCGTATAGTTTAAGTTAAAAAAAAAAAAGTGATTCTCTTCGTTTATTGAAAATACCAAAGTAAAACGGAATAAATTATAATGATACTGAATTACTGATTACTTGAGTTAACATGGAAAACATAATTTTAGGCCATCTAACGGTTTTGTAATCGATAAAAATTCAATCATTATTAATTTTCCATAGAAATGGTCGATAGAGTGCGGTGATTCTGTTTCTTATTTTTTTTTTTAATTTTACTCTTGTATGTTTTATGGATTCCATTTATAATAAATAAATAGAAGAAAATAGAAGAACGTGCTTTTAGCGACCACATAAAATAAATTTCAATTGGATAGCACTTGCATGGTTAACCATATTCAATTGAATGATTCTGTAAAATGCATCTCTCTCATCAAATTGTTATAACACAATTGAATAGAAAATCAATAAAAATTCAAACTGTGATCAAATAGTTTTGTTTGGTAATGATTCCCATATTTATAGTGGGACATTGCGATAATATTTTGATTAAATTTGGTTTGGTAACCGCATCAAGTGATTGATAACATAATAGAATGAAGCCATCTAGATTCAAGAATAAGAGAATGAAACGTTATATTGACATTCAGTTACATCAGATCAGTTTTATCCATAAATAGCAAGAGTCAAGATCAAGCAAAGACAACATTCAGTAGCCCCGTGTACAATGCGTAACCGAATAGCAATTGATCATAAAATTTATTTATTATTTGTTGGGCTTTTCTTCTTCATATTGACATTGATGTGATTACACCCAGGTGTGGTATTGTCGGTGTTTTCCACCTCTTTTATGAATATGTTTGATGAATCATTCAGTCAAAAATTGACGTTTAACTATTCCATCAGAAAATCGGTATGGATCATAATTGAATCGTATACAAAGAATGTAGACGAGTGACATTTTACTGGTGAAATAATCACGAATTACAACACAAACTATATAGAAATCTAAAAAAAAATGAATTATGAATTTAAAACAAATTTTCTTTTCTTTTTTTTTTTTGTTAAATAACGAATAGAATGAAAAGTTAATTTTAAAAAAGAATAAACTGTATACGGTGAAGAATAATAATAAATGGTGACACAAAAGAGAACCACAGAAAATAATAAGTTTTGTGTCGTTGACTTGATTTTTTTTTTAGTATACATTGTTCTGGTTTAAATTTCATTAAAATGAATTCGGCAAATATTTTAATGTGGTTACCTGATTTACCTGATTCCCAATTTAATGACGATGGTTGATATTTTCTTTTGATTCAAAAGTAATCAAAATCTCTTTGGTTTAAGTCACATTCTTATATTGGATTGAGTTAAAATGGTCATTAATTGAAGTTTGCGTGTGTATTGTATTGGGGGTAACCACAGTCCATAATATTATTAAGTGAATTAACTTTCCATATAGGTATTCTGTTTTTTTGTTATTTATATTAATAGGTGACCTCAATATTGAGTTTATTTTTAATATTAAGAACCTTTCTAAGTCTGGTTATGTTGAGGCTTTTATTCTGTGTCGCTGTTACCGTGCGATTAAAGTCACACACATTGTATCGCATACGTTCACTGAATATGTGAACGATACCTTTTATGAGAGTACCTGTGATTAAGATTAATCGGTTATGAAACTGATTAACTGGAATGCATTTAATGGATTCGAATGGTTCACATATTGAGAATGATTAAAAATATTCGTTGACCATAAATAATCAACTTAATGTGAGATTATGTTGAACTTGAAAAATTGCATGATTTAACCTCGTTAGAGGCCAAAGAATGTCAGATTGATTCGTTTTGAGTTCACTAATCCGTGGGTGATTTAATCGTCTCAATTTCTTTCTTTCTCTCTATTGATTCGTTAATGGTAATACTGATGGCGCACACTTTATTCAATGACATAATACTACAGTTTCTATATTAATCGTTTTATGGCATCAATAAAACTTTTATTTTATTGAATGGATAAAATATGTAGATTTCATCGATAACATGATGCCATAATATTTACATGTAAAAATAAATTTTATTAATTTGTATATTGATTTCTGATATAAAATAAAGTTTCTGCAAATCAAGTGTTTATTATCTAATTCTATTGGATATGTATGAAAATCGATTTGAATTAATTTAAATAAATTCATTTGATATGTTCGATCTGATAAAATATGATTAAAGGAAAACTATAAATCGAATACGAGTTATTCTAATAATACGACAATGTAGAATGTAACAAGATTTGTTGAAATCACCTGAAGGTTACCTGACGGCTTGGGGTAAATGTACTTGATATTACAATTTTTTTGTTTTTATATAAAGTCTTCTTACTTTTTTTTTGCCAACAACAATAAATAATTTCTTTACTTAGGTCAGTTCAATAAGAATTTGATACAAATTTTATATAAAAATGTACGTTATAATGTATTTGAATCATTTGTACTATATCACATAGGAGCATAGATATAAAAACGGTGTTGCAACATGCAATTGTATTTTTAGTTAATAACATATTTTCGCATTAAAAATGTTATTTTTGTTGTTTAGCCTGAAAGTGTATCATCATTTGATGTTTAGTTATGTTTAAGCGATCTTAGTCACGGTTTTAACGTAATTTTCTATAATCTTATGGTATTAATGCAAACGGCATAATCATATAATAAAGAAAGAATTGCAATATTATACAGTCATTGCGTATTCATAGTATAACAACGAATTTTATAGTTTTATATATAAAGTAACCTTGTAAAAGACAATCAATAATACGTTTGCTGCAGTGCAGCGAATATGAATATTCTTTCACTATTCTATGGTTTATTGTGGTAAAAATGAAAAAAATCAAACGATAATTATATACAGTACACGGATTTAATGTGCAATGGTGAACTGTTATTGTTGAATTGTGGCCATCGTAAGCAATATAACATGTAAATCCAGAAATAGAATGGAACTTTAGTGTGTGTTAGACTATTAAAATGGCAATTTAATATCCAATGATGAAATTGATGATATTAAGAATTAGTTGAGGCCATTCAATGGCGCCAATTTTGTTATCTTTAACCATCAAGATTATAAATTCTAATACAATGATATTTAATATTCTTTATTTCTTAATAATTATTTTTTTCTTATTTAATTAATTACAGACAAGAAATCATAATAAAGATGTTGGGTTCAATAAAACTATATTTACTGGTGTCGGTAGCCGTATTAGGAAATTTATCATTAATTGATGGACGTATTGCATTTGAAAAAATAACAGATTTTGATTTTCCTGGTACTACGTACTACAGTGTGAAAAATCTATCATTATATGAATGCCAAGGATGGTGTCGAGAGGAGCAAGACTGTCAAGCAGCAGCGTTTAGTTTTGTTGTGAATCCATTGATACCAGCCCAAGAGACATTATGTCAATTACAAAATGATACGCGTGCATTTGATCCAAATACACAACCACAGCGTGCTGCCAGTATGTATTATATGGTTAAAATGCAATTACGTAGCGATAATTTATGCCATCGGCCATGGGCATTTGAACGTGTCCCAAATAAAATAATCCGTGGTTTAGATAATGCATTAATGTATACCAGCACAAAGGAGGCATGTTTATCAGCATGTTTAAATGAGGTAAAAGAGAATTTTTTCATCTAATATGTCCCGTTTATGGGTTTTTATTTTTTCCATTATTCCCCAATATGTGAATTTCTCTATATTCACTTTTTCTACTATTCTTTTGGCGTTTGAGAATCTCAAATAGAGTCCATGAGCAATGGTAAAAGAGTTAACAACATCCAAGAACAAGAAAACATTGAATTCAATGAGTGAATCAGAAAGCAAAAGAATTGGAAAATAATTCCAGTTTTCTATGTACCAATTTATTCATTTCCGCATTTTATTTACGCTATGTTTTATTTCTGCATTTGATTAATGCAAACCGTTGAATAAATACACGGGGAACATGGCGATATAGAAAAACTGAATAAAACCGATTGAGAATATTCTATTTGGAAATTTTATATGAAAATTATGTTCAATGGCATTAAACGTTTTAATATAGAACGTCTCTTTGGTGTTGAACATTAAAGCTAGAAATGGTGAAAGAAGAAAAGAAAACAACTGCACTCTAATTTCAATTGCATAGGTACTAGGTACATACAGTTGTCTATCGACTCCCAAAGCCTTGTATTACAAAACTCTTTGAATCAAATATTTTTAATCTTAAATGGATTTATTGTATGTTAAATTATGTTGGATCTATCGCTATTCACTACAAAGTTTTAATATTTTTCGTCTGAATTTGATTGTAGAACATTTATTCTCTGTTTTATTTTATTTTTTTTTCCTGTAAATGTTTAATTCAAATGTTGCATCTAATTTATCCGCCAACCAGCAACTGTTCCTTCAGGTTGATTGTGAATGCCAGATGCATAATAGAATTGATCTTGTTAACCAGCAACGATGGTGGTTCAGTTTCATTGCTATTAAATTTCTGCAATGATTTGGATATTATTTTGTACATGATTTTCATTTCCAATTTATTGGCATCGATGATTTCATTCCAAATCGATACGATTTAAGAACCATGAAATTAATGATCGAACTATTTCTTTTCGTTCTGTTTTTACCTCTTTAAATTACATGATATTAACGATGTTTTTGTTTATTTTTTTTTTTTTTTATTTTTCTCATTAAATTATAGAAACGATTTGTCTGCCGTTCAGTTGAATACGATTATCATAATATGAAATGTGTATTGAGTGATTCCGATCGTCGTACAACTGGACAATTTGTTCAATTGGTCGATGCTCAAGGTACTGATTATTTTGAGAATCTTTGTTTGAAACCGACACAAGCATGCAAGAATCAACGTCAATTCCAAGTACCACGGATCGGTGTTGCTGAAGAAAAGGTGGCCCAATATGCTGGACTACATTATTATATTGATAAAGAATTACAAGTTACCTCAGAGGCTGCATGCCGTTTAGCATGTGAAATTGAAACTGAATTTTTATGCCGTTCATTTTTGTATCTTGGCCAACCCGTTGGTACACAATATAATTGCCGTTTACATCATTTGGATCATAAAACATTACCTGATGGTCCATCGTCCTATTTAAATAGTGAGCGTCCATTGATTGATCATGGTGAACCAACTGGACAATATTTTGAAAATGTTTGTGATAGTAAGTGATTCTGTTTAACGGAAATTTAATTAATGAATTTAATGATTTTGTTATTTATAATTTTTGTAGAATCCGCTGCACCAACTACATCAAATGATAATACCTTGCCGGTGGTAATTGAAACAACTGAGGACGCGTCAATAAATAACTTAACACGAAATGATGCAAATTGCGATAAAACGGGAACTTGTTATGATGGTAATATATCATTTTGATGTCAATTGAATTAATATTTTCTTTAACGATTGCATGTTTCAATATCATTATTTTGAATGAAGAATTAATTGTTTGACATTAACTAATAATTATCCAATGGATCATACTAGGATGTGTATATTAAGATTTTATATTTTCTTTCTATTTTTAGTATCAGTACACTGTAAAGACACTAGAATTGCTGTGCAAGTGCGTACCAATAAACCATTTAATGGTCGTATTTATGCATTAGGACGTTCAGAGACTTGCAACATTGATGTAATTAACTCAGATCAATTCCGTTTGGATTTAACTATGGGCGGACAAGATTGTAATACCCAAGGCATGGTAAGTGTATAGTTTCTATGCCATTAGCAAATATTCAAATTGATTTTATTGTTGGACACAAAAAAAAAAAAAAGAAGAATAAAAATTAACATTCAACTGTAAAATGTTTTGCAAAAAAACACCATCATTGTAATACAATTGGCATATTCTATGGCGGCTATATAATTATTTATTCATTTATCATTTATAAAATGATAACTGCAAATAGAAAGTAGTTAAGCAAAGGCAAAAAGAAAATGAATGAATAGTTTAACTGTAATGAGATGATGAACCGGTCGTCGACTGGTGTTATCTTGTATTTGGTTTTTCTTTTTTATTTCAGCAAAACAAAAATGTTTGCATTTAATTATGTTTTTATTTAATCTGTTGCAGGTTGGCGTTTATACAAATACCGTTGTTTTACAACATCATAGTGTTGTTATGACAAAAGCTGATAAAATTTATAAAGTGAAATGTACATATGACATGAGCTCAAAGAATATTACATTTGGAATGGTACCAATTCGGTATGAAATTAATTATAATTTTTGTTGTTGTAAATGATAAACCATGAAACATTGTTTCTTTTGCGCCTTTCTGGTTAACATAACTGATGTGTTTTTCGATGTTTCTCTTTTTTTTTTTTAATTTTATGTACAACTAATCAACAGTGATCCAGAAACAATTCCAATTAGCTCCTCACCAGAGGCACCAGCACCAAGAATCCGTATCTTGGATTCAAGAGCCCGTGAAGTGGAAACTGTACGTATTGGTGATCGTCTTACATTCCGTATTGAAATCCCAGAAGACAGTAAGTTTCTTTGTTTTTCTTATGATTCTTGTGTTGTGCATTGAAGTGCTAATGAATGTACGTTGTATGATTTAACAGCTCCATATGGTATCTTTGCTCGGTCATGTGTCGCCATGGCTAAGGACTCAAAGAGTACATTCCAAATTATTGATGAAGATGGTTGTCCAGTTGATCCAACCATTTTCCCAGCCTTCCAACCAGACGGTAATGCATTACAATCAATTTATGAGGCATTCAGATTCACTGAAAGTTATGGTGTTATCTTCCAATGTAATGTGAAATATTGTTTGGGACCATGTGAACCAGTAAGTATTCTCGTGATTCATAATTGATGGAATTTAAATAATTTAAAATTAATTTTTATTTAAAGGCTGTCTGTGAGTGGGGACGTGATTCCGTTGAATCATGGGGCAGAAGACGTCGTTCCGTTAACAATGAGACTCAAGATGACAAAGATGAAATGAATATTTCACAAGAGATTCTTGTATTGGACTTTGGTGATGAGAAGAGTGCTTTCTTACGTAGTGAATCAAGCACTGATTTCGGTAAAGGTGAATATTAAATAGATGATGATGATGATGATGGTTAGTTAATCAGCATTAATTATAATTTTTATGGTTTTTGTTTTAGATAAAACAGTGACGATCATTGAACCATGTCCAACGAAAACATCAGTCTTAGCATTGGCTGTTACCTGTGCTCTTATGATTTTAGTATACATTTCAACACTCTTCTGTTATTACATGAAGAAATGGATGCATCCACATAAAATCGTTGAATAAAGTAAGTGAATTTAAATTTAAATTGTATAAAAACAGAAGAAAATTTAAAACAAGAAAAAAGTGAAATTACTAATTCCGAATCGATAAGAACTATTAAGGAGGTCAGTGACAATTGTTGTAACTGAAACTATGGACATCTTATCGTAAATTGATTGTAACGTAATGAGGAATTTAAATTCATTTTTTTTTTAACTTTATTTTTTTGGTTCATTATTTTGATGTAACATTTAAGGGAAGAATTTTAATAATAAAATGCCGAATTAGAAAAAAAGACTAAAACGATATAGGTGAGATGAAATGTATGACTAACACTTAGATAAATTGATTTTTAAAAAGAAAGGAAATATTTAATATTCGTGCAACATTGAATTAATTCAATACGTATTTAATTATAAATTAATTAATTTAAATGAAACGACAGAGGAGTTACATACATTTAATATATCTCATCATAAAAAGTAATTTTTATTCTCAATTTTTATTTTTATTATTATTATTAAATTAATTAATTATTTATTTAGTTGTTTTAAGCATACAAAAAGCATTTAATAATGGATTTAACAATTGATAAATGATGAACGTGAAGCTCTTTCTATTCAGTTTTTGATTACCAATATATACTCAAGTTAAATTTGTTGTTCACATTTCGAATCGTTGATCAGTTAACATAGAAATTTTTAATGAAACTGATTAACGATTTTGGTTAATCATTAACTTGACATAGAGATAGCAATTTATTGAATAATATTTTTATTTTATTTTTTTATTAAATGAACATGTAATGAAAAATTTATTCGTAATTATTTAATTGTTAGAATGTAATTTTAAACAAGAATGGAATTATTATTATTATTATTTAATGAAAATAACAAAATCCCTCTCCCATACAATTTAAACACTAATTTCATAATTAAGTGACGATTATTTTAATACTGGATGATTTTAGTATCAATAATAAACAAAGAAAAATAAAAATTATTGCCAAAATGAAAAGGAATTTATTTTATTCAATGAATTGTACAGTTGTAATTAATCAATTTGAATACACAGTTTTTGTAAATATTAGTTGATAAATGATTGATTGTAAGTTTTAGTGTTTAAGTCAATTAACGGAAATTTATTGAAACAATGTAACTTCGTCATCTTGGACGATATTGGAGTTCATTTACTTATAATTTCAATATCCCGTCATCACGGGACATTGTTTTGAATCTTTCCTAATGAAATCAAATGTACACATGTTGATATACTCGTTCCTTGTGAAATCATATCGAAATTCGTTTAAATTTTGTTTGGATGCCTGGAAGTCAGGAGTCGTGAATAGTTTGGCTTGAACTTGTACAGTTTTTTTCTCGAATCCGGTCTTACTAAAACTCGATACAATATACTGAAATGGTGCCCCATTATCAATGAAATCGACTACAGTTGATTTTGGATACAGCACGGAGTGTGTTTCAATAATGGCATCATTTGTAATTTGAACTTGATTTGTTGTAATGTCTATCACAACAATACAACAATCGAATTCCACGGACATGGAAAGCAAATATTTGGAACCGAGGTGCTTACTGATATCTGGATTCCAATGGATTTTTGCTAATGTCCATTCATTGGACACTGGCTGATAATCTTTCGTATTATTCAGTTCAGGCAATAGAAACTCAGTTCCATGAACATCTACTGCCCATTTCGTATCTTCACCGTTTTGAATCATAATCACTGCATCATCATTACCAGCCAAAATAGTCAAGCAATTAGATGGTAGTTTATTTGAATTAATTAGCAACATGAGAATGAACAAGAAATACACTTTTGATAAAATCATTTTAAGTAAATCGAACGACAACTTTTGATTAGAATCACTTGATATTAGCAAATTATTAGAACTGGAAGTGAATGTTGATTCACCAGTTATTTATATCTCATTTAGTCGTTGGTTTTTGCCTATGGGATTTATAAATGTCATTGTTTTTTAGTATTTAATATCATTATTACATTACAATTTAATTTGTTGAAAGTTAATGATGAGATAATTATGAAATGGAAAAAAGAAAAGCTTCGATTGTAGCTGACACCGCTGAGTTAGTCAGTACTTGTATCATGTGTCTTGGATGTGAACAGATTTTTTGGTGAACGACCGTTGGTTAACATCGGGATAACTAACGTCAGAATGTTACAATAGACAAATCAAAAAAACTAAAGGATTGATGGTAAAATTATAGTCATATTCTAATTTACTTTATATAATACTTAATGTTATTATTTTTATTGTAGACTCAATGGAAGTAGATATAATATTAATTGATCTTTGGCTATAGCAACGTAGTTCAACACTTCACCAGTAGATTAATACTCTATTGTATTACTTGGCATCGATGATGCGATTCTATGGATGATACGAGATGTTATTGGAATGATAATTTCGGTACAATGCATAAATTCGACGACAATGATCACAATCACACTATCGTGATGACTAACCAACGGTATTTGAAATTCCAATCGCAGACACTTTGATGACCACGGTTTAAAAGAAAATTAATAGAAATTATACGGAATACACTTTGCCATATTATTCAGGATATTTCTTTTGCGGCAGATTAATCTAAAGACTGGTTGTGATTAACAGAAGATGATACTGTGATTGCTGCTTCACAATAAATTGATATTTAATTAGATTAAAACTTTCTTTTATAACAAGATCCTTAGAATAAGTAAAAGTAAATCAAAATATGTAAACAATTAATTTAATAAATCATACAACAATACAAATAGCACTCCAAATATTAACTTACAAGTTTTAATTTCATTAAATTAGATTCAAATATCCCGCGAACTGAATCGGCTCAAATTTGAACAGACACAGGGTGACCATGAAATATTTGACAGGCTTGGAACAACCGTTGATTGGTTTGATTTGTTAACACTAAGCTGATTCAACTGACGGTTTCGGCTAAAAGTGAAACTTTTGATTTTAAAAAATAAAAATTTTCAGAAATTTCGTTTTGTCCAAATTGAAATTTTTCAGTTTTTCCGAAATTTTCAACCAAACTGGCTGAATTGTAACAGGCGAACATAACACCAGGAGGAAAGTATCAGTTTTTTCAGTTGCATGAAAAAGAAATTTTTAAATTTTCCAAATTGAAAGTTACACGCTGTGGAGTAGAACTGATTTCTTTAAATCATAGGTAAAATCCTATTGATTGAATAAAACACCGCATAATGTTTAATGTATACAAATGTGTTAAATGTATTTGAATATATCGGTTATGGTTTCACATGATTAGCTATTGTTACGAATCATAGATTCATAATAGTTTTATATTTATCATAAAATGTATTCTTTCCCATTGTTTCTTAAATAGTATACAATGATTTGATTGCAAGAAAAAAGAAAAAGGAAATTAAAATCGATTGATTGTTAATTTGGTTTTTGTCTCCTTAAATTTGTGTCTCATGTAACACTAAATTACAATAAAATAGTTATTATGTTTCCATTTTTGTTATGATAATAATGTCACACAGTTGATTACAAGATTGATATAAAATAGATTGATTATCCAAGAGTAAATACTAGAAAAATGCAATTTTTTTAAAATTATCGTTTTCCACTTTTTTGTCATTTAAATCTGGTCTGGTAAAATGTCTTTTATGTTTTTCCATATTGTTAAAGGTACAAAACGAAATTGATTTCATACTGTCATATCCAATACATGTGAAAGAAATTCCAAATATTTTGTCACATTTTCCATTTAAAAAAAAAAAATGATGATTAAACATTTACGTTAATAACTAATTAAACACAATTGATTACAATAATTCATCTTGTCGACTTAAACTGGTCAAATACCATTCAATATCATGTATAACAGAATAAAACAAAATTTACATTTCTCCATAAAATTAATTAAAGAAATTAAATTGAAAAAAAAATAATAACAAATAAATTGTAAATAGAAAAAACAAAAAATTCTATTAAAATCGAAGAAAACAAAAAGATAATTAAAACAAATGAATTATAAACAAAAATTCAAATAATTCTGATGCCAATGATCATTAGTTTTATGCAGCGAAGACTTATTCAATTACTATTCGTTTCATTTTCTTCAATGATTTTTCTTCTTTCACATCACAGCAATTACTTTTATAGTTTCTATATTCTATTGTATTCTGTTCATTTAGTTTAATTACTCATTTCATAATATTCTCTTCAGTATTACATAATTCATCTTTTGATTAGTACGTATTCTCTTTTAATTTTATATTCAAGATTACTTTGTGATCATCGATCCAGAGTCGATAATTTCATTCATCATTATCTCAAATATTCCTATATAGTAATTAAATTGAATTTACTTATTCATTACATGTATAATATACGTATTCCCATATTGGGTTTTATTATAAATTGTTTTCGGTTACCATATTAGAGATGTAACATCTCACCTGATTTAATCTGATCCCCATTTAATGTGACTGTGTAGTACAATTATATTATGATTCACATAAGGTGGATCATTCCATTTGGCAAGAAATTGAACCGAATCAAAAAGGATCTTCACATAATATTAAATCAGTAATCGAAATAATGCGATTTTATATTTAAAAAAAAAAAAGAAGGTAAAAATACTGATTATTCGTTAATTTGAAATAAACAAAAACATATTTTTGTTTTTCCATTTCATAGAAGATTCACGTTTGTTTTTTTCTTTTTTTTTTCGTTTTCTGTGACATTGAATTTTTACTACAAATTAATTATTATTATACTTGTATTCTTGTATGCTTATCAATTAGAATAATAAGAATTACGAATCGAATTTCAATAGTCAAACTATAATGAGTGTATGAGATAGAGACAGAGAGCCAAGAAATAAAGATGCTCTCATTATTTCCTTATTTCAATTCTAATTATAAACATTAGTTTATTTTTTCACTTTAGATTAGTTGGTTATTTTCGTTATAATTAAAATGCTGGCCATGCTATTTTAGCATCAATCCGTTTATAGGCGAACATAAATCGTTGGCCTCGCAGTGTATGATATCGCATTGTTTGTGGATACTCCTGATCTGATACTATCGTTTCTACAAATTAGAAATAAACAATCATTAGAACAACTGATAATCCATTCACAATTTAATGACAATAATTACCTTCACCGCTGCTCAATATATACAAAGCATAATCTTGTGGATTCGTTATTCTCGCCTTATGGGCAATGATCCGGCATAATTCCTTCGATGTGGTCTTCGGTCGTACTGGTATTGTACGTGTCTGCAGAGATCCATTATATTCATCGGGAATAATCACTTTTAATACTGACGATGATTCAAATTTCACATTATCAATTGTATGATTATTATCACCCTCAATTGATCGGAAATTTTTCAGTACTTGTACTGCAGAACTCATTGCTGTCAACACGTAGCCAGTCTCGCCACTCAATAACGATGGCTGCAATAGACCCCACATGAATTCAGTCTCAATTTCAGCTCCAATAAAACCACATTTGGCCACCACATAAATCAATAATGGCAAGAATTCATCAGCACCCATTTGTTCACCGGGGACACAACGTTTTGACCATTCACATACACTGTTCACGAACCTCAACAGTGTGTCCAATTTCTCCAAAGGTAATTCAATCTCTTGTAAACGCCATAAGATCAAACTGAATCGTTTCATAACATCAGGATCAGGATTCACATTCATAGATGCCTAAAATGGAAGAATACCTTCGATAAGAATTCAACAATAGAGAGACTTGATAGAGTACACTTACAGGTAAACCAAAGTCTGAAGGTGATTTATCAGCAGCAAACGTTATATTATCAGCCAGCAATCTCAAGTCATCTGTTCGTTTATAGTGATCAACAAACAATCCGTAGAGGTGTTCTCGTAAGGGTAAAATCACTAATTGATGCATTACACTCTCCAATATTGTGTCCAAATTAAGGAATTCGTCTTGTTTCAATTGCGATCTGGCACGATCAACTTCACGCTGAAAATCAGCTTCACCATGCTTGACTAGGTAATTTTTCATTCCACTCATAAATTGTCGCATATTTCTCATCACTACCTGTGGCGTATTTTCATGTGATTCTCTAGTGCACGTTATAAAATGATCAATATTTTGTGAGAATGTTGATGATTTATCTTCAGCCAATGATACTGTATATGCACGTACTGATTCACCAGGACCACCACTCGTATTTGATTTATTTCTTGGATGACCTGTAATCACAAAAATCAAAAAACAAAGAAATGAATTAGATGAAATATTTAACAATGGATCCCCTGGAAAATAGAATTGTTACATTTAATTTAAGTGGTCAACAGCAGTGGGACAGTGGCATTACCCTTAAAGATGTTTATAATTTTATTGATTAAATTCCGGAATGAGATTCTAATTAAGATCTTAATCGCTGGCTTTTCTTTAGCCTCAACACCTCTAATCGCTCTCGGGCCCTTATAATGGCCAGGCATTAATAGTTTTTTCGGTTTCACTTCGTACACATGATCAATACACATAATGAGATCACCATAATCCGATAAACCAAAATACTGAGCTACATTATCACGTGTATTCGGTTGTGGTAATGGCACATCAACGAAATCATCAAAATTATCATACGATGCAAAATGCATTTCGTCAAATTCAAACATTTCACCCTCATCCGATGTTGAGGAGAAATACGATACATTATAATTCTCATCATAATCCACAGTATTTAATGATAATGATTCAATATCACCATCTTCACCATTTTGATTGTATTGTGACCATGTTTCGTCACTACTACTATCACTACCACTTTCGGTTTTACTCCATTGATCACATTCATGTACGATATCATAATCCTCAAGGATCACATCAGTTAATGTAAATGAATTATGATCACTATCATAATCAATTATAGTCCTTGACTCACTTGTATTGTCCAACAGTTGTATCGCCAACTGTTCATTTAATTCTTTTGTGTTTGATAACACATCAATATTATTATTTATATGGCCCGGTGCCGATTCAACATCTTTAGAGGGGCTCACGGACTTTAAGAATAATAACTTTTTGAACCACTTCATGATTTATCACTGCACGATTTCGGCCCGATATAATAAACGATCGGAATGTGTGCTTTTTAATACTCATCGACACTTAACAATTATTTTTAAACGTAATTGAGAACCGTTGTTTTGTTTTATTGTCTTATTATTATTATTTCACTTGAAATTTTGTTTTCTATTTAACGTAAAATTGGTATAGAAAACACCAAAAATTCATTCACTTTCTTTAACGCGTATCACTTCATTCAAATGCCGTATTGTTAACAGTCTAGTCTACACGTGTTTTATTACTGAGATGCACTTCTAAGAACTCAACAATTCAATAGTTGCATATTCCATCAAATGATCACTTTAATTTAACCGCATAGCTCGCAATTTAACAAAATTAAATTGAAAAATTAATGAAATAATTAAAATCACTAAGTTGAATATTCCAGCCCATTAACAGGATGATATTACGGAATTCCGCTTTGTCTAGCACAATTGTTTTAACAAAATTCCAATTAAACTGATTTGATTAAGTTTAGTCTTAAAGTGATTAAAAATCGGTTAATTTACCGAATGCACAATTGATTTAATCAATAAAAATTAAAAAAATGTTTATAACAATCACACGAAATAGTAAAATTGAATAAAATACAAAATAAACAATTTGGTAATTAATAACGGTTTTTGCGTTAGAATTATTATATGAAACACAACAGTACGCGTTTAGTTACAAATGCCGTCTGAGACAAGATAGTTGACGAATATCGAAATATATTGAAAATTTTAATTTTGTTTGCGATTCCCAGCACATGGATGCACTTTAGCTATTAGTATATACGTACACTGTCGTCATTTCTCTTTCACTTACATTTCTATTACAAAAAATTGCAAATGTCTGTACACTCTAATACCAATTTGTAATACATGCGTCTACAGTGTACACTACTTGAATGATCATCGATTCTATTTGATGTTTACTCTTCAACACTACTCTTGTAAACGTTTCTTTTTTGGTTTCAAACAATCAATTTTTAATATGAAATTCATATTGGATTTTATCAATTGTTCGTTAGACTATTTGATTTTTAGTTACAGACAAAGTACTACACACTTGTGTATTAAATTTAATAATAGACACAGTTGAATTGCACATTGAATTATACTTTTAGTCAATTACGAATATTCATCGTGTTAACGTATAATTGAAGTTTATTTATTTGATTTATCATTAGTACTTGATTATCCCTTTAATATTTCAATTTTAATTGTATCTGTTAATTAAATATTCTCTTATCATATCGATAAATTCAATACAAATTTTTTTCTCTTTATGACAACTCCGTGTAGTAATATGTTCAATACCGGGCTTGACCTTCAAGTCCTTTAACTGTGATCACAATTTTTGTTATCTCAAATTATATTAGTTTTTTTAAAAGTTTTTATTGAATATTTAACCAGAGGTCTCAGTAGTAACGTGAATTGAACATTGATGTGCAAAAAATTAAAACGTATAATATTTTCTTGGTTCAATTAAATCATATATTTACCCTTAATGTGTCAATATTAATGTGTAACTGTCCTGATTACGCATAGTTTATTATAATGCTTAATTAGTGTCTGATGTAATCGATGGAATTCATTGCAACTATAAAGATTTTTATTTGAAATTGTTTCTTTATACCATTTTTGAATTTATTGAATTTTTTTGAAATTTTCATTAAAGTATAACAAATGTGGTACATAGGAGTTAGCGATAACGAATTGAGATGAGGCACACATTTTAGCTAAGAATTGAAGTCATATTTTAATGTATAAAATAGTGCAGTGTCACCTGAATGTCTCATGGTAATCATAAAAACATCATTGCCATAGAATACAAGGGAATTTTTCATATTACAAAGCGATTTACGCGATGCACTGATATTCAACATACATTCATTTTAATTGACATATCATTTAACTGTTTTATGAGTCTAAAATCATAATAAAAAAATAATTAATTTACACAAACACATAAACGTGCGACCAGATCAAATAATTAATTCAACTGATAATTCTAAATCAATTAAGAAGAACTTGTTATGATTCATTTTAGTTATTTGTATGACACTGAGATACGATGAACTTTCGAATGAATCTAGAATCTACACATAAATTATTGAACTCAATCAATTTTTAATGGAATCAATTGATTCAAAAGAAAATATTTACCGATGATTTTGTATGATGATTAAGTCTGTTTGATCAATAATCCAATAATCAGACGTACGGATAAATTACAAACAAAACTATGTAAATTCCATAATTCCTAATATCTGACCCAAATTGCTTATTCTTCAATTTAATGCACATAATGCATTTGTGTCAGATGCGTAATCACTCACTTGACTTTACCCCAATTTTTACTATTTTATTGAATAATTGAAATTGCGGTCACCAGACACACCATATTAGACTATAAGTGATAGTGCAACAATATCAATTAAAACAAAACTATTTTGAGCATTAAATAATAACATGATCGTTAAAATACTGAGTAAAGTCGCATTCTCACTTCAACTGATAAATTGCGGGTTATAGGTTGAATCACTTAGAACCAGTTGCATTTGACGATTGATTTCATCAAATTGAATTGATTTATATTGAAAATATTTCTTAACAGACTAATCAAATATCCTGTATTTACTAAACACAGGATCGTGATCGTGATTCTATTAAATCGAAGTAATTGAAAGGCACATTTCCTTATCTTACTAATCAAATATCTATTTACTCACTTAGAATCTCTCGGTCTCTAATACTACGGCTCCTTATAATTGTTGCTATCTTTGGTGGCGGCCGATTATTACCATTCGTTGTCATCGATTGATCTTCCATTATGGTATCATCCTCTGAATTACAAATTGCTGAACGACATTTCGATAGATGAATTGTTTCAGACGTGTCTAAAATCAAAATTGTATACATCAAATCACATTATGAATATTGAATTATTGGACGGTCAAAGAAAACCAATGTCTTACCATCATGAGGAATAAATGAATCCCATTGTGAACTATCCCATGGCTCTGAAAACACTGTACCATCATCTGATTCAGGATACATAAGTGATGTTGTTGCATAACAATTTGAATTATTCTTGTCACGTTCCAAGTTATCATAAGACGACATACGATTCTTATTATTATTCCCCAATTGATCATTCATCACATTCAGATGATTTTCATTATATTTACGATCAAATGTTTGTCCGTTGACTATTGATCGTCCAAATGAAATATCCGGTAAACATAACTCGGGCATTTTAGCTGCTATTATTTGATGAACCGTCAATGGTTTACGGCAATTATTTTCTTTGGTATCGGCCGATGGACGAGTCAGTGTACGTACACCATTCTCCGTTTTGGTTGTTTTCCAATTCGCTTCACTCTCATTATCATCATCGTTACCCATGAATTCCCAACTGCTATCAACCGGCCAAGGATCAAAGCGACGCCGTTCACGTTTCGGTTTTTTCTTTAATTCATCTAATGAACCGGCCAATGTATTCTTTTCAGGTTCGGTGGGTGATAGTATTTGACATAATGGCAATCTTAACGGACCACTTTTCGGTGGTTCTGAATGACGATGATTTGATGGAATTGGTATCCCGATTCTTTGCACACGTCGTTGTACACTCAATTGATGTAATGCATCAGCTGGTTCTGCATAGAATGGACTGCCTTGTTTTGTTCGAATTGTCGATGGTGTGAAAGCCATCGGTGTCGAGGGGGAAAATGTCTTCATCTCTTTTGTCGGTGAGAAAATATCTTCTTTCAACGGTAGAATCAATCCAAGTCGATTTCTTGGTTGCATTATATTTTGTTGCTGTTGTTGTTGTAACTCATGAACAATGGCAAATGAATTTGGCACCTTTCTTTGATCTTCAATCGTTGGATTATTCAGCTGTTGTTTCAAATTATCTTGGAATGTTTTGACTTTCAAGTCCACGTCCATTGAATTACGGTCTTGTATGGGTGACAATATTTTTGATGGCTTAGCAGCAACTGGTGGCCCTGATTTTGATGAATCAACAGAACCAGCCGGTGATAGTAAATTGCCACTCAACGATGTTACTGTAGCTAAAACAAAATTATCAAGTTTATTAAATGAATGTGCTTAGTTTGTCATTTAAATACTCACGATGATCAGGAAGAAGATCAGGTCGTTTCCCTTGAGAACCGTCCGGTCGAAAACTAGAGAGTAATTGACCACCCCGTTTTATTGAATTATTCAGTTCCGTTTGGGTCCATAAATCTTCATAATCGCTGATTTTATCGCCTAATGCGCTACGACAGTAAACTTGTGGCGATTCTAATATGTCCGATTCCTGATAGTGTTTCGATTCTTTGCGTGCCTTTGTTGACCGTCGTATTCTACCAGTGGGTGTTTCAACAGACATCGGTGACATTAGTTTACGACTAGACGATTTATGTAATTTCTTTGATTCATGGGACGACATCGAATCAGTTGTGGTTTTACACTCACCTTCAGGTGATAAACGTTTTGATATGGTTTGAAACTAAAAATTAAAGAATACTCATTAGAGTTGATTGATAAATGATAATTACTTGATAATAAATTGCTTTACCGCATTTTGATTTGCTGTTGGTGATGTTATTTCAATTAGCTGCGGTGAATTTGGACTAGAGCCATCCACACTGAACGTAACTGTTGTGGTCACCGTAAAATTATTTCCGCCCAATTGATTGTCTGATTGTGATGACATTAAATTTGGACTAATTGGTGTTGGGGTCTTTGACCAACGTGGTGGTGGCATTGGTGGCGTACGCAATGGTGCTAAACTTAATGTATTCGGAGGCGTTGGACGTGGTGTTCGAATACAATTCATATTGGCATCACCTATAAAACTCGTTGATTTCTCATTACCATTCTCAGTTGGATGTTTATTAACAGCCGGTTGAATTGTCTTAAATGTACTCGTTTTTCCAACGATTCCGGTTCGATTTGTTTCAACTGGTGACATGGTCAAAACAACACTGTCAATTGATTCGGGACTGACAAGTGCTTGGGGTCCACCAGTGCTCGTAAAACTACTTAGACTAGACGCTGTGTCTGACGGTGTGCCAGCTTGACTGTTTACAACATTTGATCCTGTTGTCGGACTTAAAATACTATTGCCTTTGGGTGATGTATTGTTGATTGAACGTTTCAATGGAACTGGTCGTTGTTGATGTGGCCCACTAAATATAGTTGTACCAATGCCACTTGATTCGGTTTTCGATTGAATTGAAGATTGTACTGGACTTTGAACTGAATTTCTGGGCGCTGCCATTGGGTAACGCCAAAATTCTTGTCCCAACAGTGCCAGAGAACCCAATTGTTGGAGATTTCGTGCATCACGCAGTGCACGAGGTAGGCATAATTGCACTGGTAATTCATCACTACAAATAAAGTTAGTTGTCATTAGACTGCGCCTTATCAGAGATTACAGAATATTTAACTTACCAACACTGGGCATAGTGGGAAATCAACAACGGTATTGATTCAAACTTATAGCAGGAACTCTCTAAACTTAATGATCCATCTTTCGATTGGATTAAATAGTGTTCTATATATGGACCTGGATCAATTGGTAATCGCACTGATACGGCCATCGTATTTGGTTGACTACTTCCGCGTACAATGAAATTCTGCAATTAAACAATATTTCTCTCATTAAAATATAATTCCTTTCAATTAAACTCCTTATAATTGAATCGTATAAAATTATTAATAAATTTACGAAACATAATCAATTTGGTTTTTATTGAAATTAATTGTTTTTACGTTCATCAACCGCGATGAACATATTCGATCATTAACATAATTATCATATTAAACTTTTTATATGAAATTTTTTTTAATTTTTCAATTTTCCATCATATGAAAAAGCCACGATAATTAATTTTACACTGCAGATATGAGAAAAAATAAGTGGCAGTCAACGCAATTGGAAATGACGTCCAATAACGGACTGATTATTTATGAGCCATTATTGCATTCCATACAGATGCGTATAAATTATTTGCGAGTTTGGAGCTTTTATAAATATTGCACCGTTGTGCAATCAATGAAAAAAAAACATACAGAACAACCGGGAGACATAAAACGATGGAATAAAAATAACCATCCCTCTAGAATAACATTGGTGACTGCTGATGATGGGTCGACCACACCATAACGGTGAATATTAAAAAAATATTACAATTTATGTGATGTATAATATACCAATTTCAACGATTTGGACGGACAGAAGAAAACTTTAACTTGTGTCAGGAACAAAAGAAATGCAGTCCATAAATCACATTCCATTCAATGATTTTGCATCAGTTACCACTCACTCTCTCTTTCCCATCCCAACGATTTCCGATCATAACGCGTATTTTATTGATTCAGTGTACACTCTCTTCATCTTTTTTGTTTTTATCACATAAAACTAACAATCAATTGTATTCACTATAAATTTGTCTTTGACCAATATTATTGGATTGCATCATCCATTGATTAATAAAAACAGAAACAAAAAGAAAAACTTAATGCCTAAATTGATAACATAAATCATCATAAAATCGTTTGCTCTAATTCTTGTCAGATTCATAAAAATATGTAAAAATGTTCGCATTACAATGCGGTTAACGTCAATATGCGAGGAATACGAATAAATCGATAAGAAATTAATGAATCGTTCATAATTCATCATGAAGTCCGGGCCCAGTCGACGCTATACTATGAATCGTCCAGTAATGGTATACGTATTAAAATCAATTTTATTTCAGTTTTAGCCACATGCTGAGAACAGAAGTCACGTTTAAGAGGAATTACGAAATTAATGAGTCTTTGATAGTCGCCGTTACAAACGATACAAACTAAATAAAAACTGAAATAGTTTTGAATTAACCGCTTAGGGAAGGGTGACTTCACTGAAAATATTTTCGTGTGGTCTTAACGGTCTTTTAATGAGTTATTAAATAGAAAAATAAGGTAACCGATGAGATTGAATTAAATGGACTAGAATCAATCGAGACAAGACGATACAGTCTCTGATTCAATGGTATGTAAAGATAATGAAGGTGACGATAACTACCGTAAGTAAAGAGTATGAGATTCATTCAATTACGGCAACTGTTTGTATGAAAATATTATGCAAAAAGTTTTTGCAATTGATTTATGATACATACTCTTGTTGTAAGTTCAGAATAGAAGGTAAAAATGCCCGAACACGAATGAAATACCAGTGTGGCCAGTTCAATTTCCTGTAAAGTGATTTAAATCCAATAAACAAACTGAGGGGAATTGATTTATTATTCACTTCAGACGAACAGAGGTCGGCATCTTTACCTCCAAATTTCAACAACCATACGAAATAAAAGTTAATGAAGATATGCGATTTACCATCAAAAGGATAAATATCCTATTTTAATCATCATTTTTCTTCCATTTGGTATTGGTGTTGGTACACTTCACAACTCGTTGAGAACATAAATTTTAAAATTACTGAATCTGTTCAACCGAAATTGGAAAGTTTTTCACCAGTCTCTCTACCCTAATCAGAAGAAGATTACAGTTTATTGCCAGGATTCGATTTTTAATGTGTGAACAATCTCATATTGAATCTGTATATCCTCTCTATTTTTGGGGGGGTCAGAAGATATTCTATCACTGATTAATAGTTAAGCAGAAGGGATAAAAATCACAAATCACAGTACTGGATAAAATAAAAGTTTCAACACAAAACAAAAATTAGTATCCAACTATTTACAGTGACAATTTCCACAGAATAAATTCGATATATCTTATGATTCTTTCTTCCTGTATTTACTGAACATATTAAACTTAATCCTGTATCATTTAGTTCCATTCGACATAGGTGGTAAGTAATACATACGAGGGAGGATGAGAACTACAACCCATTACAACCATTTAGTATTAAAAGGGAGTGAATTCACTACAATAGAATTGCTGTGTGGCAAACAAAACAAATAGAGGAAAAAAAGTAAAACGCATTTGAAGACATAAATCCATTGATTTTGTTTGATTCCAGAAACCATTGAATTTTTATCGCACGAAACAAATTAATATTCTATGTTGCACTCGTCATGCTGCCGGCGTGATTTCAATAACCAGACATATAGACAATGTAACCATACGATGAACCACAATGATTGTGAATGATGCATACACAATAAATATGGAAAAGTAAATAGACGTAGTAGAGTGCAGAGGCCCATGAAAATTATGATATTTAGGGAGTCCAGAAACAAAAAAAAAAAACATTATTTGTCTTCACTGAATCAACTTTCCCTTTCTCTACCACCCAACACTGAACACAGAGAAAATTACTTGCACTCTTTTCATAGACCATCAATGGACCGAAGAACAGTTACACAATATTCATACTGTCCTCCAAACGTAGAGAATCTGATGACTAATGGTCTGAATCGTTATCGTACAGTTTACACCAGACATTCCACAGACTACAATGTGATAAAGTTTTTTTTTTCATTCGCTAGCCAAAATGGAATTAGTATTATTCGTTTCCTCATTGCTTGAATATAAAGTCACCGATATGAGATGGTGAATTAATTCATTCAACTGTAAATCGTTCTGATAAAATGTATTCACATTCAAATTATCATTTAGTAAAGGGCGCTAATAATTTATCCCCCCAGTTCTGTACAGTTGCAATTACATAATGTTTTGATCCCAATGAGAGATTACTTTGCAAATAAAAAAAAAACATTCTTTTTATGTCAGTGTATAACCGCTGGGATGACATTAGTATAAAACATAAAAGTAATCGTAATTAAAAACATCAAAATCAATGAGAATCATCGAAATGATAAAAAAAATAAAAACAAAATACATTAAAATCGATATGTTTAATGGCACACAAGAGATGAATAATAATCAACGGTGTACGAGGTATGGTGAAAACAGTCCAATAAACAAAATAATTTTGATGCAGAATTTACTCTTTATCTTCCATTACATCTGAGATTACAAAATGTTTAACTGCAATTGGTAATGGATGCATTTTATTTGCAAGAATAATCCAACGACCGTGACACTGAATTACACGCGATTTTATTGTTAACTTTCAGACGATACATGAACACTAAATGAAATGTAAAAAAAAAAACAAGTCAACATTGGAAATGTTAAGGGTTTTGGTATTTTCACTTGGCACAGCATCCAGAGAGATTGAAAACTTCATCTCACACTCTCCAATGATTGTGGATTTCAGCCACAGTGAAAACAATGAAAAACAAACGTACAGAGGGAAAATTCAACTGCACTCCTCTACTACTCCCTATCCGTATCATCTAGTCCATAGACTGAACATTTCATGGATCCGATTATTTAATGCTAAAGAGTGGTTTTATCGTTTTATGAGTTTTTGGCATAATTCCAGCGCCATATAAAATACATTTCATAATCGCAACGGTAAAATGCTGTAATATTTAATAATCATTCACTTTTAGAATTTATTACATCTCAATTTCTATTTTACTACAATAAAGAAATAATAATCTACCCGTTGCCTCTTTAAGACTCAATTCTGGTTTACGGTTTAATCTCTTTTCACTACACTGTTGTCTATAATACAACTGATGAGTGCAAATCTGTAAAATGATGAGTGCTAATTTTATGAAACAGCCGCCATTCAATGGACCTGGAATTTAAATAAGTGATTACTAACGATAATGGCAATTCGTGTTCATTGTTGGTACATTTACGAAGAAGATGGAAAACTAATTAAACATTTTTATTCATATAAAATGAATGGTAAACCCCAATTGTGGAATAAAAATTATGCAATTCATTCGTTAAGGCAAACGAATAAAAAAAGGCGATAATTATCTCATTTAGCAATCGAAATTTGATTTCATATTCAATCTAATTACAATAATCAATATTTCTTCTGTCTCACTTCAGCACGTGATGGTAATGCCTAAACTAAATTCAGTCAGGTAAATACAGTGAATTAGTATAAACTATTTATGGCAAATAACGGTGTCCCGCATTTATAAACTCGTATCATTGCATTAAGCGGCAACCGAGTTAAACATAAATGCATTATAAACCAAATATGAAACCACACGCATCTTTATCCAAGTGGAAAAACTGAATTTGTATTAAAACCATAAATTAAATATGAAAATTTATGTATGCTGAACGCCTACTAAATGAGTTACAGTGATTAGTTCGTTACCTAAATTGAATGGCAAAATATTACAATATTAAACTAAATCATCTGATTGCGATTCATTTGTATGTACAATTCAGTACTTTATTTAAATGTTTATAACGTTTAAGAACAATACACAACGTGATTTCATGCAAACGGTGTACATAAAACAATGGACTCATCATCAACTTTTTTTTTTGATTATTCTGTTGTCGATTTTTTTGTTGAGATGCAAATCATGAAATTGATCCATTAGAGTATTTTGCCGAATTTACAAAATTTTATGCAAATTGTTGTCTCTACAATCAGGACACGAGTTTAATGTTTGTATTTTGCATTTGATTATTTGCGATACTCTAAAACACAAAATCCATTCAATCGTATTCATCCTATGCACAGTGTCCTGTGACTCCCTTCATTTAAAACGCAGGTACCCATGTACACCCAAACAGAAAAGAAGTGAAACATTCATAATTTGACATTGCGTAAAGTTTCAAATGAGAGTGAGCATGATTTTATGCAAATTGAAATGATTAATACCGAGATTTAATTCAATTTGTGTTGTATTTAATGCAGTTAGAGTAGTGAAATGGATCTCTAGCTAAAAACCAACAGAATATCAAGTGCCAGCTGTTACCTCTCTTTCTCTCTATCTACGGCTATTCCACAATACCATTTCAAATTTATACGGAATCCAATGTAATCAATTTATATTCTCCAATCTTTAATCAGAGGTTATAATACCGTTTATGTAAAACTGTGCTCATACCGGAAATTAATTTATCTTCACCAAATGTACAACTAAAACATTATAATTATGTTCGACAATATTAATGGTTTCCAACCGATAAAGATGATCTTTTAACTATTGATATACACATCTTGGCAAATATACATATAACATATACAAATGAAACAACAACAGCGAAATTGAATAAAAAACATCGTCCGGAAGAAGGCAGTTTAATAAATTCTAATAATAATACGATTAACATTAAATCATGCTTAACGGCCAGCATCACATCAATAGCGAATTAGTGATCTCAGATCATAGAAAAACGAATAAGACGGATCAGCTAAACAGATAAAGACACATTGGAAACTATCATCTTCTAATTTATTATATAAACTGAGAATCAGTTTAATTACATTAAGATATAATTCACTCATGTCAGATGAATCAAATTATTGCATAGTTACTATTAGAAGACAGATAGAATAGATAGAAAATAAATGGAATGTTGTGCAATCAAACATAAATTCAATCGCGAATCAATAAAAACTAAGAAAAGAAAAATAGATTTTCACTAACATCCATCTTAGCGCTTGGGAAATGAAAAATCAAAAAAAAAAAACAAACTTCTTTCCCAATCTTTTAGATATAAAAGTTGGTAGTTTGCAAACAACAGTCGGTTGATAATTTATGTTTTTAACGAATATCCAATATTAAATGAATACAAAGAGACAACGAGAATTTCCGCCATTCAATTCAAGATTTATGTAATTCCATTGAAAATTTAGTTTCATGGTGCCACAAAGATTAGTTTTAACAGACACAAATACTTATTGGTAACCCTTACTGTTTCATCATTCAACTCATCTAAGACATTAAATGATTACCAAACTATTGATGAAATCAGAAAAGAGTTTAGATTTAACTTCCATTCAATTTTATAAATGACATACACGTTTAAGGTTACAAATTGATTCCACCAAAATAATAAACCACCTAAATGATCACTAACAATAAAGTTCAGAGTGTAATGCACATGATACAACGATTAATATGAGATTGATTGATTTCCCATTTGGGTACGATTAATACTCTGTCCCACGCAATTCAGATCTAATAAGTGAAACTTGGAATGCAAATGTGCAATCGTTAAAAGAGATTTTCTCCTCATTAGTCAAACACTCTGTCACCAATTTATCAACGCCTTTAAGTAACCGCCAACAACTAATTAGCAGACGTTCCTCAACGATCAACATAATCTCATCGTATTTCATTAATTTTTATATTTGTAGTTAAGTGAAACTATTTAAAATGCAGTAAAGGCCATGACAAACACATTAAAATAATTAGCCAAACAAAATACTAATTAAGATAACGTTTTATCAGTTAGATGAAATGCAATTACCAATTACACTAAAGACTGCTCAGCCTCTATCTGTCAGTGAATTCATTAATTTACATAGCAATTCATTTGAAACCGAAACGACAGATAATAAATTGCCAACCGAAATTATTTAAATGCAATACACATTAGATGAAAAATAAGAATTAAAATTGAACTCACCCCTTCTTCTTTGCCTTGCAGTAAATGAACAGCACCGGCTCTCTGGATACCAGGCAGAAACCAAATATTATGTGTTGTCCTTAACCGTTCGAGTAGGCCCACTTCACATGGTTGACTTGTTGAATCACCAGACGATTCATTTGCTGATGTTTCACCACCAGCTAAAATTCCACCATCTGAACTTGACACCAGTGACACTTGTGACTAAATGAAAATGAAAAGAAAAAAATTTGATTATTAAACTTTATGAAAATTCCATGTTTTTTACTTTAAATTTATAATTGAAATAAATCTTCATCATCCTCTTCCGTTGAGTATGGTGGATTTGAAAGATAATCATCTAAGGGTACACTGACAGGATCATTTTATAATTGGACAAAGAATTCATTCCTTTCTGCCAACATCATTTCAATAAATAGGATTATTTACAAGTATATGAACAGAAGAATAGCTAGTACGAGGTGACCCCCATACAAGAGCGCAACAAGAATCCGATCAAAGCCCATAAATAAATTTGATAATGAAAGTAAAATACGATGAATTGAACCAAAGAATTCGATTGAAAAAAAGAAAGAAGATTCTAAGGAAAAAATAAGAAAATAGGAAATCCCTCAGGGGGATGTATTTTTTTTATGTCGCCTTCTTGATAAAAAAAAAAAAAAA
>JXOR01000404.1:222329-334403 GCA_001014335.1 Coboldia fuscipes
AAAAAAAAAAAAAATACAAAAAAAAAAACGAGAAAAGTCTCCCCACTGTTGAATGATTTTTATGGTTCTTTTATTTTACATAAACTGGATCGATATGGAAAAACTCTTATACACCGGCACATAACAGTATTGACTGTTGTAAATAGAACAATAACTAAAGGGCTTTAAATTGCTTACAATACGTACATTACGAAGACAACAATTTTTTTTTTCACAACAACCTAATAGAGAAGAGCTCTCGATAGCTTTACTCTCAGTGGATCTCATTGTTTGGATACAAAGGAAGCCAATTTATTTATGGTCCTCTCACATGTATACCATCGACCACCACCGGTAGCAGACATGAAAAACAATATTTGAGGAAAAGATTTGGTTGAATTCAACCCAATGGAATAATCTGTGATTAGAATCGTTTCAAGTTTACCATATAAATTATGAAATCAAAGTGTAACTACAATCATAACGAGTACACACAGGGAATAAAACATTGAGTTTCCCATCCATTGGATTCACATCAATGCACATGAATATGTGAGATATTTTTTCATATGGACACCAACGAAAATTCAATCACACCACATAGACATATGGAAACTGTTGATAAAATTTTCATATTCATTGTTCACAGATAATAAAGCATAAAAACCCCGAAACATTGATTACTATGGATTCTACGCAATTTGAAACAGTACACTTCTCTTCTATTCAATTGAAAATTCATATGTTCCAAAGTCGATGTGAATGTGATTAGTTAACTTTATTAATCAATATATGGAGTTGTACCAGATGTCATTCAACCATCCACATTGATAACAAAGATGTGATTTTACTACTAAATCTGTATATAATAAGCAGCTTATGTCTCGACTACATATTGATTCATTCGATGACTTAAAAATTTATTTTATCCCCCATCCCCAAATTCATCAAATTGTCGTATCCAAAGTATTCAAATTGAAAATTCTATTTTCATCACAACGGATTCTTTGATTTAAAATAAAGCAACAGAAAAAAAACAGAAGTACAACAACAACAGTGAATCATACCAGAAGAAGCCTAACAATCTTAACGTATTGCGTGAAATGAATAATAAATAAATAATATTTCATTGTATTCTTACTGCTTAGTAATGCAGAAAAACAATAAAAAGAAAACTAAAGTAAGAAAAAAGATGGAATCTTTATGCAAAAGAAAATAAAGAATTTGAGAACTAAATAAGATTTCAAATAAGAATGATACATGGAGACATATCGGCTTCTTCATAGATTGAGACGAATGCGGAACTGTGAAGAACTTCAACATACGGTGTAACATCTTAAGACAACCAAAATATTGTGAATTGAATAAAAAAGAAGGAAATCATTTATTATTCTGTTGCTGTACTGAGACGTTCAAATTGATGGGCCACGAGGAAAGAAATAACGCCCACTGACGACAAACATCCAAGGGACACCAAAGATTAATTCGACCGTGAAAAGAAAAGTTTTACTTTCCCACAAAACAACGAATGAAAAACAAATTGAAAATTTAAATACTAATTCAGTGACTCTGCACATATTTTGTTGATATCATGGGATGATTGCAACTCGACCCACTCATCGTTGATTGCGACAAAACATTTGAGTCCTGTCGACACTACATCATCTCCTCATCTATTATTTGAATTGTATCGAAACTAAAATGTTTTCTTTTTTCTTTTTCCAATGGATCACACGAAAATTCGTTGTTCCTTTGTTTGTCGAAACAGCATCAAATATTCCCAAATAAAAAACAACTCTAACATCCAATACCCAATACCCATTGCAGTCTCAGACAATAAAGGAAAGGAAAATTTCTATTCAAAATCACATACAAGCTAATTAATGTTTCATAAGGCGATTAAGTTAACAATGTATCGTTAGCATCTTCTCTTCCTTTTGATTGCCAAAATATTTTTTTTTAACTTGATGCATTCACCCCAAGTGATAGACGACAGCCAATGAACCTGTACACTCACACTTAACTCAACTACGATTACCTTCGTAACCACAAGTATTAAACTCAAGTAAATAAATTCAATTTAACAAATTTGTGAATGAAATGTTATTTCATTTTTATTATAGAAGAGAAATATGGTCGGATGAGAAATGTAATGAAATCGAATAAAATTTAATTTTATTTTTAAAAGTAAATGTGCCGTAAGAAATTTTATTATTACGTTCACTTGGCTAAGGTAACCATGATTCCATGGTTTCGAATTTATTAGCCATACCAATTCAATTGATGAAAATTCTTAGTGGTTTCGCTTTTATTCCAATCACTTATTTCTTTTAAAATTTAATGCCAAATGAAAAATAAAATCGAGCCTTTTCTAAAGAATCCGGTGGACTGAAAACAATTTCCTTTTAAGGGGGGATAACCAAAATAGAATAACAAACTGGTCAGGTGGATAAAATTCAAGAAATATCTCAATTATGTACGCCAATAAAATGTTTTAAAACTACCCTCTGCTCGATGCTATACTCGAATTTCAACTACCTCACTCAACCACAAAGCAATGAGCTTTATTCAACTCTCGTTTAAATAATGTTCCTTAAGAAAATTAGAAAGACGTGATCTCAACAACTGATAGAATCATCATCTAATCCATACTGAATTGAAGATTTCTACGTGACATGAGTGAAATATCTAACATTCTATTACTTTATCATTATCTTACCTGGCTCAAATCATCGCGTGATAGTCCGTTACCAAGCAGTGCCTGCATATCATCGTCAGCAACACCACCATCTTCGTCACTATCAATTGAACCCAATTGCATACGACGGTTCCTTAACTGTGATGTATCATTCCTGGAATGACAACAAAAAAATAAATGAAAAACATTAGAATGTTAATTACAAAATTCAACATAAAATAAACTGATTAAATTCATGTGATCAAAGAGCCAATTATAAAGATGATATCATATCACTTCATTATTGAGGGACTCGCTGTTGATTATGCTCATTAAACATAACATAACTTCAAAGGTATTAGAATGACGTTGAAAGGAGCATCGTTAACTTTCAAGTTTCCTCTGTCTGTAATTATATTAGTGTCGGTTGATGTGAATTATTCACTTCAAAAAGCTTTAAAGTGTCTAAGTGTCATTGATTTGTCTTAAAAATGTTTCATTCACTAAAACAAATATTTTCGTAATCATATGTGTGTGGGTTTCTCCGCAATAACTTCAACAATCCATCCATTTATGTAATTCACGATAAGTTAACACCATAAGCTGATTATTATTAGACTCTTCATATCATTTTGTAGAATTTTGACTCATTTGATTATCATTCATTATGATACAAATTTATTTATTAAAACATTTTAATCCATCATTAAACTGATATTATTGTCATAAGCAATGAACAAATAATTGCAGGTGAATTGATAGAAATTACATAGAAACATTAAACAGAAATTTTAGTTCTGCTATCATAATATAGCGCCAGTCGTACATCATATTATTTTCCATCAAAGATTAATAGTAATCAGATTAAATGTTTATTTTCATTGCACTCTAAAAGGCGAGGCATTACAATTTTCATTTGATTATTTCAAATGGAATTCAATATGTTGATTTAGGTAAATGAACTTCTATGAATTTTAATTTATATGTTATTATTAACAGAGAACATATAAAATAACGACATAGAAACAAACAGAAAAAATATAGTACAAAGTCATAAAAGGTTCATTACAGTTTCACATAAAAATGAAATTGATTGCGTTAATATGCGACCAACATAGCAAAACATTGGAGTTGTGTAGGAGGACAAGATTTTTGTTTTTTTTTTCTAATTCAACTTGGAATTATCCAATTTAGTGGGTTTTACTTGGCACATGTGTAAACACTGGAAGATTAATCAATGCTATTTGTGCCAAAGATAATTGTAAGTGGCAACTTGAATAATGCATTTAAGTTGAAGACGGCACCAAACCTCAATGGTGCCAAACCTCCAATGAATATGCGTTTGTACATTTTGATATTTTAGTTCAATTTCATGCAGGTGAATGACAAGTATGTGGCGTCTTAATAATTTGATGAAACAAAGAATAATTTACAACAAGAAATTGGATTTCATCTAATATGAATTGATAATGTTAAATTCAAAACTACAAATGAACGTGATGATGTCACTTTAATTTAAAATAAAAATTTTATTCTTGACAATTTGCAATGAATTTTATAAAACTTCATTAGCAGTTAGTTACTGCCATTGCAGAGCTCTCCCCTATTCACATACGAGAATCATTAATATGGCAGAAAATGAGACGATTTCTTAATACGATATGAAATGAATACCACTTTGTTGGCAAGACAGTTGTAACTTTATCAGAATAAGCCATCGAAAAGTATTATGTCTTACAAGTGAACTGTCTGAACCACATAACAACTAAGTAAAGAAGAAAATAAATAATAACTTTCATTATGTTCTTGGACTGTTCAATGGGGAACTATAAGTTAGTCATATGTACGATTCAGTTTTCTATTCAGAGGGAGATTAAGAAACCATCTGGATTACATGGGCAAACTGATGAAGAACAACAACAACAACAAAATTTTCAGTTAACAGTGAAAAGAAAAATTAATTATGAAAGTTTTAATAATATTTGTATATTAAGTTGAAATAAACATGCAATAAATTCAATTGAACATGAGATTCATATAGAAAATAAAACAAATCAAATTATGGAAATGTACGCAGTTTTAATTCATATCGTGTGTTATCATCTAATGGGTGATAGTCTGTTTATTGGGAAAGTGCACCTTTCTACATCACCTCAAGTGAGAGATTTTGGGGCGAGAAAAAATAAATGAAGAAAAATAATCAGAATGTTTCAAAGAAAATATAAAACATAATTTCTTAATTAGTTGGCAAATGAAGTTTTCCTCTTAATGGTCTAATTGGATTCAGTAATAGATCGAAAATTTTACTTTCATTTCTTCGGTCACTTCAAGATAATGTAATAATTTCACTTTTCATATTATTAATAAGAAAGTAGCCGTCTGCTGTGGTAAATAGATGAAAATACACTTGAAATTGTTCACGATTTAATGTCGATTGGTGTCCATACATAGTTATTAAACAGTGACCATTTAATGCCATTAATTGTAATTGGATATCAAAACTCTCCTAGTCACTTATACCGCACAATCATTTGCGAATCATAATCAATTTCACGGTACTCTGGTAATACAGAAACATCGTTTGGGTGTTTCAAATAAAAATTATTTAACAAGAAAAATTAAAAACATGTGAATTTCATTAAATATAATTTCACTCAGACAAACATTTAATAAAAATACTCAAAATAAATTGGATAAGAAATAATAAGTCGACGAAAGTAATCTTAAACTTCCATAAAGAAAATTTTTAATTTAAAACAACAACATCATGGATCGAAACATTGAGTTTAAAAACGGTAGACATAAACATGATTATGGCATAGTGGAACCAACGCAATGTGGCTAAAGATCACATACACCAAATCCATTGGATTATTTCTTTCGAATTAAATTAAATAAGTATCAAACCCACTGTAATTCTGTTTCATATTAAACCCAACATTGGGGTCTTTTGTGTTACAAACCAATTCATCAAATGTTTTCAAAGACTCAAAACACTAAAACGAAAAACGATCTCAAAATACTCGATTTCAATTTTTAAAATGAATCTTTTTGACCGTCACAACACCACCGTTTGCAATTGGTATTTCTCTTCTTATACCAGCGGGAAGGTATTAGTTAGTTTTTCACAAAACAAAACCATAATACTTAATTTGAAATTCATGTATCCATAACATAAGAAATAAGAAAAAATAAATCGTGTAACCGAGTGACTTGTGGAGAGCTAAACTATCGAATAACATAAAAATACCAGCACGTTAGTACGTGATTTTTACTTATAAAATTCATTCGCACCATCTAAATAATTAAGATTGTTTTGTTGTTGTTTTTTTTTTCTTACTTAACCACAACAGTTAAGACCTTTGGATACCATTTGGACAATTCAAAACAACATATAAAAAGAAAATCAAGAAGTTTAACACCAGCAGTCAAATTCAATGAGTCTCTTTAATTGTATAACATTTTGTATGTGAACAATTATGTTGTTGTTCACTGCCACATATGGTATCATGGCTTGAAATCTTATTGACCATCAGATTCAGTTTAGTTGGGTGTATTACCTCAGTATTTTGCAGCCAAAATCATTAATAATCATTTCAGATTCACGCACATAATTAAATCGTTAAATAGCTATGCGATATTGATCATACTTAAATCATACAATAATCTCATAGCGTCTGCCTAAAATTTTAATTACCAGCAATTGGAAAAACAATTAAAATTCAATAGTCTCAAATACCGTTGTGTTTATGTGATTAGAGGCCCCAACCAACATTTGTATAATATCCATTCTAAATTTATCTCAATCGATAAAGTACTGTTGTTATGTAATTTATGATTTAATCCGAATCGAAAAACAAAACATAAATAACTCAAACCAAATAAATTGTAATAATTTTTTACTTTCCAATTGATTTATTCTTTGAAAGTAAATTAAAGAATCAAGAATCTTGAGCATTTTATTGTTTCCATTAAAACTCCATATTAAAACGAAAATATTTCTTTTTGCGTTATTTTTTCCCATCTGGAAATCACAAGACATAAATGGAATTCTGTTGAAATTGAATGCCAAAAGAGTCAAATAAGAGGTTCCCATAGAGTCTCACCCACCCAGTTATGAATTTCTTATTTTATATTCTTCCCAATTCATTACTTAAACTCAAATGTTCCATTCATTTGATTTTGAATACTTTTCTTCTTATTTTATTCATCATTATTCATATGAATCAACATTATTTCTTTTACAATGTTTTTAGCTGTGTCTCAATTATATTGCCATTCAATATACAATATGAAACAAAATACTATTTAATGTGTTAAATCGGATTTAATGCGTAAACTTCATATTATTTTTGTTCAATAATCAAATAGTTTGTTTACCAATTTTCTTAAAATGAAACACGCCTTATGTAACAATTTCATTGAATGTTTTGTTTAAACCACCTTCAATGGCAACTAAATTCTATCATCTCTCTATCATACCGTATACCAAATACTAATAAAATGTAAATGTTATTAGAACGATCAATTTTCTAAAGTGACTGCTGTAAATTTTTATTAGACGAACTCAAACTACATCAACCATGGCACATCAATGGACTTGTTAATAAATGCCAAACAGTGAATAGAGAGTCTGGTTCCAGTAAACTTCCCTATTATTCCCAAAACATCTCCACGCCAATCTCATTCTATCCATCTTTCAATCGAACCGTTCATATTCTGACAACATTGTGGAGTCAACTTAGTAATTTGAGAACAACAACTCAAATTCCTCTTAAGACTCTATCGCATACCTCCATCTCATCCACATCTTAATAGACAAAAACATATTTATGCTAAAAACCAAATTGGTTGAATGGTACTGACATATAAAGTAACCGAACATCACGTATACCATTTCTCTGAATAGGAACAGATAAAAGGGGTTTTGATATCATTTCATTTCCTTATCGTTATGCTCTTAGATTTACAAATGGAAAATATTTCCGACTCTATTACACAATTCTTAAAGAATGAAATCGTCTTTCCCGTCCCATTTAATTAAAGTTTAACATTTTAAAAGAAAATTATCGTTTCGGTGACATTTTAATTAACTCAAAATAAAATCACGGTGTATGGTCACACCACCACACACTCAGTGGAACATAAAAGATTTTAACCAAAGGAAATAACTAATTAATTAAACATTAAAACTAATTGTTACCATTTGGAATTCTTGAATTGAATTTCAGCATAACGGCGACATAGTGGGCCCTCGTTAGGACTTAGCAATGTATCCATTGGTACTGGTCCCATATCTAATTCATCTGTACCATCGTGATACGAATCCCTTAATTTTGTATGAATTGCACTCTTTAATTTCTCACAAATAAAATATTCTTCACTGGTCGATGATGCCATCGAGTCACGATTACGATCAGACAATGGACTTGAGTTAGCTGAACCACCAGCCGATCGATTACCATTTGCCATATCATTGAATTTAGTTGATGTCTCCAGATTGTTCGTGTCAATCACTTGGGATTCACTGGTTCTATCATCCGATTCAACCAATGAATTTCGATTATTATCAACATCACTTAATACTTCCGATTGCTTCATTGTATTATCATAATTTAAATGTTCCACTACTTTGTCACTGTGGATACCATTTGATTCATTACACAACTTTTCATTTACACCAATCCTATCACTTTGGGATTTCAATTTTTCATGTTCTATAAAATCCATATTGATCGTTTTACTGGTCAACTTAAGTGATGTACGTTTCAATTTAACATCAACCAATTCATTCATGTTATTCTTAAGTGTGTTTGTTGATTTAACTAAAATACAATTTTCATTCATTACATCATCTGTCTCAGAATCTAATCCATTCTTTTGGTATCCAACATCATCTCCCTTGATAATTTGTACATGATGCTCTTCCGTCTCATTCATTATGATTAGCGGTGAAGGTACACTTAATCCACAACTGTCTGATTCCAATTCGGTTGTTTGGTTACCCAATAATTCAGTTGGGGGTAACATTATTTTCCTGGCCACACACTTTTAATCATTTATTCATTCACTTTTTTTCCTTATAATCTAGTAGTAACACTGGGTTATTTGTTATGTTGAAATAGTACATTTCTTTGTGGGTACACAATATACACTTTGTTCATGACTGGAACATCACAACCGTTTAGGATTTATGTGTTACATGTGATGGTCGACACAACCTTTTTCGCTCCAATTTGATTTTTCTGTGTTTTTATTTTCAAATTAAAAATTTATAGATGAGAATACTCGAGAGTCAAATGTGGAAAATTTCTAAGGAAAATCAATATGAAAGTTAGATAGTTGAATGCGGAAAATTCGAATTCAAACTAAAGGTATGAGCACAATTTAAGAAGACCTTTCATCGGTGAAATTATTTATTCAAAATCACTTTTTTATGTCTATGCAAACACAATCATTTCGAAATCAATGGCAGTGAGTACCGCTAGAACTCATAACGTCACGGATTTAGCTTTAAGGATATGGTAACTGTGATTTCATTCCCTTTGAATTTACCAAAAAATAAAAATAAAACGATAGATCAAAATAAAAGTAACAAATTGAAAGAATTAAAGCCTTCAGGCAACATAGAGCTCTGTAATATCCTTCCATTCAGTATTCAAATAATTCAATTTTACTCATTCTCTCTAGTCAAAGTAGGAAGTATCTAAAAGTGTCTATATGTAAACTGAAAACATTTTATGTTTCGGGCGTTTTTATATGGGAAATTCCATTCACAAAACGAATGGATCATTTTTAATGCATTAGAATGCCACATAGAATCTCTATATTCTCGTTACTCGGCGCAATGAAAACCAGAATTTTTGCAATTTTCAATTTATATTGGGCAAATTTTCATTTTAGACGATAACTGTCTATTTACACGAATCCCAAAATGAAAAATCTCAGATTAAATGAATCGAAGTCAATGGCACTACTTATTTTTAAAGAATTTTCATCAACAAAAAAAAAAAGAAAAATAAGAAAAGAATAAAATTCTCAACGCTGCCAAGTAAGAAAATATTCATCCGTAATTCCAAATGGTAATAATAGCAGTTTTCCATACATTTCATACAACGAGATAATGAAAATGATTGTTCGCATTATTTAAAACGATTCAAAATGGCTCAATAAAATATCTAAATGTTGAACAGATTTTCTTAATGCATTACTCTAATAGTTTACCACCCATTTATCACATATTTTATATTTTTCAAAACCGGCACCAGTACATAGTGAACCCGGAAAAGAATATAAAAAAATTTCATCAATGAAAATCTATTTCACGCAGATACAATATCGCATAGTTTTCTATAGACATAATCGAGTAAATCTTGAACTATAATCATATATTAAACCGATCGCATGATTCAGTACAAAGAAATTAATGGTATTCAGACAAATCAATTAAAACTCGTCACACTCTAATTACATACTCAATTGACTAGACGATGGTTTTAATGAAAATATTTTCGATTTTTTTTTTTCATATACTCATTTATCTCTCAAATTTCTTTTAATTTCATCGATCAGATGAGACTTCTTGAAATGAAACTGATTACTTATGGACCACTTTTACAGTTGAATTCAATGAAAATAAAAATAAAAACAAAACATTGATAGAAACCATTCAAATAATTCTAAAAAAGAAAACGAATTAACTGATTTCAAATGAAAATTTTGTAATTTGATGCAGTTCCATAATGTTCTTCTCACACACATTTTAATTCTAACCAATTAAACCGTTGAAAATGTGCAATAAAGTGGCCCCCCTATAAATTATCATACAGCACACACAGTGAAACGATTAAAATAAAACAAGAGATTCTTTTTTAAATTTTAAATATAGAAAACTGTGCCATATAAACAATGATAGAATTTAAACAAGTTGGATGTTTTGTAAAGAACAACACCTCTTAAAGGCTGTTTATTATGTTACATCAGTCAAACATAATCATTTATAATTTTCTTTAAAGTTTTCCCACTTTACAAAAACTAAATCCAAATGATAGATATACTGAATAGAGGTGAATAGTCATCATTAGAGTATGCGAGTGGGTACGTAAATCAACGTATCATTCAAGAAATTTATAACAAAGTTATAATTAGAGTAATTAACATACTCTGACACTTAACAATCGCAATTACAAAACAATTATGATCGTACTGAAACAATACTTGGAATTAAAATTGAACAAAAACCGATTTATATCTTATTTGTTTCTTTTTCTTCTCGTTCAATAAATTATTGTGGTTTAATTGTAATGAATAAACTATTTGCGATATAAAACTTCACTTAAAGGCGCGAGTGATATTCACTTAAGACAACTTTACACAAATGACTCATAATTCTCATTGTTATTTATGTATCGACTGAGAGAAATAAAAATTTATGTTGTTTGCTAATGTTCAAATGGGCCTCTTTTTAAGTATAAATTTTTTTTTTAGTGATTGCCCTTTCAACTGTACGCACATAATAAATTCTTGTAATTTTAATATTCTGTTGCCTCCAAATACCACGATTGGCATTAAACAAATTCAATATTTATTGTGTGAACTTTCGGCATTTTATTATTTATTCCCATTCGGTTATTTTAACAAATGGTTAACCTCTTTTTTTATTCACAAAAAAAAAATTTGTATAAAATTTAAAGAATTACATTGAGATACTAAGTGATTTTTATTTCAAATCTCAAGTATCAAACACATTTCCGCCGTTCGAATAAAAACCGAAATCACAATCTTTTATAATTTATACTCGAATATATAGAAATTAATCACAATCAACGGTGTATCTTCGTATTATTACTCTAATTATCATAATTATAATACAATAAATGTGAATGAGATTCACCAGTTGGCCAATGAAACAAACAATAAAAAGTAGAATTCGTTCTTATTTGACAAAGATTCAGGTAAAACCGAATAAAACGCAACACACTAACATAAATTTAATTCACTCTTATTGAATATTTATACACTGTGTGTTGTTACCTTTTTGTGTTCTCAATGAAACGCGAGCGTTAAATAAAATTTACGTCTATACCGAATGAATGCTATAACAAAACTGGTCTGCTCTCTTTGGTGAACCACTGCTGCTACGTCAGATGTATTCCAAAAATTTCAAAGATACAATTTTTCTGAGAGAGAACCAATTTTTTTTTTAGTAACGGGTGTGGAATTTATATGAGAATTGAATACAAAATTCATATGTTTGGGGTATAGAAAACAAGTTGTTTTTCAGCTCATTGGATTCCTATCTGATGTGCAACACTAGAAGAACAACAGACTGCAAAAGCAATGCTTCCATTCAATATGAACAGTTTTACTTCCAGTCCAATTCTCTCTCTCATATTCTCATTTATTGATAAAAGTTTGTTTTGTAAAATCGCATGTGATACAGCGGGAAGTGATGCATTCAGTAGCGGCTAGGTCGGATGCTGAGAAATTGCGATAAGGGGAAACATCATAAGATGAATTCCATGGTTACCATTTGGCTACCAACCGAACAATTCTCTCAATCGCATCAGTCAGTTTCTCTCTCGTTAAGACAATTTCCATCGGGAAAATTCAGTCATTCCGTATGCAAATACTTTGAAAGTCTCGTGAATTATAAATTTACAACGTAGACAGAAATACTGTTCTGCTACATCGGAAGATGAATCATTCATTCCTTTTCATCTCATACCACTGATGTTTGCTACAATCTTCCGTTTGAATCAAAATGGAAAAAATAAGGGCAATCTTTTTCCGGCTGTTTTTCACTTCGCCCTGTAGCAACTTCGATCTATAGAATATGCATGCACTCAACGGTTACCATGACGGTAATTAAATTTTTTCTCTGTTTCTCGTTTTTAACAAATGATTTTTTTTGTTAAAAAATGCAATCGAATCTCTTGAGACGAAGTCATTATATTGATTTTCTTTCTTCTTTTGTTGATTAGAACAAACTACACCTTCAGTCAGATGAAACGAGTAACATCAATCGGTTTAATTCAACCCCAAATGAAAATAAAAGAAATTCATTTTTTAAAGAAACTACCCTACGATTTTAAACAGACAAAAAATGCATTCATTCGCGTTCTCTAAACAAGTGCAATTGAGTCTCACCACGAGTTTTTGCTTCCAGTTACACACTAATGCACATAGTAATTCGCTCTCCCTCTAATTTTGTTGCTGTGGCTTAACACTCTGCATGATACCATATCAAATTCAAATTATAATCTGGTTCGTATTTAGTTCCCTACGCAATAGTAGTTGGTTAATGTACATTAGAATTATACTAGGAAATGGCACGCGTGCTCTTTGAATTGGGTCGATAGATTATGGTGATGAATGTAATGGGTGATGCAGTCATACAAGTGAACTCATAATGTGGTGGTGACTGATGAGCTGCAGTAAAAGTGTGCCGAACCTTAAAGACTTCACTCATGAAAGAACAGTTGGACTAATTTTTTTTAACATTTTAATATGAAGCGATTAAGACAATGTGCTTATGACTGAAACTACCGAATGGCCAATAGATAAGAGTAGCGCAATAAATTCATATCGCGGATTAAAGACATACAGTTAGAATATTAGTTGATTCATGACTTTTGTCGAAAGTCAACGATTACATCCAATTTAGGCCATTTAAATGCCAATAAAGGGCAGTAGTCGGTGTAATCAGAATATTCTTTGTTATCACAATTGGTTATTGTTCTATGATTATAACGTTCCGTTTCATTTTAATTCCACGTCGTTTATCGTATGAGAATTACAATAATAAAAAAAATTTTAAATGTGAATCATAAATTCATCATAATTGAATGTCGAACAATGGATTGGTACGAAAAAAAAACTCTCCATTTTAATGCCAACAATTAGGAACATAAATTTAATTCAATTCTAGTACTTTTTTTCGGGTTGCCTTTTTCTCTGGCATCAGCGGGACAATTAAATTAATTTTATTATGCCAATAGGATGAGAGTAAAACTGGCAAATTGCTATCATATTTGCATAGTGCGATTATATTGCCGAAATACTCATCGTTTGTACAGAATTTTTATTTTTGGCGAATGAAAATAGTCAATGGGACAATATTGTGGTCATCTGGAGTACACAAGAATACCAGACGTTCATTCCTAATGTAATTTATGCTAGAATCATAAGTCATATATTTTATATTTATTCATTTGTAGGCAAACAACGTTGATAATATTAGAATCATTACCGCACATTTCCTCCAGTTATCTCAAGTTGAATCCTTTGACTCCTTTTCATATGATTTGGATCCATTTGTGGCTAAATCCAACCACTCATTCTCTTCTCACCATCAAGATGATTGCATATAGAAACGAATGACATTCTACCATTGTTGTGTTGTGGCATCAACGACCGTATCATAACGTTATGGCATTTCTTTTTCACCACAAAAAGGCCTTTCAGTTTTTGGGGCTCCTACCCATTTTATTATAATTTCTATTCTGTATCTGGGCTAAAAAAAAAGGAAGTGAAACGTCTGCATTCGCTATATCATAAAAGAAGATTTAAATATCATTTCTCTTTATGTATTTTATTTATGCGCTCAATACAAAGAGCAAAAGTGTCAGTGAAATAAGAGATTAGAATGTATAAATTCCATCAACAATTTCATACACGAGTTTTCTTGTGTTCACTTTAAAGAAAAATGAAAATCAGGAAAATTCTTCACTTGATTCAAACACATTCAATCGCATTGAAATAAAAATGCAAATTTTTGTTCTTTCTTTAGTGAATCCACCACAGGGGAGATATGATGATTCGCTGATGGTCTCCAAGTCGCACATGACAGATAAAAACAAAATGATAGAGAAAATTGAATATGAAAAGTTACTATCCGCTGGTGAGATTTTTGATGGGACAATAAAAGCCATGCCATTTCAACTGGTTTTTTCTTCATTTCAATCTATTCTTGGGTTCACATTTATGGTAATTTTGTTCTCCAACAATTTTAATTCACGATAAAAAAATTATTTTCTCTTTTTTTTTCGGGAAATTTTTAATTTTCACTGGCATTTAGTGTTGCCATTGAGAAAAATATTCAATGAGATGGTTGACACATCCTTTCGTACATTCATACTCTAACCATTACTTAACTTCAATGGGTTTTCCATCGATATTAACTGAGAACATTATTTACCAGAGTTTTTATGATGTTTTGAGGGTGTTTGATGATTCACAAGTTTTTCTATTTTGGATGTTGATTAAAACTGACCGCATCAATTCCAAAGTCTTCATATAAAAATAATATTTTTTCCCATTCGTAAACCATAAAATCATCAACATAATTTTTGTCAAACAGAAATGAGCAAAAAAAATAAACTTTTTTTTTATGTTTTTCCGGTTTTACCACCCTTCACAGTTATCATTTCACCTAATGTTTGTCACAAAGGACCAAATATTTTTATTATGACTGTAAAATTTTATCACATTCAAACTGTAATACAACAGAATGAAAATACAGAATCACTCTCATAATGTTTATCACAATCCGTTTGATATCATCTCTGTGTATTATGCAAACATTAAATTTCAAAAGTTATGCTTTTCATCTTTCACTGTATAAATCCATACCAGAAATGAAATTATCAGAATATTGTTGCCAAATAATTGAAGGGATCTATACATTTAACGTTGAATATTTTCCAATTTTATTTGCATATTTGGTGTGATCACAATTTACTAGAAAAAAATTGTGTTTTTGAATATAAATTGAGACTCCAATGAATAAACAACAACCATCAATATCCCTATCCCTCACCATTAAATTGCCATCGCACCCTCCCAGATACACATGCAATGAAATTGAATGCACCTTTAAACTGTTATGTTTTACATAATGGACGCTTGTAAACATCAATCAAAATGAATAAATGAATTTGCATCGAAGAATGCATCCACCAGAGTTTCATGGTTACCAAGGATTCAATGTTAAATTATCTCAAGAAGATGCATCGAGTGGATTCTTTGTTTGCATTACATTGGTATCATACTTTCAACAACGTTATTCATCGAACACTTCATTCAAGTGTAAATTTGCTCCACCAGACTAAATGGGTTTTTTGTCTTAATTGCTGTTGCTGCAGGGATACCACAACAGTTTTCATTGCCCACTCAGGGGTGATACCACAAATATGAATTTTGGATCAACAAATGAATCAACCGATAATAGTTAATTGAATTGGTTTATCGATAGACTGGCAATCGTTTTATTTGACCATTAAATAAAATAACGAAAAATTAAATGTAATTTAGCATGAAACCGTAGAAACCATCATGCATTCCAAACGCATTTAAATGCAATAATTTCTGCTTTTTTAGAATGAAATTGTATTGGTATGGTGAATGCATTTCTAGAATTATTGTATTAGTTCTGTGGCAGTAAACAATTTCTAATTGAAATCATATAATTAATGCGTTGAATGTCGGACATTTCTGTAATTTATGTATTGCAATTTGTTATGCATATTAAATAAATTGTAAACAATACGAAATATATTGTAACGAGTTGACTGATAAAACCACTCTAGTAGCAAACCGATAAATTTATTAAATGCATCATGCAATGCAAACATTTAAATTAAAAGAAGATGAGAGTTAAAACATTAGCAATTTGCCGGTAGAAGTTTATTTGCACGATTTTGGAGTTCAAATGCTTCAACTATGAGTTCGGATTTTATACGTACAACTATTTCTAAACCCAATCATGGAATTGCATACAGTCAGGCGATTTAGAAACAGACGCCTTACAGTTGATTATGAAGTGAAGAGAAGAAAGTTAATCTTCGACGAAGTGATAGGAAAGAATCGTATAAGAGAAGTCAGAAAATTAAGGAACTAGAAAATAATAATCAAAGTTTAAAAGGAGTTAAACACCTTAACTTACACATTACTGTGAAGCTCATTTAGTTCAAACTAGTCTACAATAAATAGTAAATTTAATTCCAACTAACAGCATCTCGTGTGTGAATTCAATGAGTCAAAAAGAGCCCAAGAATTATTACAATTAAGACTATGAAGTCATCCCCAACGGTGTAATATCAAGGAAATATTCTATTTAAGGTACAAATATGTAGCATCAAATTGGTAAATGTGTCGGTTTCTGTACTTGTTTTAGGATAATTAAATTATAGCAGCTCCACTTATTCCCACCCACCAATATTGAGCCTCTCAAGGGAAACATTTCAACTTTAAACGATTTTTTTTGGTCAAAAGATCTGCTACATAACCCATTTCACTCACACTAAACGTTTATATGAAGATGTTCTTCCTGTGGGATGCTACATTTTTAATTACGAACAAAATGTTTAAGGAGCGACAGAAAAAAGCACAACTTCAATTAGATAAAATAAAAACGGTACGATGTCTGAAGATGTTATTCGTAATTGAGAATAAGAGGTAAAACATCAGTTGACAAAACATACACACACATCCAATGGTACAATCGGGGGGAAAAAGAGTGAAATAATTAGTGCTTTTCGTCTTGAATATCTATTTCTGGATGCAAGTGAACACATCAGAATCACAGTAAATTGATGCCATCGAGCACAATTTTAATTCGTTTATGTTAATTTTAATTAATGGAGATTGTACAAGAACTGATTTTTCTAACTGTTTAACATTCAAAATGCGTTTCATCCCGTATCTTTCGTCTACTCTGACCAAAAAAATGAAAAAAAAACAAGGAGACATCCCCAATCCCAATAGAATCAAAAGGGAAATAAAAAATCTCAAGTCAAATTCAATTCATTATCGTCTGTATTAGAACAAGAAGAACCGTTTAATAAAATCACAGACTCCAGACTGCATTTTCAAGGTAAAAATATTCTTCAAATGTAATTAAATCACATCTTATTTCGTCTTACACCGATTGAATCATCATTTATTACTGTGATGTATCTGTTTCTCAGCTGCTATTTTTGGTGTGTCCGAGATAATTGAAATGGTTACATAAAAATTTATGATTTTGTTCACATTAAATAAATGGGAACATACAAAGTATCTAAAGTGTTTCATTTAGAGTTAAGAGTGTCGCGCATACAATGATCAGAACAAATTATTTCTGTATTTACATTATATGGTTTAATACTTTTTTTTCTTTTTGCCATTAGCGATAAGATTATTATAAGTAATTTTCTCATTGGACTTACCTCTTTGGATTGCCAACGGTGGCCAAGAAAAATGCGGTACATTTTGATAACCCCATAATTAACTAATCTGCACTACTATTGTTGTCCACTGTCTTTTAATATTCAATGTAGTTCTTATTCTCCATAGAAAATATGATATTCATAAATGATAATCGTTGAATAAAGAAAAAGAAACCGACATTCACACAATTAAATATTTCTCTCTTTTCACAGAACAATAACTGGTTGAATTCTTCTTTTTTTTTTTGGTTTTATTATATTTCATTTGTGATTCTAATTAGCTAAAATGTGGTGGTCATTCGTTAACCTCACCTAAATGTAGACACACGGGAAGTTCTATTACGATAGCAAATTTAACAAAATAAAAACCAACAACAGATGGAATAAAAAGCACTTCAATTTCACCTGAACATCCAACGAACATTTGATTACGTTTTTATTATGTTTAGTAGAACAGGTTCTCAATTCAGATTAACGAATTAAATGAATTTCAATTCACTTAAGTAAACTAGAGTACCCAAACTACAATTACTAACAATTAATTTTTATCATTTGAATTTCACCACAATAAAAATTAAACTGATCACAACCATAAAAATACCATTGATTCACTATAAACCTTTTCTTCAAATTATAAATACAAATAATTGTTATTTCGTGACTGAAATGCATTCATTCTTATGAACAATTAGGCAATAGTCAACTCATTAAGAATCAACCTAATCCGATTATTTCAATTCCTTGAATTCACCAGTTTCCATATGATGATGTCTTCTAATCATTTAGAAGCAGATCATATCACTTCCACTTAACACGAAACTACACACGAGTAATTACTGAAATTTTTAATTAGCAAAAACTTTGAAAGAATCATCCAATTTTGGTTTCTGTTTTCGAATGAAAATTACACAACACACGACTGCAATACCCGGTGAGTCTTCTCCGATGGACTCAAAAATGATCACTAATCGCAATAATAATGAAACTTACTGTGTAAACTGAATTCATTTTTTTTTCGCTAGTAATTTGCTCAAAATATACACCGAATCCGAGTCCAATCAAGCAAAAAATACATCCAGAGATATGTTCAGTTTTAATCAAAATAGTCTAATGTAAAAATGTGTACACCTCATCGAAGAGATTACACATGGAACTGGTGTTCAGTGCAAAGTGGAAATACGTGTATAAACATTTAGTAGCATAGGTATCATATACACCTAACATAGAGAGATGTACACTCTCTCGCAATCAAGTTTATTTTGTTTTTTTTTTTTATTTTTGCTAAAGCAAATTTTTTATATCAATTTTATAGTGGAATAAACGAAGAAATGGCTTACAGTTATGCGTACTTCTTTCAGTAATTTTTTTATTTTTATATTTTCGTGAATCAAAGACTGATAAGATAAAAAAAAAACGTCTTATTACATTTTAAATGACTCGATCGAGTATAACCATATCAATTCATTTAAATGTGAATTTAGGTGAAACAGTTCTATCGTTTACTTCCAATTCGTTTCAACTTTAAAGTGTATGAGTAGTGGAACACCAAGTGTTATGTATTCTTCTTGACATTGGAATTTTGATAAGAATGTTATCGTTTTCATTTTATTTCGATTCATATTCTTATGCAAATATTGCAATTGTAAATATGTTATTAAAATATGTTTAGCTTGAGAGTAAAAACTAATATGCCAAGTTAGTGTATTCAGTTTGAAAATCTTTAAGTAAATTCTGGTTATACTAAATATACCCGAACAAGGGGAACTTCAAGCCGCATGAAATCAGATATCATGTTTAAGTATTTCCGGAATTATTTCATTTATTTTATTATAAATTTATTGACCGTTTGCTAAAATTAACCAGAACGATGACGGATCTTAGTGAAATAAAAATTACAAATTTAGTGCTTTCAATTAAGAGGAGTTTCATTTCTTTCTTCATTAACTGTTGGATAATTTCAATTAATTAGTTACGTAATTATCATTGGCTTCATTTAATATCTAATAAATGTGGATTTAATGATATTAAATTACATTTGATTACGAATATTTATCTCATTAAAATCAACTGATAACTGTAAGTAAACAATCCGCAATTTTTAACCTTAGCCAGGTGTCAATAACATCAAACTTTTCAATTGACTTTTTCAAATTCTTATGTTTCAATTTATTTTTATTTTTTTTTATTTATTCGCGTCTAATTGAATATCGTATAGGATAAGGTGAACACAGAACTAATTATCCAAACTCTACTCGCTGCTATAAAATGCCAATTTAAATATTTGCATTTAGCAGATGAAATATACTTCACCGTAACCCACGTATTACATATTAATGCATTTTACAATGTTTTTTCTTTCTTCGATAACTACAGAGTTTAATAAGTATGTTAAACATAATTCTTCACTCTCAAATATATTGCTAACATTTTCAATATTTATTTAAACTCCCGCAACATTAATCACGTGAAGAGGATGAATACCAAAATGATGAGGATAACATAACCAAACGAGAGTTGCAAATAATGTGCCAATGGATGAAGTTATTCACTATTAAACCAAAGTAAAGAATATAACGAAAGATCATTCCACTTCATGAATGAAAAGCTAATATTTGTGAATTGCATCTATAAATCTAGCGGTTGGTATTCTCTTATATTCATCTATGATTTTCTTTTTATTTTCATTTCTCATTCCTCAGTACACACAACAAATACACAAAGCATCACACAATCAGGCGATAAAGACAAATATAACGCGGGTTATTGTTTCATGTCTGGTTAGAAGTTATCATATAATTTACATTGGATTCGGACATTTTAATTAAACGGAGATTTGCCAATGACCAAATACAAAAAAAAAATCATAAGAGAAAGAGTGAACACATAATGTGCAAATTAATCTATCTGTTGACCCAAGGGCCATAGTATACGGTCATCGGTTTTTATGTGACTCACCCGCATAACAAATTTATGGCCACCGCTTGATACAATCGAATAAAAGAGTGTGAATTACCATCATCATATTTATTTTCATAATGAACATAATAGAAAATTCTTATTTTGAATTGGCCAGGATTTTTATTCAATTAAATGTCATCGAATAGAGTGTCTACCCATACTGCCATTATATCAATTCAAAAGAAAAGAATACATCAAAATGCTTTTTATAATTGTGTATGAAAACTGTACAATGAAGAGAACAGTTTTCATAATGAGGTTTCCCCTTATTTTCCGTGAAATAAATTATGACACCACAATGTACCAGTCATCACCCACTGATCTTAGTAAAATAAACGGTAGACAAAAATATTTTTACATCTCACAGGCAATGGAGACTGCGAGTTTTCACAATGGATTCAATACAAAAAAGAACAAAAATGATCTCACTCGCGCCTTTTTAAAGAAAACACAAAACGTCATACACCATTTTTGCGGTGATTGTAAAATGAAATAAACACCAAAAATAAAGAAGGAAAATCCCATATTTTCCATTCTAAAGAATTGAAGTGGTTGGTTGAAATGAAAACTCAAAACATTGAACGAATTGGCGTATGGAAGAAAAATATTAAAATCATTGTGATTCTTCACTATATCAAAGTGAAAATTGCGTCACACACAAAAGGGAAATGAAAATCAAATAAAAGAATCAACGGTTAAATTAGCTTTTTTCCATTGCATTGAAAATCCTAACAAAAAAGCCAAAATGAAAGAATGAAGTGCCAACGAGCATGAAAAGAACTTTATAATAATCTCCTTACTGTTAAATGACCGTAAAAATCATATCAAACCATCAGAATGGGACTAAAGAAAATGGAAAATCATTCTGAATAGTTTCATCAAATCATACAGTCCAGTTATAATCAAGACGTTGATATTTCTGGTCCTTCATTTTTCTCATAATAACCAGCACTGACATTCAATGGGGGTGATGATATACTTTAATAAAAATCCATTCCTATGTTAAATAGCCAAGTCAATTGATGTAATTTTTTCCTTCGTCAAGTATAAAATAGGCGCACTCCAACTGTTTTTTACCATCATTGTCATAAAAAAAAAATATGGGGGGATACCAACAGAAAAACATCACAATAAGAAATCTAAACGAATCTACCACAAGTTCAATGATTTGCTATGTGGTGTTAAAGAGGAAAAACAAATCGGCCAAATAATTTTCATATTTCATTTTCTTTTCTCCCAATAACAACATCCAATTTGGATTTTCATCACAATACAAGAGCGTAGAATGAGATGATTTGAATGTGAACCGTTTAATAAAAACCAGCCGCATAAACGTTTTTATTATGATTTGTATTTATGTTTATGTTGTCCCCACTGAAGTGGAATGATAAGAAAAACTCAATGATTATCTGATGAACTAAATAGACGAAAGACAAAATGACTGGTTAAATTGAGCATAGAGTCTTTAATCAGAATGACTTTGCTTGTTTAATTTGTAACTTATTTTCTCACACTTTATTTGATCGGTTCTTCACAATTGCAAATTTCGTTACTCTATGAAGGGGTGCGTGTGCTCCATTACACTTTGGCTAACACTGATTTTCCATTCACGTACAGTTTTCTTTGTAAATATTTGGTTTATATTTTCACTGTATATCGAAATCAATTAAGTAATTGCCAATGAATTAAAATGTTTTTCGTCCTATTCTATTGGACAACAAAGAACAAATAAATTCGTGATTCAGGCCATACTGTGAACTCATAGGAAAATAGGGAAAAACTTTTTGCACGTTTAATTGAAATTGTGTAGTTAAGAACCAACCAAAACTAAATACAATTAGAGTTCAGAACTCTATGTAAAGACAACATACCAAACTAACAGTAAATAAGTAAATATAATTTGATTAATATTTTTTTTTGTGTTGTTAAAACCAAAAAGAAAAACAAAAGTCATGAGAAATGACTGGGAATTTTTCTACCAAAGCTAATTCATTTGATTCTAAAGAAAATTATTTTCTTTCTATTTCCATCATTTTAGTTTCCCAGACACTTCACAAATCTCCGTGTAACCGTCGTCAACGGGCGCGATAATCACTTGGCACAAAATCAATTTTTGTTTTTTCTATCTTCGTTACAAAGACTAAAGAAAAGTTACATCAACTGTGATTAGATTGCCATTGGCATTGTATAGACATGACATTGTTCATTGTGGCTGAAAATTAATGTCTTGCTCTGAACTTCTCTCATCTAGTAGCTAAATATAAGAAAATTGTATAAAATTCAAAGTGAAAGAAAGATCGCTAATTTATCAAAACCCAAACAGACTAAAGAAAACAAAAAAAATCGCCTCCTAATGTAACAAAATTCGACACAAGCATATGGATGGTAAAAATAGGCAGTTCATCTTGTATCATATTATATGAAATTTTTCACAAATAGCATCAGTATTTGTGTAACCTTGCCAATTACAAAATGTCTTGGCGACAATCTTCATTCTTATCATTGCCCATCGTACTCTTACTCTTTCTTCAGTTCATATGTATCATCACATCGTAAATGTGCTATAATAAATTCCATCAAGTTTCATATTCAGGCACCATTAAATATCCAATAGAGAGTGAAAACCCATATGAAAGCCATCTAAACGATCTAAGAATGAAGCAAAATATAAAAAAACTCCTTCGTCATAATCGTCCAAATGTAATGTAAAACGACATTCTTCTTCGAATGAAAAACTCAGTGAATCATCATTCAACTTAGAGTAGCTTAAGTTTCTGTCGTCTGTGGGAATCATCATCAATTATTCTAACCCAACCATGTCTACCCAATCTCAACTAAATACAAATTTTATCATATAATCGCGTATGTGAAGTCATTTATTAATTTTTAGCGCCTTCTTAACACCAGAAAAATACAATTTAAATTTATTAAACGAATTTCATTGAAAATTGTCACTAATTTTAGCGGTATGGGAAATCAATGTGAATATTCTGCCATCAACCCAAGAATGAAATAATGAGATACTAAAGAGACAATCAAGTGAGCACACAATAAAATTAATAATAACGCATAAGTGTTCCCATAAATCCATTTCCATAAATCAGTGACACTGGCTATGCTATTAAATTTTAATAATTTCTTGACACTTTTCATAAAACAATAAAAGAATACCAGACAACGACGCGTCTCAATGGATCCACTAAATATCAAATAATAACTGAATACCGTCCGCTTTCATTTTACGCCTCATTTTCAAGAACAATTGATTCTAATTGACGGTACACTTTCATTTATTATTCACGAAATTTAAGTTTAAACATAAATTATTGTCTCACCGTTAAATTCCCGTTAACATCACTAATGGGATACTCAAAAAAGAACGCCTCCAGTGTCTTACTCAATCCATTAGTTTGAAATGAAACATTGCATCAGGAAGTTTTTTTTTTCCTTATCAAAAGCACACGCAGGAAATAGAAAAGTAAAATTTCTTGCTTTTCTTGTCGCCAAAAGAAAAAGTTCATTTCCCAAAAAAGAAAGAAAACCCAAAAACACTCGATTATTCCCAGTTTTATTGAGAATATTTTCCATCTTTTGTATTATTTACAATGGGAAAGTCTGCACATTTTATATTCTTATTTCTCAACGAAAAGGAAAAAAAATTAATGGCTCAGCACATTAAATTTAATTCCAACTAAATCGTATCCCGTTCAACAACCGCAAAACGAATGAAAATCCAAATACAAGAAAACGTTAAACGAATGCCGCAAGGTAAATGAATACCGACAGGCATCAGATGTAATAAACTAAATAGTCCATGAGTGGATTAAGACAAACAATTTTCTAAATCTTCTATGACACGCAATCACACAGTACCACATAGGCAAATAGAAAATATGAACTCAGGAAAAATAAAAGTTTTATTTATGTTCACATAATTCGCAGTGAATCCACCACTTCTATATGCATATTAGATTAGCTGTTAAAGGTGATCCACTCAGTTTATCTCTGTCTGTCGTACACTAGGATGAGATTCACCCAAAAACTAATTCCACCTAAAACGGTGTGATACATTTCACGAAAACTTCATTGCCGTATATTACAGGAAGTTATAGGATTGTAAATAACAATAATTTACTGTAATATCTAGAGCAACATATGGATTTCAGGTAAACCGACATGTCATTGAATTTAAGGTAAAAAACAATTTTTCGATTTCTATGTAGAATCTCCAAACTAAATGGCATTGAATGTATTCAAATATTCTATAATGGAACATTATGAGGGCGTACCAGGTGTTCAATACGATAGTCAATGATTCCCCATCGTCTAACACTTAAAAGTGCATTTGAAATGATCCCCTCGCTCTTACTACATTTTTCTTTGGTTAAATATGACAACGAGAAAACACCAAGAAGTACCATTGTTTTCATGTAATGATATTTATTTTTAAATTTACGATTATCGTCTGTCGCGACAATATTCGCGGTATGTTATAACGCAATGAAGTGACTATAAACAGCATCCCAGGAAGCATCATTATTTTCATCTATCAAACAAGAGGGGAGCACGAATAGACCAAACCAAAAAAAAACACAGAAAGAACACATTTTAACATTTCTGGAGTGCCTTAGAGAGGCTACTTAAGAATCACTTTGTCTTTCACGTTGTTTACTATAAAATAACTTTGTGAACGCGAATCCATTGCAAAACGATAAACTTAAATACAATTTGGTTAAAGACAACATCACGTTGCATCATTTGCATATGGTGAGGCAATTTCAATATGAACGATTTGTGTTTATTTCTTTCTTTTTCCGCTAAAAGTTTACTCGTTTCCTCATATTTTCGGTTTCCGTTAAAGTGGTGCATTCTCAATAATATGCAACATGGAATACGAAAATACACAAAAATTTTCTGGTAACTTGGGAAATTATGGTTCCTTAATTATTACAATAAATTTTCTTTTACCAGAATGTTTCAGTCTAGAGAAAAACTTCTTTAGAATATACAACGAGCTTTGTATTGCATTGAAGGAAGGAAAACTTTTAAAATTATAATTTTAGACTTCTTCGGTGACTTGCATATGAACTCTTGCAGTTACCATGACCTGCAGCTATCGTTTCATATTTAATCGAATGGTAAACAAGAAAATTAATGAAGTTATGTACCACACAAGAAAAATAACATGCACTTTTAATGTTCACCACATAACATACACTTCTCACTCATATTAACATTGAATCTACTTTGGTTTGACTTGAACAACATAAATAATGAATAAAAGAAATTGAGGCGAAAAGGACAATCACAGATGAAATAAAATGGCACCACAAGTCACAGCCATGAAACATTTACCAACACAAATGATATTATTTTCAATTTTTCATTTATTTAATATACGAAAGGATCCAACAAATTTTCAAGTGGCATTCAATGCTCCGCATGGGCCACATTATGGATATGAATTTTTAAAGTCACCCTCCAAATATTACGGCATTCAAAACTGATGCTGTTAGATGTTGTACAATCTTTCTGTTGTTCAGTAAAAAGAATATTGCGAATATTATATGGCAAAACTTTTTCCACTTTTTTTTATTATTATGCCGCATAATTTATTCTTCCTCAGTTATCAAATAAAAAAAGTAAATGCAGCCGAAAGAATCATTCTTTTCTTCTCTTTAAATTCCTTTCATTTCTTTCTCTCATCTTTTGCAATAAAATACTGTAAATATTAACGGCATTGCTGCTGGTGCATTTGTTCTCGCCTTCCCCCAAAAAAGAAAAATCAGCCTCCAACTAAAACGGCTGACGGGAGCCGTAAAGAAGAATTATTAGATGGAATCCCGGTCTCATAAAAATCATAATATGAGGAGAAACCTCCAAGTATATTGCTCGTGCGGAAACAACGGGATTCTATATGTGATTTTCTTTTACCATTTCAACTGTCTCCCACTCCAGGGGTAGCAAAATGAAAATAAAATACTTAACAGATTGAAAATATTTCGGTGGATTTGAATATATTCTCATTGACTTCAACTAACTACCGTTCCATATGCTGGCAGTTTGAGGGTGTGAAATATGCAAAAAATATTCAGTATGCAAATCATGAACTAACACACAAGAATACAGAAGAAAAAAATATAAAAGTTAGTAATTCAGTCAAAAAGAAATATAAATTTAAAAAGATTGAAGTATTTGACGCCTCTTAGGCCCGAATCAATGTTAAAGCATTTGCATAAATCCAACGATTGCGTACAGTTGTGCGAACAAAGGATGTAAAACATTACGTAATAATGGATTAAAATAAATACACAACGAATTGAAGAGATTAATCTTATGTGAATGCATTGGTACAGAATCCAATACGAATTTTGCACTTAAATTATTGCCAAAAGGGTTTCAGTTATAAATTTCATCTAATTCATCCATTGGAATACGGAACGCATCTCTAAATTATCGATACAGAACACATTGGCTCAAAGCAATTCATTAAGACCATACATTGGTTGACCAATTCACCCCAAAATTCGATGTAAATCAACTTGGACTAATGGGATTATAACTGTACGATCATGGAATAACTGTACACTCTGCTCAATTACAAATTTACCACTGCTGCAATACAAAAGGACCGCAATAATAAAAATATCTTATTTATTATTTAATAATCTTATTTTATGCCCAAGTATTGCAGTATAAATAATCAGAATGGTAAATAATAATCACCAATAAATGCCATTTCCTTGTACCATCATCAACTTAAATCGTCCAGAATGGAAATAAAAGATTACCAAAAACAACAAAATTAATTTAAGAAAATTAGGGTGAGCCTCATAACAATACAATAAAATCATATTTTCATAACCAACACTTTTGATTTAGTGCATTCAATATAAAATGGAAATAAAATTTCTGACTATTCGTTCTGTTGGGGATTACAACAATTTCTTATAAAACGAACGAAAACATTCTTTCAATGAAGAAAATGGGTTTCGAGAAGTGACTCAACATTGTTTACATCCCTTAACCGCCAAGAAGCTTTTCGGATGAAATTTATTAGAAAACTTTTCTAACTTTGATGATACTCAAAAATTGTTGAAAATCCAATTTTATAAAAACCGTTCATTTGGGTCTCTCTAACTCGTCTAAACACTCTGCACTTCCGATTAAACAATAAAACATCAGTGAACTAAGTGTCACAGTGTAGTTTGACTAATATCTTTACACTCAGGTTATTTGCATACAAGCATAAAGTTAAATTTTAAATAATGTCACTTATGGGTCATAGTAAATACGGGTGACGAACACCCTGTGGTTTTCCTTATGAAAAGTTAATGTGGTTTAGACTCAATTTCCGTTATTCATTATGGAACTACAAACTTTTGCTGACTTCAAGAACCAAATAAAAGTATTGAGTGTTTCGGTAGCCTAAGCAACTTTTAATTTTATCCTCGGAACAAACACAGGCATCACACATGACTTGACTGGGTAAACACTTGAGACATACGAATCACTTCAGCTAGATAGAATGAAGAATGAGGGCAAATAGATAAATAATTATCCAATAATGGGAGGACAGTATTAATCAAAGATAATGAAATAAAACTGTCAGCAGAACAAAGAGTAGAATATCGATGGCCAAACATTTAACTGATAATAGTGAAAGGTCACTTTTGGTATTAAATCACCTTATACGAAAACCGAAATACTCTGGTTGTCCAACTAAGATGTTGGCCATCAACTTTTATCACATGAAATAAATTACCTTTACGTAACAAGGAAATATTGAATTTGCCATCGTAAGCACAAAGATAAAATATAAAATTTATCAAGTAAACAACTTCACTTTCAATATCGTACTTTTCTTATTTTTTTATCAATGAATTAATGAAAAGCAATTTGTTAACAAACATCGAAATCGTCATTTGTATATACCACAATACGTGTAACTGCAGCTATTCAGGAAAAAACATAAATTGATAAATCATCAATAAATAATCGGCTCTTTAAATAAATTGAAAACGTAATAAACATTCAATAGATGAATAGGAATTAGACAACATATTATTGGCGTGGTGACTATTCAACCACCAATCTAAATGTTGTAAATGTGCTGTAAATTGACAGACAGATTTGTGAAGTAAAACCGATTTCCATCACCCCAAGCTACAATGAAAGTTTTTCCTTTTTATTTTCTTGAATTTGTCTCTCTCTTACTGTTTCAGTTTTTCATTTGAATCATGAATGTTTTACGACGCTCGTGTTTAGGCCCCCCAAACACAACAAATTTTATTACCAATAAAATATCGCGTTCAACCGTCAACTTTTGCGTAAAAGAATTTGATTTCTTTCGTATTGAAATATTGAAATATTTTTTTCAACTTTTAATGTAATCCGCTACATTCATAAGGAATTAAAGAATGTTTTTTAAGAGAAAGTTTGGAAAGGGAATACTTGTCGACTAAGTTCTTCATATTTAATTTTTTTTTTTATTTTCCTTTTAAACTTTCTTCGGAAGAAAATGGATTTTGAGCCTAAGAAAATTCTATTTTATTATCAATTCTATTGAAGTATATCGGAAGTAATAGAACATTTCGGTTTCATTATAATGAGAAAAATACCATAAATTTAATTGTCTGCAACTGAATTACACCCCTCCATTCTAGTCTATGTGTTCTTGTGAAATCTTTTCAATTAGAGGACAACCATTGACTACAACTAATTGCCTTCTGGCCAAATATAAAAGCGAGCATCGATATCACATTCATAGATTTCAACAGCAATTACACATCAATTGAGTACCAAAGTGAATTCCATAACTAAAGAGGATATCAGAATTTACCTCACATTCGTTCACTAAACCAAATCCATCAGTATAAGCAGTAAAAGGGTCTCTTGCCTAATAGATTTAATCGGAGATTAAAGCAACGAACTCGTCATTTGGAATCCGTTTCGCCTTCAGCATTTTGGTCCATTGCTCAAATGAATATTTCACAGATTCAGAAAAGACGATGACTTTGTTGACTCCGGTAAACTTGTTGATTTAATTTTGATAGTTTCGTTACCTTCATTTGACCGAAAATCCAATTCCAATTCGAATTCTAGTAATGTAACTATTCCGTTGAGTGTATACAAACTTACAAACAATCCCCTTTGAACTACTAATGCCTTTTCCTTGATAAACATCTCACACAAATAAATACTTTGTCTCAAGGTTTCAACCCTCATATCAGTTGTAATTGAACATAAACATCTCTATATGAGTGCATAATGTGTTTTTATGAGAAACATGAAAATATACTAAACACAATTTTCTATCAGTTCACTTTTATTTTTTCCCCAATTTCATTTTGGCAATTCACTCACTCTCCTTTGTACGCTCAATATCAACTTCTTCTACTGGTAGCCAAATTGAATCAAAATAAATTGCATTTTTAACATCGACTAACTTCTTTTTATTTTATGGTACCCAATTGGTAAACAATCGTACTTGTGAACCAGTCAAAACATCTTCGCCCTAAATAATCGCATATGACACAACAGAGTGGGAGAAATTAATATAATTTTACCTTTTATCAAATCAAATTGATACAACCAATTCATAAAAGTGAATTCATCGATTATTGAAACATAAAAAATGTTATTGCTTTTCTCTTATATTCATGTTAAACTTCATACGATTTCTTTTAGGGTTGTTTTCCATTCAATAGCAAAATGGAATTGAAAAGTAATTACTATGCCTAAATGCAATTGCTCAACGGTATCCATACAATTGAAATATTGAGTAAATTGAAAACACATAAAACGATACTCCTACTCTCTCAATAAAAATGAATATCATTTGGTCCATTACAGCATTCGTTACTTTTATATTCGCAATAAAAAATTGTACATGAAGACATACCATATGTGGCTATCCAATGACCAATGAATTAAAAACCAATAATGATTTTCATCAAGATAACTGGAATAATAAAATAACCAAAAACAAAAAAAGTTTCCTACAAGATTTTTAATTAAAAAATCTTTCAAATTTATGACTGTTTGGATATCCAAACCATTGAAAGTGATTACAAAAGAACATGTGATTCCAATGAAAACGAGACATCGTCACTATTTCATTACAGTGTGAACAGAATTAAGACATCTGTATGAATCGACTAAAACAGTAATTTATCAAAACTTTCATATCAAGATCATCTTAGTCAGATTGAAAGGTGCAGTAAATTATTGTGCTGTAGTAAGAACACTTTGACTCTACATACAAAATCTTCATCAAACAAACTGTTTTTAATTATACTCTTCCGTTTTTATCCTCCGAGCAAGAAATCATTACAATTTATGTTACAACAACAGAGAACCAATTGAATGGAGTTGAACTAAATAGAAGTGGAACCATATTTGTGAAATAATGAACGAAAATTGATTTATATTGTCAATTTGTGGGGGGATGAATTGTGGCTGTGGTCCACAAGTGCGTGTCCCACCGAGAATATAAACAATCGTATAGTACTCTCACATATTATTCACTTTAACGAGGAAATTCCTTTTTGGTATCCAGTGAAAAACCAGGAATGTAATAATGGGAATATAAAGGGCAACATAAGTTTCATCTAATAATTTTAATACGACTACACTGTGGTTTCATGAGCGCATATGAGTATCCATTAACCAAGCAAAAAGCTCCTATTTTATTCAATATTCTTTCTTTTTTCGTTATTCCCTGAACATAAAATGCCACCCACAATTATTTAGTGGCGAGAAATTAAATGTCTGCGGGATATGGTATTTTTTTTTATACAATGATTTATGTTGCTTACCATCGAAAATATAGAACAAGAAAAATAAAGTATCACAACATTGCACATGGCAAAAAAAAAAAAAAATAAAAATAAAAATAAACATAGAGAAACATAATCATCATCCCTTACCACCAAACAGTAGATTTAATGATAAACCATTGAAACTGGGGAAAAGGGCATTGCATTAAAATTATTAAATCGTGTATTGGTTTAACAAAATGAGACAAACACAACCAGCCCACCATGTAATAATAAAGAAATTTTAATGTCAGACCACTTCGTAAAACATTTACTTTCATATTAATTTAATTTATAGCGAATAATGGTATTAAGAAATAAACAATGCAACGAAAGGAACGAGAATAATGATTTTACCTTAACCTCCATATAAGATGGAATCGGTTTTCCTGGCTAAATTTCACTGTGAATGGATACGCTTTGTCAAAGTAAACAACAGAAAATAAAAGAAAAACAGTCAGAAGAAACCACGTACATAATTTTATTTATTGCTCATTAATTATAATCGTGCACCGGATACTTGACACCATCAAATGAATGCAACATTTGCAAACTACGTGAAATGATTGCTTTTTTTCATCGTTCGTTTGTGTTCATCATTCATTTCGTTGTTTTTAAGTTTCAGATGTGTACATTATTTTTGGTGATTATATTTCCACGTCGATGTAATCACCATTATCTGGTTAAACTTGTGGACAATAAAGAAAATATTCACATTTATATTCATCAATGTACCGTGAAAGTCAAAAGATTATTACTCAGGATTTTATAAGACAATCTCAATAACCAGACGAAATATTCAATAAAAACTAAAAGATTCCACCATAATCAGATAATTCTTAAGTCTGTCAGCCAATAGCCTTTAAAGAGCCGATGACCGTCAAAAGATCGCGTGTTGTCATTTATTTTGGTACAGAAATATGTAAACAAAACGACACTTTTGATAGTAATCCAACCAAAAATATAAAGAAACCCCATTCAAGATGAAGGTAAGACCAAACCATGCAGTGAATATAAATTTAGTAATCGTATTGCTGAATAAATGCCAAATAAATAATCGTAAACTTTTATTGTATTGAAGTTTCCACTTTTTTTCTTTTACCTTTAGTTTCAGAATTTTAAAGTTTTCCTTGTATTTACCCCGTCAATCGATTGAATTTGGTAAAAGAGTTTCACTAAAAGTATCAAATTTATTCGCTTAATGGACGGGATGTGAGAAAAATGAACTCTTACATATAGTGAACTGAATGTAGATTCCCCATATCCTTTAAAGCAGTCCAACATAAAGTGACAATTTGTGTAAAACGAAATACATCGTTTTGCCCACCATTTGGTTTTCCAAGGAAAAAAATAAAAATTACTCAACAAGCTGGATAGCATCAACCGGTGATAACTTATGTGATTTTCTTTCTATTCCACCCCATTTTCACGATAAAAAAAAACTTTGAATTGATTTTAAATATTCATGAAACCGTTTTTCCCTTGTAATATTTATATTCGCCAATGTTTTTCTTCAATTGACACCATCCCATGCAGGGTATTTATTTGGCATCAAGACCAAGTACTTGAAATTACATCCTGAACACGTTCTTTGAATAAAAACCCAACAAATAATACCAGTGGAAGAAGTAAATGATTGTAACCAAGGGTGGAATAAATTCTATAAACAGATACGATACACAAGACATTGCAAAAATTCAATAGAAAAACTATAAAATGATCAATTTGTTGCTCCCAACGACGAAAACTAAATTGGAATTTCATTTGAAATTCAAACGAATTTATTGCAAATTTATTGAATTTCTTTTCCAGGTAAAAATTCATTAGATCAATTGCTAAAACTCAAATTAAATACCATTGATGGAAACCGTTTAAATTAATGGAATATGTTCAACAGTTAAATAAACTTTTGTTATCATCACTTCCTTTGAACTCTTCTCATGTTAGATTCCATTGTATCCCCTTCCATTAGCTATGGACCATTAAGGGCACAACAAAAAAGCGTAAATTAATTTGGATAGACTACCCGTTAACATGAAAATATTCGGTGAAATAAAAGCACATCAACTAGACTACATGACCAAAGTCAAATTATGGGATTACACATATAATGTACCTGCCAACATTTTAATCCACTCTGAATCAAAAAACAGCGAAATATCATCGTTCTCGTTTTATTTTTTCCATTTTGACAAGGAAGTCAGACTTTTATTTATCACTGAAGAGTGTCTGACCAGTGAAAATGGCAAATGCCTGAATTAATGGACATTATAATGATGGGCCGGAACACAAAAAAAAACAAATTGAGGAAGAAAAAAAACTCCACTTTAGTCCAGAATAATCAGCAAACTGAATAATAGATTATTCACAAACGTACACTTTAGACACCCGAACGGTATAAAGGTAAATGCTGTCCAAAACTACAACAATTTTCAACACCCAAAAAATCCCGTTTAATTTTTTTTTTGTGTTCGATAATTTCGACGGCATATTTGATGTAGTTTGGTATTCTTTTTTTTTCTAGCATCCACAATAAATGGTCGAACCGTATGATCCACCCTTGTAACTGACATGAACCAAAGATAAGAGGCTATCATGTTGTCTACACCACAAGAGCAATTCAAAACATATTCATGTGAACATGCTGTGTGTACACAAACTGAATATCAACAGGAATCACTGGTTACCTCTAATATTTATTTCCAGACACTCCAACAACAACTGTACCTCTAACCCGCCAAAATATTTTTCATTACCATTCCACAATCATAATTGGTGGACACCAAATGGGTTAGTTCGAATGGTGTCAACATAAATATACCGGATGAATTCAAGCTGAAACGCAGTCAGAGTGAGACAACATCTAAATATTACACCGGACATGGTGTTTTAATTAAATTTATAATGACATTCAGGGAAGTGAAAAACACACACTCACACATACACCGATAAAGGAAGCACATGTCATTTTCCGTTATGCCAATGGCAATCATTTATCGAATTGTATCAATACACGTTAAACGGTGTTTATGGCCATGGTCAGAATCACTAGCTGATTACATCAACTATATTGTCTAATTAGAAAACGGTGTCTTTTACCGCAACATAATGATGATAAAAACCGTGTGCTTTCGAAAAACATTTAGTACCCAATTTGAAATCTATTGCATTCTATTGAGGTAACGCACCCTCAAGATATCACCATCATTATATCATTTGATTCGTGAGGTGAGAACATTAAAGGTGAAATTCCCATTAAAATGATACTTAAAGTTGATTATAAATAAAGAAAAGGTTTTCCTACCAAATCAATTGAATATGTCGAAGGGTAATTCCGTTCTTCACTAGCCATTGAGTTCATGAAAAATGCATTAGTCATCAGAAAACCGAAGAATCTTCTCTTTATTGTCGACAGACAATAAAAAAACATTTGGGAAAACTTTCTGGATCGAATACCAAAAGAATCTTCTGAATTTCAAACATAATTGTTGGGAATTTAAAAGTTTTCAAAAAAATATTTTTGTGAGGTCCTTTTAGAAACTGATAAGAGAATTATGGTTAAATGGTAACTAATTAAAACTTTACCAGCTGCAATAAAAGTATTCCATTGAGGTTTCATCTTCATCTCCATGGACTAAAAAGTATCCGTTGTGTTTAATATTAAATTGCACTTATCTACTTAATAGAAGTTTAGCAAAAGACTTTCATTGTCAGTAACGCATATTAAAATAACTAATCGAATTTACGGTATTTAGTATTTTCATGCTGACATTCGATAGGAGTTAAAAACTCTAACGATTGAATTCGCAAAACTCTACAACGAGAGTTGTTGAAACCTCCAAAAAACCACTCATTAAATCCATTAATTAAACAACAATTACGTACACTCGTGCAATTTCAACTGAATCAAGGTATACAGTGAAATCAAAATTCATAATAACACAATTGAAACTTATATGCTTTTACTCATATCAAATATGATATCAATTCATTATATTTCCGTTAAATTTGCATAATTAATCTTTCAACCATATCGATTGATATCTGATTTCATTTACACATTCGCTTATCATAAAATGTTCTGGTGGTAGAAATGAAATGGGAAAATATCGAAACGTATAAATTAATTTTCATTCAATTCAGTCATATGAGATGTTGATATTGAATATTTTATAGGTCGACTTGTACAGATTGATTAGCATTATAAATTAATATTGGGGATTGGTATCAAACACTGATTACAAGTATTCGATCAAAATGAAGTAATCACATTAATTATTCAGCACAACATATGGATAAGAGTTGAAGTATGGATTAAGTGGCGGTGCCAAATCGCAACAATATTCGGTTCTGGTTTCATATAAAACTTTATGTTAAACAAAAAAATAAAATATTCTCCCTCTTAGTTTCATAGTAAACGAAATTAGATATGAATATAATGGCTGTAATTGAATATTAATTCCATAATGATCGATTCACCCCGGCTTTGAATTACACGGTGCACCGTGTCATGAAGATCCGTCCGTCTCTCAGGCCACTACCGTAACACGACTACCATATAAAGTCTACACAGTAGAACACAAGACAAGACATCAAAAAAAAGCACAAAATACTGAATCTAATAAATTACTCAACATCATCATTACACTGGAGGGCAACAATATGAAGACTACCGGCACCGACTACTGTTTTCCGTCTCCACATTACTTCTTTATGATGGACGTCTTTTGAAAACCAATTACTGGCTAAAGTATTTAACAAGATCATTTAATACCACCAACGTATTCCAATTGACTCCATCTTTTACATCATCTCTCAGTTCTTCTCTATCTCCCCTTTGACTATTTGATTTTTACATTACATTTTAAATCATTTTACTCTTAATAATTTTCAAACGCCTTCTATCTATCATTGAATAATAAATATTAACAAGAAAATGAAAGGAAAAGCTTGTAATTAATCAAATTTGTTGAATATGTACATCTATTTTAAATCATAGCAGAAGATTTTCTCTACACAACTTAAATATTTTCGGTTTTTTGCATCTAACTTCTTGGCATTTATTAATGTTACAATAGCATACACATAATATCATCATCATCGTCACACGCAATCCCATTCTTCTTCATTCGTTTATTATTAGTAAATTCACTTTTTTTTCTCTCATCCTCCTTAATTGCGTTACTTTAATAGTCGATCCCATTAAAGCCTTAAAAAAACTTATTATTTCTTATTCTTAGTCTGCAGCCCAAGCAATTGCAATAGAGCTGGAGGAGATGCTGATGAGCTTTTAGCCACATCACATAATGGAATGAAATGACAAGAAATAATAATGCTGCATTGTTACACGTTAAATGTAAAATATCCTAGAAACCTTCTTACATCAGCGGTGGACGCCCACCCACCAAGCATATTACAATAGATAACATACTTGAACGAATAATTTTATGCTTTTCCTCCCCAATTTTCGGGAAACATAATCCTTTTTTCCCTTGCTCTCGTTCAACAATATTCACTCGTATGGTTTCATTCTTTACTATTTGGATATTTTAAGCTTTTTTATGCCACTGAACAACAGTGAATACGATTATGATGTACAAAATAATAATTATTATTTATGATACTTTCCCTTTTGGTGTAACAAAGAAATATTTTTGATTGTACATAGACAACATTCCCCCCGCCAGGATATTCCAATTTTCCGGTTTCATATTTTGTCCTCAAGCCAAGAAAGAATCTTTAACATAAATATTTCTTACAAACAATCAAGAAAAAAGGTATTTTCATTTTCCAACCCCTTTCACCACTTCACAAAATTTAAGTACAACATCAGTGCTAATGGTTTCCTTTCATTCATCCGTTTATTTTCATAATACAAGACAGATACACCGAATGAATAGAGTACATTATCAATAGGCGTATGGTAAAACTGTTCTCGTTCCATTTCGAAACGATTTAATGAAAATGTTTTGTTGTAAATAAATTATTTAAAAAAATGGGCTCTATTTCATGCTGTGCTAGAAATAGAAGATCCATCTCTTAGCACCTAATGAAAATTGTCGTTCTCATCATATCGAAGACAAATGAATGTTCATTTGCATAACCAACCGGTGTAAAAGGATTTTTAATATTGATCATTTAATGAAAGTTTCAAAACCAGATAGTAAAATAAAACACGTACAAAATCCCTCACTATGTTAAGAGTGGAATATTAAATGATGACAACTTCTGTTATAACTAATCATCAAGTTCATTTACATTAACGTTTTTAATCTAAACACGCCTGTTTCAGTTATATTTATACTGCGAAATCCAAAATTGGTGTAACATAGAATTTTATTAGCAACAAACCATAAGGAATGGGATACACTTAAATGGTACATCGTTGATAATTTTAATATTCCAAATTGGTATCTCTATGAATTAATTAGACGCTAATTTTATATATCGTTGCCATACAATATTATACTGACCTAGTCTAATAATCTACCAACGCCTATTTTAAATAAACATACGAACACTTTAATAATTTCATTTAGGAATTTTTTGGTTACGAATTCAATGACCTCCACCTCACTATGCAAAAATGTTCAGTTTATAAGAAATAACAAAAACGACTGAATTCAATAAGGAAATTATTATTAAATACCATTTATGGATTGATAATATATGTAATAACAGTTGCCATATTAAACGTAATTATTCGTTTAGTGTTAAAAATGCAAATTATCCGCACACCATAACTTATAACCTTTTGCTGGTGTGCCATTTCATTTATAATAAGAAACAAAAAAAAATTAAGGAGCAATAATAAACCGAATTCCATTACTTTTTGCTACGGTACCGTACAATTGAAATATGATAACTTTAGCGCGTATGCAAATTTATTAACGATGCTGCTATTTCATTTCTCTTTTTATTACATTTTGTTCAAGCAACACAGTGTAATTTGAATGCTGAATAAAATACACATGGGAAAACATTCCAATATACATGGATGCAAACAAGAAAAAAGTTTAAAAGCACAACATGCAAGTCAAAAAAGTAAAAAAAAAAAAAAAAAAAATTGAAACTAAAAGATCATCACTCTGTGGGGGAGAATGGGAAACAATGGAAAAGTATTGTAATAACAGAAAGTTTTCTTAGCAACAATCCATATTACATAATATCCAAGCAAATATAATAAGAAACAAAATTATCTATTTGAGAATACACACAAAAGTAACATAGAAAATGAAAAATGAAAAGAATACAATAATGTCATCCCCTCTGAATACAATTATGATAACAAGAAATATGAAATTCCATAGGAAAGTTTATAATAATAACGGAACCAACATTGAAAATAAAATTTCAATTCAAATCACTATTCTCAAGGATGAGTGGATAATCGCTAATGAGATTTAATTCATGGAACTAGAAGATGACGGTACATCGTTTTAAACAAACCAAAAGAAAATAAATGATACGGAAACTCAAGATGAACTACAATAATGTCTATAACAAACAAAAAAAATTAAAATATGAATATGAGATTATTGAATTTCTCAGAAGATTAAGGAATTTCAAAACGAAACGACGTTTGAATTAAACGAATTAAAGAAATATTCACTTCAATTGTTTCTTACCAGTTATAGAATAAAGTTTTCCTCTTATCATAACGGAATTGCAACGACGTGAAAACAACATATGCACCAACGCCAATATACCAGCAATGAGCTACCACTGTACCCAAACAGTTGGTTCAATTGTGGCCCACCGAAAAAAATATTTTATCGTAAACCATTGGGTCCCATCATGATTTCACTTAATACGAAAATATTACATAAAAATTACTTAACTTTCAAGTGGTTTAAACTTGTCAGAAATATCGTATTGTTGTTCACCATGGAAATATCGGGTCCAATTTATTAAAATAAGAAATTTCATGTGTCTCACTTTACTCAGGTCTCTACAGTCTAAAATTTCATTCAATTCAATATCAGTACTTAAAGAATACACAGCAGGCAGTCATCACAGAAAAGAATAATTTCTCTGTTTTACTTTGAGGACGCATCGCGATTATTTGAACTCCTGAACGGAAATATCGAATACAACAACTTCACTAACATTTTTATCTGACATTGCAAGTAAAGGAATCCAATAAGATTTATTCCGTCTGGTTGAAATTCACTTCTGTTCTTCATTGGACTCTCCCCCACTCCATCTACGTTCCATCATCTTTAACATCTTTAGCGCAGTGAAATAAAAATTGGAAATTTTTCCATCATACCAAAAAGGAAAACCAAGAATTGCTCATCTTCAATGAAACACTCAAAAAGAGAACGTTTAATGTTGTGAAAAGAATTATGATAAACCATGAAAAATTATGTATTTAAAGTGCATCATCCTTACATACCAACAAACACACAAGTAAATGATATTGGACAAAGCAAAATGAAAATTTACTCAAATCTCTGGAATTGGCATGTTAATTTGAATTAAACGTCTGTGTGATGATGGTATTTTAAAAAGATTCAAACGATATGAGTAATGATTCCTGACAGATAATTCATAAAATAATGTTCTCTATATGTTCACAGTAGTAAAATACGGTTAAGTGCAATATAATGATCCGATGATAAAATAACATTGATTCAATCTTTCAGTTTAAGACTCCCAGTTTCCATTGCACTCCAATACAAAAAAAATCATTCAAAAATATTGCATCAATAACATGGAGGTTTCCTTTACTGAAACTTTACAGACAAACACGACACATTGAGATTGAAATAATTAACTATTTCATAATGGCTTATTACATCCAGTGCAAAAGAAATTCAAAACACTTCGTATGATAAATTACCATCTTAAATTGAGCTCATTTACATTTCCATTGCATTGACAAATGAGACCATTTGAGTACATTGCATTTCATCAAAAACCAAGATACACTCAATATAAATCATTTAGTAATTCAATTCATTTAAATTATAAAAATGATGTGTGCCATTTGCGTAATAATAGTTAATCACTTGTTTGCGATATACATAATTTGATTATAAATATACAAATAATATGCGATTTGTCGTTCATATCTAAATAGGGCAATTTCATGTTAAATCCCACTAAGTGTATCATCGTAAGAAACAAGTGAACAAAGTACGTATTTAAAAACTAATTTTTCATTGCAAAAACTGTCTTCGTTACAACCGACGCATCTCAAATATTGTGCCCACACTTACAGCAACAGCAGCAGCATTCTACCCAACAATGACAGAGAAATGCATTCTATTTCATTTCAATTTCTTCAAGTCTCTAAAACTTTTTATTGACAAATATTCGCAAATGTTAGAGTTTCACATCGACCTTATAGTTACAACACCCATCAAGTTCAGTAACCGCGAAATTAAAAATTGGAACAAATTTAATCCACTCCTTTCATGTGGTCACCGATTTAATTGAATTTTAAAATAAACCAATTTTTCCCCTTGACTTCTCCCCATTTACTTGATGATAAGTTTGACAGTAAACTGGTTTTGATGGTGACACCATCAACTGACCCCAAACCAGTAAAATACAATTCCGATAACTTGGTACCAATCAAGGAAACAAAAATTATAAAATAAACTGTTTACAATCACAATGCCGCCATCCAGTGAACCATCTCCAAATCAGTTTATGTTATGTTCCACAACATTAGCTCAACCGTCAAAACATATTAAATCATACATGCTCTCAAAATCACTTGGAATTTTTATTCTCATTGAATTTCAATTTTATGGCATTGTATACGAATAATGAAAACACAAAATCCTTTCGGTTCCATAAATCTTTTATCAGATTCCCTCCGACAGATGGAAACATTTCTCTATAGAGACTGACTACGTATGCTAGGACACATCCTCTTATGGAGTTTATTACAACCATTGACTTTTAAAATTCTGGATCTTATGTGAAATGTCCACCATCGACTTATACCAAAAAGGATTCAATATTCAATTTTTATTTTTTTCTGTTTTTCATTGATGATGTCCGCATACCTTTTCGGGTGAATGGCCTCAATTTATAGGAAAATAATGCACGTGAATCCGATTGTAATCGTCCATGTAAAGAAACCCGTAAATTGAATATACAATTTACATTTAAGGGACACCCAAAGACCAATACACACGGTATGTTGATATCATTCCTTCACGCAATCACATAATCTATGTTCATGTTCATGTAATGTTTTGGTGTTCGTCACATAGTGACATAAATTCTGAACAACCCCCCGGAAATATGAAGGGACGATAGAATATGAAAGAAAAAAAATAATAAAACACTCACCCCATTAATTGAGACACAACCGATGCAGAAGTCGTCACCGTTGTAGTTGTGGTCATTGAACGACGTGGTGAAGCTGAATATCGATTGGAAGACAATCCATTGGTCAATGGTTGTTGCTGTTGTTGTACAATCTGTTGGGTTCTTTGGTAACTACTGCGATACGGTGATCCCGTATTTGATGATGTACCATTTGAATTATTTAAAATTTGTGGTGTTGAACGTAAATCATTTAACATTAAATCCAAATCACTGGCTAACGACGTGAGCAACTGAAATGAGATCAATGAAAGTACACATTATTAATATATTCGGTAATGATAAAACGATTAATTGTGGATTATTAATAAAATTGCCGTTATAATTCACATTCTGTGTAATAAAAATTAATAATAAATTAGTCATCTGATTCATTGCATTAATGTCGCTTAACACAAATTACATATAAACTGATGCATTACTAACTTAAACTTTCAATTGATTCCTGAACACTTGATTATACTCTCAATAAAATTTAATCCATAAAACATATAATCAACGTAAAGAAGAGATGATGATTACAAAACAACATTTACTTATAATGCATACATTAAGAAAGAAAAACGAAAGAAAATAAACGAAAAGAGACTTATAAATATCAGTTTTGACAACGAAATTATACGTTTTATAGTTATTTATGCAAAAAATTAAATGAAATGTTATTATGTTTAATGCTATTTATGTAATCCACATGTTATTGGTTGTTCCTTCGATGAGATAATAATACCACAGTCTAACATACACAATATTGCTGCTATTACCAAGTATTGCATTACAGAGAGCCTCTCCTCCATATGCCGTTACAGATTAGGATAAAGACAAAACCATTTATAAACTAAAGAAACTTTTACCGTTGCCAAACTGATCACAAAAAGGTGTAAATTATTCATCGATTTATATTCTGGCCGATTAAAATCAAATGGAAAATATGATTTTTCACCAACACCTTGTACTGTGGGTGTATTGCGATTTAAATAAATCATTAACTAAAATCCAAACAACATAAGTGGAAATTACCAGACAGTAACGTAAATTCATCTTTTTTTTTCTTTCAGTATAACTCATGCTGATTTCTGTGCAGGTTAATCCACTTTATGAACCAATTTTATTTTAATGTTATAATGGTACTAACAGAACACTCGATGAATCAGAGGTTCAAGCTGACTTCTTTTATTCGTTTAGCCGGACACGATTCAAATCACATACAAAGTATGAGTTTCTTGTCCTCACCATTTATGGAATTCTGTGCTTAGTTTAAAATTCATTCTCTGTTGCATTTCTTCCTCCAGACAGATCAATACCTGTGCCCCGGTGTTCATCGGATACCAAACAGTTACCAATATGGCAAATACACAAAAAAAAACATAAACTCCGGCCACGGAATACAAAGGTATATTCAATGCATACCTTATATGACCATACGGTTAAATAAACGCAACCATATAATTAAGAAGACACCGCAATATCTAGAATTGCTAAAATAACCTTGACTTTGTATCAACTGCTTTGTTGTACCATTTTACTTAATTAAAATGAAAACGCAATACAATTTGCATTGTGTGAATTATGCATCCGACATACTATTAGCACAATATATTAGTTTCGTACTACAATAGAACTTTATGAGTCAACCGTAGAAGTGTTCGTTCGATGGCAAATTGTACGATAACTGACACATTCAGACTGATTCGTCTAGTTAAACAATAGGTAATTTAGATGAGAATACCTGTAAATGGGATCGGTTCATATAAATCAAATCGATCGCGTACCCCAACAATACATCTTAATACGGACACAACATTATCACAGACCATTTATTTAAAAAGGGAAAGGCACCACCTAAATAAAGACAGCACACATAACTTGTCTTTTAATCTTAATTTATTCCAAGCCACACTTCGATCATAATAAAATTGTTACGATCAAGGCGATTCAATCTAATCGAATAGTGTGATGGTCTGTTCACCTTAAGATATGGGTCAAAATTCATCTAAAAATCCATTATAAATTACCATAATTCCTTTGATAATAAACACTGATTAGAAGAAACATATAAATCGTACATACATCACAACGTTATCACGTACCCAGTAATACAACAGAATGTCTCATGCGATATAACAAATAAAAGAAAAATTGTATTGAGAATAATGAACTCGTTTATAATTATCATAACAATATCATTCGATTTCATATTGAAATAGAGTCAACATACATTACATGTTTTTATTTCTTTTTTTTCAAAATGTGGTTTACTTGTTATTATCAATGGGAATTAATTCCGTCATTTTCAAGGTACTTCATGTTGTCTCTTTGGCCACTCCACCGTGTACATCCAAAGGAATTGAAAATAGAGTGAGTTCAGTAAGCCAACAAACTGGTATATCATTCAATAATTATAGTTTACATAATATTGACGTACACAACAACTGACCACAATTCTATAAATACAATTATTGTCTGAAACTAAATACCAACACTCCCTCTCTTTCATAGCCAGATACCCTCAGCTGCAAGTTCAATTTGCAAATAGAAAAATTCCATTTAAATTAGACCAGAACTTTTTTCTGTGATTAATTCAATGAAAGAGAAATACAACATTGAATTACAATTGGATCACTAACTAACAATTGGCAAAATAAATTTTTTGTTTTTTCTATAAAAATGTAAAGTGATCTATAGTACCCGCAATTCCAATAATAAAACATTGATGAAAAGTCAAATTTATAAGATCATAAGTAACAAATACTCCAATTCAAATGGATCAATTGAATTTAAAATTCCATAGTTTCTATGTACCATTCGATTGAACCCTTCTAAAGATTCTAAAAGACTAGTGACTATTAAAATCATCAAACACTATGCGATTATGCATAATAGAAACTTTTGATATTTCAATTAACGACCCACTGGTATTAACTATCATTGGATTATTCACCATTCTAATATTCATATGCTGCTTCATTACACTATTTTATGTACAATTCGCTTTATTACTTAATGCAGTTGATTGCCATACATAAGCCACTTTAAACATTTTATTCAATTTAATTTTAAACTTTAAAGAATTAACAGAAAAAAAAGAGTGAACAACATTTGGTATAAAAACCACTACGATCTTTTAATTATTTAAATTAAAACGAATTGTAGTTGTTTAATAACATTAGATTGTTACCAGAATAAGTGGAATATTTACTATGTCCACTACTTTGTATACGATCATTACTCCCTTCCCTTTACTAGTTACACTACATGACACAAAAAAAAAAATAATTTTCTTCTATATGTTCAATGAACATCAATTGGCTATTCATTGGTTTTAAATTGAATAAAAATGAATTATAATAAATGAGTAATCACTTGAAAAGACATTCAAATTGTTTTGCATAAATTCCTAATACAAATTTTACATGAACTCAGTTCATAATTTATATGCAACCATACCATACACATAAATATGATAACGTAGTTTTTAAGTGGCATCAAACATTTTATTTGTCGCTATTCATAGAACTGAGTTTCTATTGATAGTAACTGAATGTGGTATATCTTTTATGCGGGGTCGAGAGCATTATAATTAAGTAACCAAAAAGGTCAAGTCACATTTAGAAATTCATTCCATAATATGCAGTGTACTGTATCACATACCAATAGTTAAACCATGTAAATCCATTCTGTTTATACCATTAAAAGATATTATCTTACAAAAGGCTTGGCCCTATATAAGAAATTATTTTAAACATAACACCATCTCAAGATGAGGTGAGAAGAATAGGTCAGGAAACACATTCACTTCTTTCAACAGCGAAATTATAATTCGTTTTTCTTTGTTCCTCTTATTAAACACTCATAATTGAAAAATTTATTGCCAAAATATAAAAAGATTACAAATTATATTATAGCTAATTGGCAATAACAAGTGGAAAGCATAAAAATAAAACGACCGTTGAAAATTACACAATTTCCTCTTAACACTAATGAGGTCCGACATCATTAAACCCAGACCTAAAAGGATGGTAATTATTATCATCACACATAATTTTAATTACAATGGTAAATAGACCATTCAAGAACATAAGCTGAAGAAATCCTCTAAGTCTTCATCACCCAAATGAAGATTATCTGTATTTTTAGTGTACCACAATTAGATCTCAAAGAGTACCATAACAATTTTACATGAAATAATTCCAATTAGTAAAACCTTCTCATACATAATTCACATGTTAAAATAAAAACAGTGTCATCATACATTACAATACATCAGTTGAATTAATTCGATTTATATGCAAAAGGGATTAATGCCCTCTCAGTAACACTATGCCTCTATAGATTAGTAATAATGGCAATAAATTCAAAACAATATTTTTACCGCAATTGCATCCATGACGACGACCGATGGGCACCACAATCTACTTAAATGTAACCTCGATGTATTCCAATCACTATTGAATTATATACGATTTGTTAATCCACAGAAAATAAAATAAAACTGAAACACTAAATACTGGGGCATATACACATAAAACTACACAAAAGAATAAAATAATAAAAAAAAAAACTGGAAATCGATGGTAATCCCTGCCTACCCCAGTTGAATACCTTTACCAGGTCTTACAATAGCCACTCGTTTATTCACTAAATTGTATTAGAGTCGTTGCACCAGTGCCCAAAACAACAAAAAAAATTACTTGAAACATGCCCTACTGTCTTTACTTATAAATTGGTTTATTTGGTATCCAATACTTTGTCGATTTCACTTATATGGTTGGTTATCGAAAACACATAAACACGTTATTAATTTCATTCAAAAATTAATCCGTCATAACCGTGAAAATGATAAACACTAAATACATAAAAGTAAAAAATTATTCATCATCCAAATAGAGGCTTGCATTGAGATACAAATGAAATTATTTCTAAAATTTCATTTATCTAATTATGGCTAATTCATCCGCCTAATTTGCTATGCCGTTTCATACAAAAAAAAAATTTTGTTTTATTCTCATGACTAATTCATAGACGCGACAGTTGGATTCGTATCATAAACAAAAATATGTGAAAACTAATCTCAAGGTAGAAGATGTTAATACCGAAGACGTTCTGTGTTTACACTAGACAACAATGTTTTCTTGGTCACAAGGTTAATTTGTCTCCCAAAAAAAAAAACCTCGAATAGAATTGGTTTACTTTATTTAATTTGACAGTTAAGTTAAACGTTTTCCCCATTGAAGATTTGAAACATTATTATCTCACAATTTGTAAGTAAATATTGACGTGACATGATTTAAATAATACGAATGTACATTCTTCTAACGTATGGGGTTTAGCAATAATAAAAAAAAAAACATAAACTAAATACTTTTTATTCCACTGGTTCTTAGAGCAGAGATAGTGTTTCTAGATGAATAACAATAATTTCCATTAATAAGACACATTCAAATAGAATGCAATAAAAAATTTTGTATCAATTCAGAACGTCTCAGATATCAGAAATTGTTGGATTTAATTTATTCTTTTTGAAACAGTGAAATAATCTTAAGTCGCGAATACCAAACGAAAGAAAATGTTTTTTTTTTATATGAAAACATAAATAGCATTTTAATGTAATCTCATAAGCCAGTTAAATATCATTTGAAGTGGCTGCGTTTTATATTATATTTTGTGGAAGGTCTCGTTTCAAAATTCACTAAAATTTCTAAAATGTTATTATTATCTTGCAGAAAAAATCTATTGAATATCACCGCTACTAAAATGCCACACATAACCTTAAAAAACCTCTCATTAACATAACACTTTGAAATTAAAAATCAACAGAAATTTACAAATAAATTGTATCTAAATACAAGAAGTTATTTGAATATGAATTTTATTTCAATTTTTTATTAATTCCCATATGAAACCATAAGATAGATTCAATACGAATTTTATTAAATGAATAAACAATGTATACTGAACGACATTAAACACTTTATTTGGATATTAAAAACCGAAAAAAAAAAAATTATGTTATTAAGAAAACATTTAGCTCATTATATTTCATACGACACTGTCACACTAAATGTTTCACTCTGTTATTAACAAATTTATGATTTTTTGTTGCCATTTAATAATTCACATACAAATTTACTAAATCCTCTATACCAGAAACAAATACATTTATGGAATTATTTCACACATAACTCTTTACTTCTCTTTTAACTTTTGTTTCATTTCGGTACATAATTTTATATTTAAATGATATCATTAAATTCGCTCTTTCTTTCAGCTATAATGTTTATTTATTTTCAATGGAATATACAACGTATCATCATTTTTTTTTGTTGCCCTATGAAAATTATATTACACTTATTTCTTTTCTTATTTTCTAATCTAAATTAAGATCACGACGACGTTTTCATTGCTAAACTGTATATTTTCGGTAAATTTTAAATAAAAAACTAAATAAATTTAACATCTTCGTTATATAAAAAGACACTGGCAACGATATTAAAAGGCATTGACCGTCAAATGAACAAAAAAAAACACAATTTTATTAACATGCGCCAATTTTATCACTGATAAAATATAATCTAAGGCACTATTGTTAATATCAATAGAAACTTCAATGATTGGCTATTCATCAAAATTGATCACTAAAATTTCACGATAAATTTTTAACCAAGAAACATTTTCAATTTGAATCACCTGCAATTATCTCACTTTTTTCTTCACTACGAATTCACACCACAATCAATTTTATCACCTTAATCCAATAGTGAAATTTAATTCAATACCGATCGTATAAATCCACTGACCAGTCACGAACTCATTTTACAATCAACTAAAGGACTCTAATTTCAATTACACTATGGTTTAACGATTTCAATACACGATACGAATCATATCGTTAAAACACTACTAGCTCTTGTCTCATAATAATAAACCGTACTCGTCGCCCAACATCGCGACTCTTTACTTGACGATATGTGGCTCAACTTTTTATTTTAATCTCTCACACAACAGAAATATAACAGAAAAATGTAAAAATAATACAGTGGAAATGAAAGAAACCCGAAGACAACAACACCAGGAGAATCAGTGACTCTGTATTATGTTAAATAAATACACTAGCGATATGGTACAACAAAAAAAAATGGAAATAATTGTAATCGCACAAATGACCGAGGCTCCGCTTTTTCAATGTTTGGGATACCAACAGATATGTATACTAATCTCAATACCGGTCAGCATATTTATATTTCATATTGTTAATCATTAGTCCATAAGATGTTTAATAAGCAACTTGAGTGGCAATTCCACTCCCCGAACAAATTTATTTTAGCCTCTCGGCAAATAAGCATAAATCGCAAATGAATATAAAGAAAAAGCACGAAAGTACAACCAGAAATATACAACTATCGTATGGAACAAGAATTCATTAAAAAAAAAAACCACATGAAAGTGAATCTCCTTCTATACAAAACTACTTGTATTTTCAATCATTGAGACAAATCAACGTTCCAATCTTTATGCACTTACGATTTTCTTCTTCGCGTCTTATCAAAACCATTTCATACTTCTCTTCTCGGTTATGTAAAACAAGGTAGCAGCACTGATTAATCCGTGAAAGGTAAACCCCGAAAACATTTTCAATATAAAACATTCAATAATAATGAATAATGCAACGAAAAAAAATAAATAATTTTACCAATATGAGCGAAACGATCCATAAACATTTTAAGTATCAAACTGAAATGATATGCTACTGTTATTATAAGCAAATGATATACAAAAAACCAAAATGGAATATCATTTCTTGTGGTTTTTTCATTCTTACCATCAAGATGAAATGCATCATCAACGATATTCTCAATCACCTTTCTACTTCGGTTGAAATTCAATACCATTACGAGATCAGATTTACATAAATCGAAGATTCATTTGCATTAATGGTTCGATCGCACCTCATGGTTCAATGATTAAGCACGGATTCAAATCATTTCTTAGAGGAAACAGAATTCATAGAACCATTGTTATCTAGAAGCTATAACGCCACTAGTTGAATTCATTTCTTTTATCAAAATGTTTGGCTATTCAATAAACAATATCGTTGTTTGATAATCAAACTCGATTTCTTTGAAACAACTGACAAAATAGATTGAGTTTTATATTCCATCAAAACATACACGTTATCATAGAAATTATTTATAATACATTCTAACCGCCAGGTAAATGTTAACACCTCAGAATGTTGCACTCCCCCACAACGTGGATTCAACGAATACAAAAATAAATTTTGAAAAGAAAATATACACAGGTGGTGCTTATGAATAATAACATTTTCCGTTTAAAAAGAATAAAGAAATAATTTAATGTTTCTTGTATCTTTTGTGGCAAAAAAGCACACAAAAATTTATGACCAACAAGATTAGAAACTTTTTAAAAGAAAATCCATTCTTCAAATAACTTTAATGGCTTTTATTCTGTATGCCTAATTTATGGTTCATCAATTCATAATATCCTAGAGAATTTCCTTTAAATTTTTACGAGGCGATAAAGATTCCAAAGAAGATGAACAATTTTCTTTACATGAAGCTTAAACTGTTTAAATAATAAATTATCCATAATACGAATTGTAATAGAAATTATGATTAAAGGGATCTCAAACATTAATTGCATTACATTTGAACACATTGTTGCTACTTGACGTGTGTGCGTATTAAAGTAATGAAACAAACACTTAGAAATACACCGAATCGTTAAAAATAACAAAAAAACGCACCTTATGCGCTACTAATAGCAAATTAGTGTTGATTGCAAGTAAACGAAACCATTAGTCTTTACGACCATCAACATTCAAAGTAACGGAACATCCTCTTACACGCTTTTTCCTTTTTCTCATTTCTTCCTGAAATGCACCTGTATTACCGTAATTCTATTCAATGGTTAATGATGATGGTGAACGGAAACAAGATGAATTTCCTCTTTAAATTTCATTCAAACGAGATGTTTCGCCAAAGGAAAATTATGTGAAATGAAAGCAATGTTTTCCATGCAACTCATTTCCATTTCTACAAGTAGATCTTTCGTAATGACGATAATGATGATGAGAAGTGATATTGAGTAAGCCGTATGCCATCTAATCTCTCTCCCCCACAAAAACTCAACCACTTTGGATTAAATGTATGTATGTTCAAAATGCGTACGCGCTACGCCAAACTTCCTATTCATAACTACAAGACTCCACCAAAAACAAAAAGGATCAACTTTTAATGTAAAACCATAAAAATTAATATTTTTCATGTCATACCGTTTTGTCGTTTAAAACAATAAAATTTCATAAACTTCAATGTCAGTTAGGATTACACTGTCATTGAATATAACAAATTTACATTTTCCACAGTTAATTGAAATGGATTTTTATGGACCCATTAAATGTAAAAACTTTAAGCATTTAACATCTAACACGTTTTGTAAATATATTCTCAAATGTTGTTTTCAACAACATCATAACCGAAGTAAATAAACAAGTCGTACACAATTTCATATTCCATACAACACTAAAGTTATTGTCATGCTTAAAAGGATTTGCTGTAAGGAGATCATCACGCTACTAGTCTTCTAGATTTTCAACTCGGATAATATGAAACCCTCAACTTACTCAACATTTCATTTATGCTTCCTCAATTGTAGTTGGATTAAGATTGAATCCGATATGGAGACCAAGAAATTTTACTCAATTATTGTCACTGCATTTGAGACGTTATAAAATATTTTTATTTGAACTAAAAAATAGTGACATAACTTCATTCAATAGTAAATTATATGAGAATTTGCCTAGATGCTGGCGGAACCAAAATCGATGTAAGAATCGTCGTTCAGTTAATCCGAGACACAATTAAGTGAACTTTAAGTTTCGCATTGCTTATATTTTATATTGAATAATTATACAGTTTCGTTGGATAGATACTTTTGAGAGTTAATCCAGTAACAAATTAATAAATAGTACTCACCGTCATATAAGTGCTCTGGCTCTTCGGAATTCGATGCTTTTGTGCAATCAATGAACTCGGTGTCTTTTGTCTGCAATAAACATGAAAAGAATACAAAAACATTAATCATAAAGAGTCTGATTATAATATTTAGATGACCATATTCATAATCATCATTTCAAATACGTTATTTAAATATTATGATAAATACCAAAAGAGATATAAAACGACAATGAAGAAATCGATAATGATGAATACATAAAAATATTTAACCCATCTCCATTGAATTATTATGATCAACCAGAGAATTGGACAACCACAAAGACTATCACGCAAATGTGGTCCTCTTTTGAAGACCATTACAGCTAGACAAAGGACAAGAATGGAGAATAATCAAAAGAAATAGACGTCGTTCAAGAGTGGCCGCAAAAAAAAGAAGAAAGAAAAACTGAAATTTGCACATAAGGAATCTTTCATCATGAAAATTATGCTGCATGGGTCTGAGTTTTTCATACCCCATTGCTGCTTGTTTTAACACCCCAAACAACGAACCATAGAGAATACCAGCAAGAATAGGATCATTTTACCAAGCATTAAGATCTAAACCTCAAACCACACACACATCATGTATTAAGCATTTTCGTTAAATCCATGAATGTTTCAAAAACCCATGTAAAACATAAACACTAGAACTCAACATTCCATAGCTACGAAATACGAAATACGGAAACGCATCAGTGGATTACCAATAAAGAAAATGTAAATATGATTTGATATGCTTTTTAAGATGGTTTTCATTTCATTCTTGGTTCTTTCTCTTTTATATCTGCTTACCAATTCATTCTATTCTCTATCTGCGTTGGCCTCCCCTTATTAATCTGTCTACGTTATACCGTTGTTACCGAATTACATTTGCGTAATGTGATATTTATCCTTAAGGAATTTTTCATATTTTCTTCATTTTATTTGATAAAAAGAAAAGCACACCGAAATAATTGTGAAAAAAGAAATCATATCAAATACTGCACTTTCTCTAACCAATTGGAAAGGAAATAAGGAAAATTCTTAAACTGATATTCAAAGTCACATATAATGCAATTTTCCTAACACCAATAAATCATAGTATTAGACTGTATCAGCCGATTCGAATCCACATAATCCGATAGTCTTGAAAACTCTTTGGGTTTCCATAAAATACATGAATTTTTGCACATCGATTCTCTTAAGGGGTTAACCAACTGTAAGAGTTACCATGTACTTCAAAATATTCAATCCGTTTTCAGGAAATTTAATTAAATATCACAATCTTATTTGAGTCATTTATTATGCTGTACTGATACCACCAGCATACAATTTGCAATGAAACGGATGGTTGTCTCATCGGCTGTAAATCTGCATTCCATACCAAACGTGATTTTATTGATTTTCCTGGTTCTAAACAGTTTCTTCCTACGACTATAACCACTAGTACAAACAATGGTAAAAGAGCAATGAATTAAACCAACTCTCTATTCTCATAGCTAATAATATTAAGGTACGGTTTACATATTTAAAACACATAAGACTTTTAAATGTAATTAATGTGCATAAATTTGCATAGATAGAAAATTTAAGATTTTACTTCTTCGAGGTCTGCATATCAACACTATGAACTAATATTTTATTTTAATTCACATCATAATTAAACGACATTTAAGAACTGATACCATTAAGAATTCACCAAAGGAATAACTAAACATACCTCATTCATATCATATGGAATCTATCAACATAATTATATATACTGGAGGGAAAGACTCATCATTATTGTCATCAAATCGTATATTGTGGTTTCATGATTTCAACAATTTCATTACAAACGTTAATCGTCTTCAACTGTTTGCCATAATAATACTATACGAAAGAATTTATACTCTCGCTAAGACAACAATTTCAGATAATTACATTGATTGTTTTTATGAAATTCAATATCCAGGGTCGAGGTGACTAACCCATACCAAACAGTAACGTATCTAAACACCCATTTAAATATCAAAACTAATGAGAGAAATTGTTTAGTTAGATAAACTGGAAAGATCGTTACGATAACCGTTTTTATATTTCTTTAACGATGATTCACCATCAACGATAACACTAAATTCACTTTCATTTAAATATCGCATTCATAAAATTCAAATTACTCTTCGTTAGAATTGAGTACGAGGAAAATGTCTTGTGCAATTAATTGCAGTCACAATTACACGATGATTTACAATCTGTTGCAAACAATCACCAAGGTTAAACGCCATTATTATCGTGCGTCTTTTGAAAAATTCTCATAAAGTGATAAAACCATAACTAAAAGTATTTAAGCTATGACACAGACCCCACTAATAAAACCAACAATACAACATATAGATCCAGATTATAATTAAGCAGTACCCATTAAATCATAATGTCGCTGTAACATTTCTACCAGACCATAGCAATAAAAACACGGCAAAAAAAAATAAAAAATTTTAATTTGTTTGACACTCAAAAGTAACAAAAACTGTATAAAGAAGCAAAGAATCACATAACTTTATGTAATCACAGAAATTATGTAATTTTGAAGCAACCCAAGAGGGAAGTAACACTCCATAGTACAACATGAACTCATCACATAAAAAATCCCAAAAGTACGTAAAGAGTCACCTCACACGGGGATATCATTAACGTGTAACGCACACTTAGCCATGTTAATTAGAACAAATTCACTATCACAAAAACTACCTTGGAATTTTATTTTATTCCAACAAGAGGCCATTGAATTTCTGCAACGCCACAGCAATAATCATTTCCTAAGCGGTTTCTCATTTTAATCCACTGTAAACATCACTTAACTCATTACCGAAAGTGAATCTTCATTCAACAATTCATGGCTCTTTTTCTATTAATTTTCATAAATAAAACCACAACAAATTTTCCACGACACTGAATCTAAAGAATAGTAAATTCACGTAATTCATTAATTTTTCTTTTATAACTACTCAATTCATATGAAAAAAAAAAAATTAAACTCATAAACAAAAATACTTCTGATGCAATGTAATACATTTTTCTTGATTTTTCTTTAAAGAAAATTACCCATCACAGATAAGTATTTATAAAAGCACTTGAATAATAAATCCTGTCAGTCTATTCATAGCAAGTGAACTCATCATAACAATGTCGGTGACATGACATACAACAACATTATTGTGGAATAACAATTGAAAATTTATAAAAAATAATCGATTACCTACAACACTATCAGTGGATTATCATATTTTTCTCAATCAATCTATGTGATAAGTGTGATATTTTTGTGTGAAGTGCAAACATAAATATAAAGTGAATAATAATATTATAAAAAAACGATAATAAATTCCCCCACAATTTCAATAAAAAAGAATAAAATCCATAATGGAAAAGGTTCAACGGTTATCAATAATCCTATTGTTGGCATTGTGTATATGTTCAGTGATTGGCGGTGTCACCGATCGGATACCAAAGGTGGCATCACTGAATACTCCAGTTCCAGCCGAAATTGATAACGGCAGCAGTTCATCATCGCCTCCTTTAAAGGATGTTAAAGTCGGTGAGATTAGCAGTCGATTAAGAGATGGGCCACCAGAATATTTTAGCCGGTTTGTGTTCTATCAAAAATTGAATTCTCATTCCCAATCGATTGGATTTTAATTTTACCATCCAAATGTGTCACATTGTTTATGATATTTATGGATAAAATTTTCGTTATGCTTTTATTAAAACCAAATGAAACTTCATATAAAAACATTAACTTGCGAAAAGAGATGAAAATTTCATAAACAAATATTTAGAATCAATAAGAGTGATCCATCTGGTACATCCGTTCCAATCTTTTCCTCTTGTCATCAACCATTATACTCTTATGCAAAATACATCCATTTATCAGTCTACCGTCTCCATCACTTGTATTGAATAACGGAAATATTCTATAATTGGGATGCATTTGACCAAAAAAACCACACACATGAATTGATATTAAATTTTCTATATGACACTCATACTCTTCATAGTTTAATGCATTTTCAATATTTACAGAGGGCCCTCATCCAATAGTCCATTCTATTCCACCCGTGACAGATATAGTCGTCCAGATACAGACCGATATATTGGTGGTGGCAGCAATTTTATCACATCATATGGTGGCAGTAAAGGATTTAGTAGCCTCGAGTATGATAATCCGTACATTAAAAACAATCGAGATCGTCTGACCAGTGGTAAGTAGTTCATTTTACCAAAGGAATGGTTTGTTACTCACATTCACTCTCGTTTACAAAGTTTTACTTGTTTTACAATTTTTTATTCCATTTTATAAAATTCATGTAATTCAATATTGAATTCGATGTCTCAATATGTGAGGAAGAGGTGAAAATCATAACCGCATAATAGAATATTTCATCCAAATGATATAAAATGGATAAAAGCATTTAACCATTCATTCGATATGTTTTAATATTTAACAACAAATTGTTAATATTAAAATTCATTCATTTTTTCATTTGTTATCTCCTATTTACCGATAAAGGATGGAGCAGTTCACCGTATGGTGGTAGCAGTAGTAGCAGCAGTAGCAGTGGATATTCACCCTATGGATTCTCGTCGTACGACAGCAACAGACGTCCATATGAGCCATCATCCCACTCCTATGGAAACTCATACTCATCCTCCAGTCGTCCATATGGACACGATATTACCGAAAACGAGATACGAGAACATGACCATGACTGGATGTTTGGTCAAGGTGGTGGTGGCGGTGGTGGTCCTAATCAACATAAAGTAAGCTAACAATTTCATTATCATCAAAATTTCGATACCATTAACAGTTTTTCAATTTCGAAAATCCAAAAAAATTAAATTTACAGAAATTGGCAAAAACAGTTCTATTGCCGTTGGCTGGTTTGGCACTTTTGGGAATGGCAGCTGCACTTGTTGTCAATCCATTCTTCATACCATTCGCACCAGCCGTTGCTGTTGGTAAACGAAGACGACGCGATATTAGTAACCAACTAAATGATAAAAATCCATCGAAATCAGAGGAAGCACATCGATTGGCATTCAGGAGTTATTTGAACAGCATAAAAGCCTCATAAAACCATAAATTCCAATACCAATAAAAGAGGAGAATACACAACACCATCAACGTTCTCATTTAAATATTAAAAAAAAAAAAAAAAAAAATGATCATAATGATTCAACCGTATTAAATAAATGTTCTGTTCTTATTTCTATTTATGCTTTTGTTATGAACCAAATATCAGGTGATTATTAAAATATGGAAATTATTTAGTTGAACTTACCTGAGCACAACTTCCTCATCTGTTGTCATTGTTCCTGTTTACTGTCGTTCAATTACGTTGAAATGAAATATCCTTAACCAAGTGTTTTTGTTTTAAGCACTTCCTCTTCAGTATAACATCAAAATTTTAATAATAAATTACGATATCTATCGACTTATACCGTCATCAACAGACTAATGCATTAATCAGTTCACGTATACCGTTGTTCTTTTTATTTTCGTTTATGATAAATCACATCCCACCTTATCCACTATATAACGAATGTCAATAATTGGGTTATCAGTAAACGAACTTCGACGTTTGTTTAAATTTCACTATATTTCTGTTGTTATGATAAATTAGTACGTTTTATTATGTCTAACAAAAATCAACAGATACTGCCACTGTTATTCACCATTTACTTCCTTACCCTCCAGGTAAAAAACACTTATATTTTACTTATATCGTTTATATTCACCCGATAACTTGATTAATGCGAATACACCGATATTGAATTTCACACTGAATCCCCAACAGTTTAATGAGGAATACTGTTCATTACAGTCTTTTTTCTATTCTATTCTGTCAATTGGTTCATGGTTTAAATTTTTTGTTGGTGCTTTAACTGATGGCCATCGTTATAAACATACCTGGAAATAGAAAATATTTTCTATGTTAATAACCATTTAAATCCATAAAAAATTATTATGTTGAATGACAAAAAAAAAGGTTTGAAATTATGGTAAAATATGTAAAAATAAAATCATAATTTTGTGACAAGAAAAACATATCACAATTTTAATGTTTACGGAACGATTCTTTTCATATTTTGTTATTTTTAAAACTGAACCAAGACGATTTTGTATAAGAAATCAATAAGAACATAATATTTGAATATGACAAACGAATTGAATTTAAACCGAGTGACATAAATAGCATAATCATGATAAGGTTTCATCGTGTATAATGCGGTTAAAAGTTTTCTTCAATTCTGTCCGCATTGGTCTCTGATAAGGTGAAATCAAATAAATTTACCGATAAAGTGCATTAGACATGGAAATTGACATCCTTTTCATTGAACCGCATATGTCATTTTAAATTAACTCAACTATTTGCAAAGTACACCAAATAATTAGTCCACTTAACGCAATGGAACACAATTTAATTAAAACCAATCGATCATAAGAAGTCGTGTTCCACTTTTGAAAGAAAAATGTGCAGTTTGTCTCTATTGATTTATATCGGTATAATTGAAATGTGGCTTCTTTAGATCCCATCATTTAATATTTTAATTATTACCATTGCCATAGATCACACAAATCGATTGATCTGTTTTCCAGTCAGCCAATGTTTATATCAATCGGATTCATTGCCGGTCGTTTGCCACAAATTTAATGATTCATTTCGATTCATTAATAAAAAACACAAAAGTTAATTTTTATTATAACTTACAACATCATCAGATTTTTTTTTTAAATCCAAATACATAAACGAAATAAATAAACGCCGGATGATTTTATTTATGAATTACAATGAAACTATTCGTCCAAAAGAATACGATTTATGAATTTTGCCCTTTAAAGTCAGCATTTTTTCACATTCTGATTATGTTTTTCCTCAATGAAATTCAACGGAAAATCATTATGAATTTCATTTTGCTTGTATTTCTTCATTACATTTATTGTTTTTTTTTTTTATTCCTCTCCCAGTCTGTTATTATTAATAATGATTCGTCCCCAAAAGATTCGTTCTAATTAGCTATGAACATAAATACCACATAACCAAAAATAATTTTTAAAAAATATGTAGCGCATTACGTTCAATGAGTGTTTTACATTATGAATCAAAGTTTTGTTTTATGTTACCAGAGATTCAAATCTGCGAATAAAAATTTTATAAAAAGAATAAATTTATTTTTTCATAAATGTTTAATAACATTTCTTCTTCATGCCAATTTAAATCGCATAGTCATCATTTGGTTGTACTTTTTTTTCTTTTAAAAATAAAATTTCAATTGTACATTATTTGTTGATTTCAATTATGCATGGCTGTTGCAAAGTGCAATTAACATAATGTTGTTATTTTATTTAAATAAATGCAATTCGATAATATTTATTATTGAAATGAAATTCAATACTGGAATCTGGAGCGTGTCCACATAGAAATAACATAATGCTAATGACATTAAACGTTCCACTAGACTATGATGGATGTCGTATGAATTTCTTAGTTGTAGTTCAACACCATGAATATTATGATCATTCCGGTTAGATGATTATTTCATTAAATCGACAAGAATCAAGTTCATTTCACAGAATTTTCTTTTCAAAGGAATCTTTCAAGATATCCAACAGATATTGACATTCCGTCACACTTCTTGAGATAATTTTTGTATTTTTTTTTTCTTTTCATATTGTGTATTTCTGACCGATCCAGATAATATACACCTTTTGATTGTATATATACAGCACGTGCAAATTACAACGTTCTGGTGATAAAATTTTAAAACAATATTCATCTGCGAACATCCACCATTTGGTATTAATCATAAAGATTTATCATCGGAAATTACCTTTTTTGCGCAGACATACAAATAGCCACCGAGAGAAAGAAGTGAATAGTTCACGATTCATAAGAAACATGGAATCATAATTCAAATAATTTACCAAGGTAAAAGCACTTCCAATTCTACGTACATTTGCATGACTTTTTACTTACAGACAACCGTCAATACAATCCAATCCATATGATTCAACAATCATAAGACGACGTCATCAGATAAACTGTGAACTGCGAACAATTTTCAATTGCAATTTCGTTCCCAAACGATAATAATCATCAACTAATGTCAATTTAATTCAATTTAATAATACTCTGTAGTTTTGGATCATACATAACAAAAAGTAAAATATTAGTCCCGGTCTCACACACAATTGAATTTAAAGCTCTCTAATCATTTTCTCTTTATCCATATCTCAATATCCAATTTAGGAATTATTACATTGACAAACTGCAACATAAAGCCTCCACAATTGACTGGGATCCACATTGGATGACACATCAGCTGCATTCAATTTCATTTGTATTTCTCTTCTGTACAAGTAACAAGTCGGATTCTATTTCTCTTTCACATTCAATTGTAATATGAATCAAATGTCATGAAATATAAATACAGAAAGTACTGTTCCATATGAAACCAAATAACATTCTTTTTTTAAATTTTTAAATAAAAATTTCTTGCCAGTCTTTTACAAAACATCAGATCTTGCGGGTGCGTTTAAAATGCAGCCAATGTTATTCAATTGCACATGTACTCAATTGAAAAAAAAAGAAACATTCGCATTATTATACGTTAAATCATATCGTATGGCACAATATATGTTGCATTCAACACTGAATAATCAATATAAATAATATTATGAATTGCTGACTTGATATCATTATGCATACGACTACATTACCACATATGAAAAGGAACTACACATGAATGATCAGAATATTCATATTCCTTTTCATTTCTATCTATTTAATCATTTTGCAATTGAAAGTGCCACCTTTTTTCAATTCGTAGAGTCAGATTCTCTACGCCCTGTATCGTACAATTTAATGTAAAAACTGTAATTACATGTAATTGGTGAAATTTCAACTGATGTTATGTGAAAACCTCAAAACAATAAGAAAGAAACAACCATAATGGCAAAATAAACAAATAATTAGATTTTTTTAAAGTGAAATACATGACTTTAATGTGACCCACATTTACATACAAAATAATTGATAGAAAACGACAATAATTTATCATTTAAATTGTATGTTACCGAAATAATAAATTATAAATGTTTTCATTACAACAATTATTGTTGGGTCGACTTTTATGCTTAAGTTAATTCAATATCTTTCGAAATTTTACTTAGAAAATACCAGACAAAAATTTCTTCATTGAATATTAAAAATACACAAGAAAAAGACGATATAATTCATATCACCATAGACGACGACTGTTACTAAAATACCAAATGGAACAAAATGCGCTCAATGAAGATAAAAAATAGAATCAAAATATTCAATATTTACTTAAGATTACTGTTGTATTTCTATTGCCATACTCTTGTCTCTCAAGAACAAGACACAGTGAATCGTTTGTTCAACTTACAAGCAAGAATGCCATTTAAGTCACACCAAAGAGAAATTGTTTTTTTTTTTAATTTCTTAATGAAAATGGCAAACCAATGACAACAACAACACTGTGACTTTTAGACATAAAATAACAGTAAAATTAAAATTAACCTTCACCTAGAATGAAAATTCTCACTTAAAACAGATTAGCACAAGTACATTCTATGGCATTCAATGAAACTGCACTAAACCAAAAACAAAAAAATATACGAATAAAGATTGCAATTGTCTTATTCTTGGAATTAAAGAAAAACCACAATGTTATGCTCCCCACATAGTCACTGTGAATACAATTCTGTTCCACAATTACCATTTATTTCTTATCATCACATTAAACAACACCGGCTTAAGTTTCACAGCAACAAACATATATCGTGACTATAAAATTGTATGTATTACTATGTAACCAGAGTGTTGATGTTATTCCATGAGCGCTACTGAATTTATATTTTCAGAGAATTATGATAAATTACCCGAAAGATGATTGAAACCAATGTCTTATTTGATCAACCAGCACAAGAATCTTAATTATTAGTCCAGGCAACATATTTAATATTCTTTCATTAACTAAGCTGATATGTTACACTAACATGAGAACAACATAAATATACATCAAGCGCAACAGTGCTCATTCAATTTATCAGAAAATTTTCAAGTGCAAATGAGGGCATACAAGTGATGATAGATCATCTAATTGCCATCGACATAATGACTCGATGACTTTGTTACCATGAAGGGCCACGTCTTACGTTTCTTTTTTTTTTCTTGATTTAATCGTTACTATTATGTTCCACCAAAATGAAAAATAGAAACATTTTATGAGAATATAAAACACAATGCAATAATATCTCATTCATAACAATTATCAATGATGGTGCCTTATGACATACTGCATTCATACAATCTACAGTACCGTGTATCACTTGATGAGATATGAGACATAGTCAACGATTAAAATTTGAATTAAAATTTAATTCATGCAATAGGTCATTGAATCATAGCCCCACATAGACACACAGTGGCCATTTGTTCTGTTTCACATAATAACAGAGATTGTGATCCGTAAAATTGCCTTTAGGCATACACCAGCTACACACAGCAAAATACCGAAGAAAATAATATAAAATCCAAACAAAAAGGTATGCAATTACACTCACACTTTTATATTTCTTTCACATCAATCCACCCGTAATCACTATTAAATCTATCAGTGGCTGTTCTACACTACTGATATTCATAATCCGTGAAAAGAATCTGGCCAACAAGTAAATAAAATGGATAATTTATACGGTTTTACTTACATGCAGCAGAATGTTCAGTTCAACTAAATCCAATTAAAGGTTATTTGATTTTATTCCTCAATTAATCCCAATCATATTTTAACTGATATTTGATTACACTGTAAATACACCGAATTGAATTTAGAGATTTTTTTTTAAATTTTGTTCCTCAAACAGTGAAATGCAATTGGATTTTCTATATCTCCATGTGTAATAAGAACGTTGAGAGTTAAAACAGACAGAAACCGACAAAAAAAAACGTTAATTGTATTGGATTCGTTCACTGATTCAAGTACGGTTCCACATGAAATAATTCCATAAACTAAACAAATAAGATACCAAAAACACCGAACTAAATCACCACCAAAAAAAAAAGACCCGAGTGTGATAAACAATAATATTATTGAAAATTAGACCACTAACTGATATCAGTCTAATCTTCACACGTAATCAAGTGCATTCTAATTGAATGCAATAACTATTTCTATGTTTTATTTTGTAGCTTAACACCTCTGTTTTATTTTAAGACACAAATGAACGTGATCTTTTACAGATTATAGTCTTAAATTACATTTTTATTAAGGTGTACATATTACAACGTAACTATGTAGTATGAATGCACTTGTTGAACTCAACCAATCGAGAATATCGACAATAAAAAAAAAAACCAAATCCTGTTTGCAAAATCAAAATAAGATTTAACACTCTTGATCACATTTCACAAAATTCCATCAAATATTGATGCATATTTTGCTGGATAATTCACTTAATATAATCAATTGGAATTCATAAATACCTTGCGCATACGTAGAACTGAATCGCACAATTGTTTGTAAGGTGAAAATTAATTTCATTCGCAATTTGGAGACGAAATAACCGAGAATAAAAAAAAACACGTCCGATCTAATTATTCACGAGCCGCAACTGCACTAAGTACGAGCTTAAACTTCACTAATCCACGAAACGAGTTTTTATGAGCCGACTGAATCGATCCGAAATAATTGAATTTTAGTCGACTAAAACGATCCTCTTGAAATTCAATAAAAAATCATTAAATCAAAGCACATTTCACTATTACGAGCTAAAGGAACACTTATTGTGTGCAATAAACACTAAATATTTAATTAATTTACGAAATTTAATTAATTTTTAATTAAATAATATCACAGAAAAGTTTCACGGATCTTTTGTCCAGTCAACAACAACAATAACAAATTTTTTGGCTCAATTGACGTTCTAAATGGGTTCTGAACTAAACTGATTTGGAATTATTCAGATTAGTACTCAACATTTGGAGTGTTTGCACAATAACTCTATATTTCATACTCTTGATCACTTTATTACCGATTTATTATAATTTAATTAGTTTATTGAGTGTTACTTTATTGTTTGTTGACTATCCATTTGCTTATTGTTAGTTTATTGACTAGTTGTAATAAGGTATTGGTGTGAGGGATCAACTGTGTTTTAAATTTTATGTGATTTCTGCTCATATAAGTTAAAGTAATTTGATGTTGCGAGGATTTATTCTTCTCATTCCAATTGCAATTCTTAATGGTTCAAGTTTTTAATTACATTAATATGATTTATATAAAACTCGATTGTGGAAAGAATAGAGCTTAACGGTAAGTGACACATATTAGAATTAAAAATCCCTGATTAGTGCTCCAACATGGACCGACAATAGTACCGTTAACTAGAACTATAATTATTCATTAATGCCTTGTATCATGCTTATTAACATTTTCATTCCGTTTCCTTATGCAATCAATTATTATTTAATTTAATAGCGGCAACTTAATAAACAGAACGAGTATATTTATTTCGTTACCACTCTAATCCGGATAAGCTATCTTCACATCCAACTACATTTAATTGCAATTTAATGCTAAAATGTTTAACTAATTAACATTTTTGATATCAATCTAAAGTTATTCGAAATTACATTATTATCGTCATACTGAAAATTTTCAGTTTTATTTATTTCATCCACACTTCTATAACAAATTGATTTCGTATGCTCCATACATAAATCGCTGCTATTTAGATGTTAAATTATAATGGCAACTATAATGTTGTATACAATTCATTATAGTAATTAAAACAGAAAAAATAAAAATAAAGTTTTCATGATCAAGGTAACATTTTCATTATAGCAGTTCAATGACAAATTCATTTCCCGTTTACAGGTTGCCACATTACGAAGAAACTGCACATACCATTCCACTGATATTATGCAATACAATAATAATAATATTCGAGATGTTATTACATTGCATTTATCCAAATATATCAAAACTTCGCTAAATAAATACCTGTGTGCTGTATAAATAATCGGATCTTCATTTCGTTGATCATGAATTTTATATATTCACTTATCATATGAGCACAGTTCATATATATGCAAATTATGTGTCGATTGCAAGTACTGAACAGTATATATGCAAATACTGAAATCTCATGATACAAATGTTACGCGGCACCACATAAAGTGCATCAATATCAGCACCTTTATGGTGCATCCCCAGCCGATAGGAGTCAAATGTGTAAATATTTCCACCCAATCGTTAAGTCATTTGTGATGGCATATTCTTATCATTTGATACATCTCGTACCCATTTTACATCACAATTATCGAAAACGGTTATGGCCGGTGGTTTGACAATTCCGTACAGTATCAGGTTATAATAATCGAAGACGGCCTATGAAAGACAGTTATTGTGCACACCATCTATAGGTTCTATTTATGAAAGACGGCTTTTGGTTTTACAGTTCCGTATACCGTCTAGTTCTAATTATTGATGACGGTCATAGTATTTCAATTGCAGAAACGTCATACAACACAGAGAAGCATCATAGGAACATAATACTGTTTTATTCTTCAAATCTTCTTACCACATTACTAGTCAATGAAATACACGGTCCGTATGCTGTTTATTATATTAATCGGTGTTTCGGAACTTCAATTTCTTCGACTAATTTTGTAATAATTGTTTTGCGTAATGATTGTTTCTAAAAAGCAATATATCTTCTCATATATGTTAGAAGACGTGTTACATGCCATATAGTGAAGTGAAAAATGATTGTCATTTATACCTTCCAATATTGAAATACTATTTCACTTTCAGAAAAAGCCTCACTAAGTTAAATTCAATATTGGTTAGCTTAATCTTTGCGCAAAGTTACTTGTTTGAACATTCGATAAAAATTTTTAATTTCGTTGTTTTGAGAGTGACAATTAATAATTGTTAATTAAATTAACTATGTCTTTTCCAAAACTACAAAAACCGGCACCAGATTTTTCTGGTATTGCAGTTATTGATGGTCAATTTGCGGACTTGAAAATGAAAGATTTTGCTGGAAAATATGTCGTGCTTTTTTTCTACCCGCTGGATTTGTGAGTAACAGTAATTGTATAATATATCCGAATATAAAATTAATTGAAAATTTTCGTCAAATAGCACGTTTGTTTGCCCCACGGAAATAATTGCTTTCAGTGATCGTGTTGCTGAATTTCGAAAATTAAATTGTGAAGTAATTGCTTGTAGCACTGATTCTCAATTTACTCATCTTGCTTGGATTACCACACAGAGGCAAGATGGAGGATTAGGGAAAATGAATATCCCTCTATTGGCAGATAAATCAATGCAAATTTCTCGATCATATGGGGTTCTAAATGAAGAAACTGGCATTCCATTCCGCGGTCTATTTATCATTGATGGGAAACAAAATTTACGTCAAGTAACAATAAATGACCTTCCTGTAGGACGTAGCGTTGATGAAACATTGAGGTTAGTCCAGGCATTCCAATATACTGATGAATATGGAGAAGTTTGTCCAGCTAATTGGCGTCCTGGAGATAAAACCATGAAACCCGATCCGAAGAAGTCAAAAGAATATTTTAATGCCGTGAATTAATCTCGGTTAAAACAACAGAATCTCTTGTCATTTTTGAACGGAATTTCTATTATACATTTATCTGAATTTATTATTATTGGAAATAAGTTACCAGCTAAACACCTATAGAAAGTTAAATAATTTTTACTACAACTAGTTTAAATTGGAATAGAAATTATGTATAATTTTCTCATAATTAAAAATATGTTAATTTAAATAAGAATATTCCAAATAAAGTTTTCCGAGAGGATGAGTTTATACAGGGTGCACAAAAAATGTGTCTTATGATTTAGCTTTATATTTTTGAATTATGTGTTTTAAATATATGTCGCATATAAATGAGAGGAAAAAATATAACAGTGCAACAGAATACTATTCACAACGTACATCACACTCAATCATTATTGTAAAATGTTTGTAAATACTAAAAAATTCGGCAAAAATTTTTCTAATTTTAAAAACATTCTAAGTGTAGAGTAATTTCATTTTTGCACTGTTCAAAAAAACATTCTTTGCTCAATTTGACACTCTTTCAGTATATCAAACCAAACCAAATTTTGATAAGTGGTGAAGAAGAATTAAATAAACAATATATTGAAATTAAAAAAAAAATGTAGTTATCGTTTCGGAGATATTTCAAAAATAAATTCTCAACCCTTTTAAAACCACCCTTCTCTTCTTTTAAAATTTAAAACCTCCCTTTTAAAAGAAAATTTTTGCTCGAGGGCACTTGACACCGGACGCGGGACAAAAACGTCCTTTTCACGGAAAACACATTTTCTATCCAATTCAAGACATATACAATCCGAAAACCTTATTCCCCCATAATCGAATTTTGGAGAGATTACAAATATACAACTCTTGTAGAGTGATGTACAAAAATAATTAAATCTGCCACATTTACTCAATACGATCAGTGAAAACAGCAGGTTAGTCATCATTATTTATGTTTATATAAGCGAGCATTCGACCTACCTATGCCGTTATGCAAATTACCTAACATCAAGTTTTTAATGATGTTCTCGTTGATCATCCAGATATTATTATTTAATCCAGATGCTGAATGGCAATACGACCACGTACAATTACATAAATTTATTTAAAAAAATAAATTCTAAGTTAACGTTAAAACAAACATTTGATTCTAGTTTCAATGTACCATCCAGTATCATCTTCTTCAACAGTATAGCAGAATGAAATCTTCTTATTTACCTACCATTGGTAAACATCGTTGTGCAGACTATGCTCGCTTGATTATAAACTCAAGTAATTAATGTAGCAAAAGCGATATAGCTAAACACTAAGGAAAAAAACCCGTCAAGTAAGAAATAAATCTTAAAAATGAGAAAATTTTATGTACTGTGTGCTACCATTGGCAAATAGATATATACAGTGAGTGTTTAACCATCTGGATTTGAATGAATCAGCTCCAAGGTGGTAATCTCTTTAAGAGATCAACGAAACAAACCCTAACAGCTAATTTTGATCTGTTCATTTTACACAATTCCGTTGAAATTGCAATTGAATTTAAATTGTTGTAAATTAATAGACTCAATTCCTCAATGTAATTAAATTCATTACAATCATCCCAATCACGTTTAACTGATATAACATTGGTATCGTTTTACGGCATCATTCAATCGAATTTATGGCCAAACAATGCCAACAATCTTGATTCCTCATTTACCTGGGTTCGATATGATCATCGATGTGCTATAAATTTAATACAATTTACATATAAATTTGGTATACAATATCGATATTAGAATATTTTTTAATAAAATAATTCATACCAACACAACTTTCGGTTTCACATTATTTCATTTTCAATGAATTAATTATTTTATTCTTCATTTTATGATCGTCAATCACTGTTTTTAGATCAGGAATTAAATTCAATAAATTCATGGCACACAACAAAACAATTAAACTTTGCTGTAAGTTAAAAATTTAACACAGAAAAATACCATCATTGTTCAAGAAAAAAAGAAAAAAAAAAACACAAAGAAATTCATCAATATTAAGCTGAACTCATAAAATTTAAACAACAAATAAAATTGATGTTTTTACACTTTTATTTCTTTAATTTTGTGCAATAGTCCGGTTGACTAAGTTCTTACTAGGACAGAATTTATTCGGATTACTTAATTCAAATCAACGAAGGTAATTAAATTTACTATTTGTACAAAAAACAACCGATTACCTAAACATTTAAATAAAATTTTCATTTTTCTATAAATTAATCTATAGAGTCGCCTACTAAAAGGTTGTAAAACTTTTATAACCGAATAAACACTTTCATTGCACACCTGAAAAGTACATCCAATATAAAGATGAATCATGAATAGTAACAGGATAGAAATTTCTCCAAAGCGTAATAAATTAAAATACCTTAGGTATTAACAGTTGTTTGTTTTTTTCTACAGTCTTAACAATGTACCAAATGAATCATGAATACGTAATATTTTCACATTTTCTCTAGAAGGTCAATTCTATCGGTCATATGAATTAAAATTACGTTATCAGTTCTATGAACACGACCCTTGTCACTACAAGATGCAGTAAACGAAGTTATCACTTCCGCAGAAATTGTAATCATCTCAGTAATTAGTATCTGCAGTTTCTTTTAATATTCAAACACAGAACATGGAAATCATCAATTACAACTTACAATCGAAGTAAGTAATTGGTATCATAAAATTAACTGCAATGTATTAAAATCATTATTACTAATCATTTATTATTGTGGTAGACATGTGAAGAATCAGAATCATGAAGAACGTTGTCCAATACATAATTTTTTTTTGTTATTTTTATTTCATTTCTACCACAATTGATAAATATCTGTTATTAACGATGAGCCACGAAAACTGGAACTCTTTAGCTTTATGAAAACAGAATTTTCATTGTATTTTGTTTACTTGTTTCTGAACCATACAGCAATGAATAATTTTTAACACAATCGTCTGTGTCTCTGCCAATGTACTGAATAATATAAATAGAGGGTGATCATCCGCCGGGACCGACAGTTTCTAAATAGCATTCAGTGTGACTAGAACCGTTCAGTTTAACAGTGAAATTAAAATTATCAACAATATTTATTCTGAAGTGAATTTGTTATTGTGTGTTATACATATTTGGCGTATCCCCCACACATAATATTGGATTTTGGAATACAATTTCTCAGCGAAAGAACGTACGCTGATTTAAAATTGAGGACAAACTCTTAATTGGAATAAAAACGATAACACCGAAAAGAAGTTCTTTCCGAGAATTCTAGAAAATATGAAATATTTTCAAGGAATTTCTCTTACGGTGCTGGTGATTGTTGGCACCTTAATTTCCAGTAGTACACAACAGTACAAGTTAGTAAATTTAAATAATAATTATTTTAAACTGTGATCATATTCAGTTTCAATAAATTGTAATTTAATTAGAATTGTATCAATTGTGATGTGACATTAACATTTTGCAAATTATATTGTTTATCTTATAAGTTATACGCTTACATTTAAATCGTAAATTGAAACTAAATAAGAAGTGTACCATTACAATTATTGTCTTATTGTTGAAATTTTCTTTTTTTATCGTTTCTCGCACACTTTTGTTTCATAAATAAGTAAATCTCGAGTTGTTATTCAACCTAATGATTTTCATCTTCAAATGCAATCATTAAAATATTCATTGCAGTTAATTCACACAAATAGAAATACTTTGTATATTTTAATGTACCAGTGGTTTCATAGTAAAATCCCAACGAATCGATGTTAAGAAACTTAATACATTTTCTTGCTTTTTGTTAAACAATTTTTTTTTCTTTAGTTGTTAAGACAAAACAAACATTTGTAACATCGACTCTTTAGTTTTATCACATTGAAATTCAATGAACAACTATCTTGAACTGCTAGTTGTAATTAACGTGCAGAATTGCACAAAATTATGATTGTGTCAATAAGGTCATAAATGATTTTCACCTAAACAATAAAGATAAATTGATTGCATTACCTTGATCCCAATTAACCAAATAGTTGTAATCAACTAGATTATAATAAAAACAAAAACTCATAATCATTTAATTTTATCGTTTCAGTGATCCATTCCGGGGATTTTTTGATAGATTCCCTCAATTTCCAACAAATTTTTATTCATCGGCCAGTGCATCAGCATTCAATCCACCGGTGAATAATGCATTTAATCCACCAGGAGGTAGCCCATTTGATTCAACGTTCCATAATGCTTTTAATCCACCAGTAAATAATGGATTCAATCCAGCACCAAATAATGGTTTCAATCCACCAAATAATAATGGACCACAATTTGATTTTGGTTTCCAGTTTCCAACATTCGCACCATTTAACTTCAATCGTATGAAGTTATGGTATGAAGGGTAAGTGATTATTTGTTGTAAATCATAACGATGATCATTAAGTTTCAAGGTTCTTGTTGAACCATAGAGAGACCATTCCATAATTTACACGCCTTTACAAACATCTTTTTTTCCATGTTTAATCAAAATCTTTGTTAATACTGTGAAGAATGCCGAATATTCATCAAAATCCGGTGTCGAATTAATTTCCTCTCTTTCATATTGTATTGTTGCCTAGAAATTGTCGTAAGAATTTACACTAAATAACCTGAAAAGAAACCAAAAATCATAATTTAAAATTTTTGCTAATAGAAGTAAAACAGTTAAAATGTCTAGTCCAGCATAAAAAATTCACATAATTTTAAATATAAATTTACAAATGGGCTTGTGTTATTTCATATGAATTAAAAAAATTTATTCAAAAGTGTATGAATTCATATTTGGTATAATTTAGAATCAGTGAACTGACGTAATATGCAACATTGCTAATTATTCAGTTACCGGTAACCTAATGGCGATATGTTTGACGCTGTAAAATCATAAAAGTGAATTAATTATTGAATACATGAAGCGTTACTATTGCTATATTATTCTGGTTTTTTTTTGTTATGACCACCTATTGAAATGTCATCAAAATGATTTACAAACGATTCATGATACTGTCTGGGTTGGGCCATCAGACTCACAATCAACGCATTTGACCTGGCTCAAGAACAAAATAGAATCACAATAGTAACTAGATATAAAATGACTTCCTATATATGAGATTTACAACTTTATACTAATAAACAATTGCATTGATATTACTAACAGTTATGACTGATTAACATAATTCGTGACCTTTCCGGCATTGCGTTTGCTACTCTACTTGAGTATCATCTTTGTTAAATATACTTAAACATATTCATTTAACTAAATTACACAGATCACGTTTCAATTGTTACTTTAAAATTGAATAAAATGTGAAATGGAACAAAACAAGAATTAAAGAGAAAATTACGGAACGATCAAAGAATAATAATCTTAGGAGATTTAGGATGAGATGAGGCCAGATAGTGAAGAAATCGTTGTTTTATGGTATCTTAATTAACATGAAGAAAATAAAGATTTAAATGAGACTAAGTTGTCATACCCATTCGATCATGAAGAGATCAAATTATCACATCGTACGTGATCTGTTTACACAACTGTTAATTTTATAACTGGATGAGGTAAAAATAAATGTGTCCAACGGATTTCGCACCCACTATTATAAATCGCTTTTTATTTTACACCATTTATTTATATGAATTATGATGAGGAAGATGGATCGAGGGAATGGTAGTAGATAGAGAGATCGTGTGGCTATTTGTTTCAACAAAACTATTCTAACTGTATTACCTCCATTTAGCATAAATAAATTTCCAAATGTTTTGTAATTTGGCCAGAAGTTTTAGGCACAATATTTAAGTGACATAAATATTGACGATGATATCGTCATGATTGCAAATGATTTTTGGATAATTTTTATCGTATAATTTCTTATGTGGTTACCATCCCACTCTCTAAATGAACGTAGCTAAAATCAAACATCAAACTGAATGAAATAGAAAAATAAGATAAAAAAATTAATTTAAAATTTCTAAATATTCAGTATTTAGAAAACATTAACCACCTGTCAATAAACGGTGTGTGTATTCTTTGCTATTTACCTGGGCTTTCAAATAATTATAGTTATTAATATTCATTGCAAATGAGTCAGTCGTTCCATTCCAATTCTATGGATTTTTACTCTTTTTTTTTCGTGTATCTCATTCGAAATTATAATATTTTGTTGATAACAAGACTAGTAATGATAATAATATTATTAAGCAGGTAATGATAATGGCTGTCGAAACTATTTTCATATTTGTAATGTTCATTTTTCCCATTTTCAATATTTTTAAAATGGGTATCAGTCCAAATGTGTGGAACAAATATTTTAAAAATGATTTTCAAAAAAAAAAAGAAACATAAAATTCAGGCCTTCAATATGCATTGTTTTCATACAATCAATCAAGGTATTCGTTGATAAAAGACCCTCATATTGGAAAGATGTATACCGAATGTTCTATTAATTAAAACACTGTACTGGTATTTGACCACGTAATTAAGTGTCGAGTGTCATTGTCGAACTAAAGACTAATAACCGTGTAAATTATAGTATAATAATGATTATAGGCACTGAATAATAACAATATTTTCGCATTAAATACTTAATATTTGTTGTTGTGATGAATTCTAATATTTAAATTGAGGAAATTATTTGTTATTTAAACCTACACACCACATAATACAATATTTTACAGGCTAAACTGAAATACACTCTCTGCTATGTTGTACTCAACTGCGCGTTTACTCTAATTATGATTGATACAAATGCATTTATTTGTTATGATATCACTTGAATTATGATTATTATCTATTGTTATGCTCGAATTATTCATTTGATTTAAATTATAAATTGAATTCTTTGTAGAAATTTCTATTTTTCAAATTGATTTTCATATTTTTTTTATATTCGTTGTAATTAAATTGGTCTGTTGATTGATCTTATGAAGATCTTAAAAAGATGCGAATCATTGTGAAACGAATATTTTGTAAAGTAATTGAATACAAGTGAAATGAATAGATTAGTTAGGCACAATGAATATTAAAAGTGTAACACGGCATTCGAAGTTAAATAATGGGATCCATTGACTGACTAAAGAGGAAATTGTGTCACCATTCATAGATATTTAATTATCTTGACCAGCCACAAGAATTCATAATTTCGTTTTCTAATTCTTCAGTTTCAATTTAGACACAAAATTGTTTAGTAAAATGAATAATTGTTTTTAATTTCCAGGCCAAATGTTTGTCGGGAGGTGAATGAAACTATTGGAGAAAAACTACCGTCTGATTCACATTTCAATTTACATTCCTGTAATGCTGTAAACAATAATGTTCGTTGTAGTGTAACGTAAGATTTAAATTGATATCATATCAGATTTATATACAGATTTTATTAATTAAATATTCATGTTTATAGGACAAACAGCAATGGATTTTTAAAAACAGTACGAACTGTTTACAAGTGCTGTGAAGGATTCCATTTGGATTTAAGTGTAAATGAGTGTATTAAACGTGAATCAATAACACCCGTTGATCAACTACAGCGTAGTAACTTGGGTGATTTTGTCAAAGATTTAAAAGAAAATGGTTTGGATTCAATGTTACAATCGAAAAAAGGTGAAGAAGTAACGATATTTGTGCCAAAGCAAATGAATCAACAAAATGACGATCAATTAGTGAGTAATTCAAAGTAGTTTCATCAATTCGTTGCATTCTAATTAGATTGTATTTCAGAATAATGTTGAGTTCTCCTCGAAAGACCGTCTCATGAATCACTTTGTGTCGGGTATCATTAATTTACATGAAGTCGATAACGAACAAACATTCAATACAATTAATAATGGATCAAAAATTAGATTGAATATTTTCCCAGGAGCACCAAGTGATCGTTCTGGTTATTTGTATACAGCCAATTGTGTACCAATTGTCCGAAAAGATATTTATGCTGACAATGCAATCATTCATGTTGTTGCGAAACCATTGACTCCTGCCACAGAGAATGTTATGCAATTGATCCGTAATCGAAATGATTTGAACATTTTCCGTCAAATTCTCGAGCAAACTGGACTAGATAAATTATTGGAGACCAAAGATGGACTCACTATTATCGCACCAACTGATGAAGCAATGGCCAACTTGGATCCAAAATATGTTAAAGTACTGAAATCTGGCAAGGAATGTGCATCAAGTGAGTTTAATATTAATGATTCATCTTCACCACATGATTTATTACAAAAAAGTCCCTCCATTGTACAATAAACGGTTTAATATTTAACTGATGTGAATATTAATTTCTATTCTATTGTTTTACATAAATAGAAATTTAGTCATTTAGAGGTGTGCGATAACGATATAACAAAAAATTATTCAAAATTTCAACCACAACGTACACATTGTAGCATTCATTTAATTCATTCACCTTGAATGAATATTTCATATTAAATTAATCGTTATTTATCATTTGTATATTTATATTTGACTGCTAATATCATATTTTGTTTATTTAGATATTTTAAAGAATCACATACTGGATTTAACATTCTGTTCGTCAGCGGTAGTAACTGGTGCACGAGCAACTGCTGAAAATATGTTGAATGAAACGGTCACATTTGAACGTACTGTTCGAGACATTGAAACAATTGAAACAATCACAACTGTTGGACCAAAAACTCCAGCTAAATTACGTGCCAATTCTGAATTGAGTGAAGATGAAGACGATCAAAAAGAATCAATTGATAAGAGCGGCGAAGAAGATATTAAAATAAATGGGGAAGCAGTTGTTATCGAAGCTGATATAATGGCCACCAATGGAGCATTATTCATTGTTAACAAAGTTTTGTTGACAGAGTCTGGTAAATCATCTAAAATAAAACACCTATGCGCTTTAGAATCTCTTGCAACTATCAATTAATTTCAATGGACTACTTGCTTACTATCTAACGCTTTTTTATTACATTTTAGTTTTACACTTGTTAATATCTACTCTATTTAGAAGATACTTTAAGTATAGTATTACTATGTTTATCTATTAATACTGTATTCTCTCCTTTTTTATGAACACATAACAGCTCAAACGCTTTGCAAATAAATTTTAAGTAATATAGTGTACCTACATATTCTAATAATTCCGATAATTTCTATTCATCTCATTCATATTTTAAAATCAGCTTTACCAGTAACAACGATATTGGGTAAAGAAAATGCAACGATTTTTAAACAATTGATTGAATTGGGTAACTTCACTGATGAGTTTAACGCCCTCGAAAATGTAACGTTTTATGCACCAACGGACAAAGCATTTGAAACAAATTACTGGAAGAAGCAATTAGATGAAAATCCAGCCAGTTTAAAAAAGAATCCAGACTTACGTGAATTCTTACGGAATCATATTATTGCACCGATGACAAAGACATGTCATTTATCAAATGGTATGCAAAAGACACTTGGAGAACAAGAAGTCCGGGTTAATTTGTATTCAACGGTATGCCAAATATTTGACTTTAATTTAAGACATTTTATTAATAAAATTTACTTTTTTAGCAACCAATCTTCAGTAATGTGATGAATCGTGCAACCGTGAATTGTGCCCGAATTGTACACTTTGATGAGATCAGCTGTGGATCAATTGTTCATCAAGTTGACAGAGTAATTGAGCCACCAACAAATGTAAGCTTCCCTGATTATTTATTTGCAAATATTTGTGCTAATCATTAAACAATTCAATAGAATCTCTTGGAAATGTTGGAAAACAATCCAAAATATAGTAAATTCCTTGATTATCTGAGAACCGCAAATTTAACTGCAAGTTTGGAAGATCCAGAAGCTGATACCACTCTCTTGGTGCCAACCAATGATATTCTTGACAATGTAGGTGAATGGTTTGATCGTGTGAAAACAAATAATGAATCGTTCGATTTGATAATGGGTGCCCATGTATTGCCAGGTAATTATTGTTAAAAATTTGTCACAATAAACGTGAGATTTCATAATGAATTGTGAAAATTTTTAATAAAATTATCATCGCATTGTTTTGCAGAGGTAATCTGTTGTTCTGGCATTGGACATTCATCATTCCCATTCACAAAATCAGTAACTTCGACAAACGGTGTAAGATTAACATTGAACCGAAATATACGTCCCGTGATTCAAAATGCTGGACTTACAAAATGTGATATAATTGCAACAAATGGTGTGATCCATGAAATTAATGATGTTATTAATGTTATACCAGAGAAACAACCAGAGTATCATTATACTTTACCATTTCCTGGATTCTTTTATTAAAACATAATGGATGTTATTCTTATTAAATGAATAATTCTATTAGGGGTCTACATCGTTTCCAATTTTTAATTATTATAATATTGAATTAAATAATTTATGTTATTATTTACAAATTTTCCAATTTGAGGAAGAGCATGTTGTGTCTTCCTTCAAAAATAGTTGATATGTCAGCGTATAAGAACAGAAAAAAGAGAAATAAATCAGCTAAGATAATAAAGTATTTAAATAAATAAATTTAAAAATAAATTGTTTTTTCTCAATTAAACGGAAATTGAATAACTGATACTTTGTATCATCTGAAACGATTAAAATTCATTTGATTTAATTATTCTAATGATACTAATGTTTTGATTATTTTGACATCGTAAATGGCATAAATTATTGTTTTTATATTTTATGTGTGTTTATATTACCATAATGGATGAAACACCCAGTGAATATTGTGATTTACCCGCAACATTTGTACCAGGTTTTCACGATGTCGACACTGTGAGGAAAATGAAGTACACTACGTTGGGTAAAACAGGCCTGGAAGTATCAATAATATCATTAGGTGGAAGTCCATTTGGCTATCACTATGGGTAAATCAACTCTTTCAGATCCGAGGAATAATTTCTTAAAATTTCGTAATTGAATAGTAATTTTGATGAACAAGAAGCAATTAAAACTATCTATAGAGCTGTTAAGAGTGGCGTTAATTATATTGACACTGCACCTTGGTATGGTCAAGGGAAATCAGAAAATTTCTTGGGAAGAGCATTACGTGATATTCCACGGAGTGCTTATTATATTTGCACAAAGGTTGGACGATATGAAGCAGACGTTAATAAAATGTTCGATTGGAGTGCACATAAAACCAAGGCAAGCGTTAAGAGAAGTATGCAACGTCTTGGTGTTGACTATTTAGATGTCGTGCAAGTAATACTCATTAAATTCATAATCAATTACTGATAACAGTTATAATTACTTTATATCGATAGATCCATGATGTTGAATTCTGCTCAGACGTAGATGTATTAATGAAGGATACATTAAAAGTATTGCTTGAGTTTCTGAATAAAGGAAAGATCCATTTCATTGGATGTACTGGTTATGATCTCGATATGCTGAAATACACAGTCAGTCATATGCTAAAGTACAATCATGGATGCTCAGTAGTATTAACTTATGCCCGGAACACAATGTTTGACAGTGAACTAGACTCTTATATTGATTGGTTCAAGGTATTGAGTTGATGTTCATCTTGTGTATTCTGTGATCGTCTTCCATTATATTCAGGCTCAAGAATTGGGGGTAATATGCGCTTCCGGACATGGAATGGGTCTTTTAACGAACAATGGACCTCCAGTGTGGCATCCAGCAGGTTATCATATTCGAATTTTGTGCCGAAAAGCCGTTGATTACTGTAAAGCTCGAGGTGTGGAGATTGGACGTTTAGCAATGTATCACTTTATTCGGATGGTTGGACCTCATACCTTCCTCATTGGCATGCGAACCACAAAAAACTTATTTATGAATTTAGATGTGTACTATAACGGTTTAACGGCAATTGAAAAAGAATGTTACCAATTCCTTATGAGTAAAATATTTCATGGAAGAAAAATGAATTGGCAAGGTATTGAAGTGGCTAAGTATTTTGCTGATCTTGAAGGCACATCATACACAAGTTTCGATGGAATGTTTTAATAGACTTGATAAATATAAATAAACGTAATAAAATGAGTGAATTTGCAATATCAAGAACATGACTGATACAAACTTACACTTGTTATTTTCTTTATTTATTCATCCAATTAATAAATGTCGGTTTGATACGTACTTTTACTGTAGTTGTTCTTATCAGTATAACATTTCATATGTATTAGTTAGTCAAATTAATTTGTTTTCATTGCACTGATAATCCGACACGAATTTCTAGCATCAGTTGTGCATCGATCTTTGATCTACGCTGTAGTCTTGAATTCAAGTTCTAAATATCATTTCGTGTAATAATAATATTACAATGGGAGATTGTAAACTACCACCAACTTTCGTGGAAGGATTCCATTACGTGGATAAGGTCAAGAAGATGGAATACACAACATTTGGGAAAACTGGTCTTCAAATATCGAAGATTTCAATAGGCGGTGGACCATTTGGAACACATTATGGGTAATGGAACGTATAAAACATTAATTATCAATATATTCACGTAAAATCATGTCTAGAGATTATGAAGAAGCTGAAGCAAAGAAAACAGTAATCGAAGCAGTCAAGTGTGGATTAAATTACATTGATACGGCACCATTCTACGGTGCAGGCAAATCAGAAAAGTTTTTAGGAAAAGTATTGAAAGACATTCCACGGAAGGCGTATTATATTGCAACGAAAGTTTGTAGATATACATTGGATGTGGAAACTATGTTTGACTGGTCCTCTAAGAAAACCAGAGAAAGTGTGAACTTGAGTCTGAAAACCTTGGGAGTTGATTATTTGGATGTTGTTCAAGTAAAAGATAAAACATTAACTGTATCTTGACAGTATGATTATCGAAAATCTTTTTTTAGATTCATGACGTCGAATTTGCGCCAGATGAGGAAGTAGTAGTGAATCAAATATTGCCGGTTCTTCTAGAGTTTGTTCGTGATGGTAAAATTAAGCACATCGGTTGTACTGGATACGATCTGGATGTTGTTAAATTCACTTCCAATCAGATGTTGCAAATAGAAAAGGGATGTTCAATGATTCTCTCATACACAAGATACAGTATGTTTGATAGTGAACTGTCTGAGTATATTAGCACATTTCAAGTAAATTAATTTTATTGCATTTTTAAATATTCAGCAGTTTATTGCTAATCTCACACTTAAACTTTATTTTAATTAGAACAATAACCTCGGCATAGTGTGTGCTTCTGGTCACGGTTGTGGATTATTAACAAATAATGGCCCACAACCTTGGCATCCAGCAAATCGTCATCTTAAGAATTTGTGTTTTAAAGCAGCCGAATATTGTAAAGCTCATGGTGTTGAGCTTGCCCGATTAGCAATGTATCATTTTATTAACATGAAAGGACCACATACATTTTTGGTTGGCATGCAAACAACAGCAATATTGGACATGAACTTGGACGTTTATTACAATGGTTTATCTGATACGGAAATGGATGCATATAAATTTATTATGAAAACTTTCTTTGATGGACGGAAAATGAATTGGCAAGGCATTGAAGTATCAAGATATTTTCAACAGCTCGATGAATTGTCTGCATCAAAATGAATAAATTCATTTTCATTGATTAAATAAAAAAAGTGAGAGTATTTACGTGCTATGCAATTGCTATTAAATACAAAATTGCACTTTTATGCGTTATATTTCCGTTATCTGATAATTACTTTTTTGTAAATTGCATTATGAAAATCAATAAAATTTATACATAGAAATTGTAATTGAATTGTAACAAATTTATTCAGCTTAACTAACATTGGATCACTGATTTATAGTGTAATTATCTTAATGCTACCGTGTTTACGGTCATTTGTTCATTTACCTGAACAGGTGATTCACTAGATTGAATCATAATGAAAGCAAAAGATTGGGAGTCGTTGGAATATTTGTTATGCCGGTATTTACAGTAAAATGTTTCTTTTATTTATATAGCAATTTAAGTCTTATACAACCACTCAGTTAATCCATGACGGTTGTTTAGTATAGTCACCGGAGAGTGTTTCACCTTGTTACTTGTTATTAATTAAGTGTTAAACTATTTTTTATTAAACAATATGAAGAATTATATTGTATTTATTGTGTTCACTTGTCTGATAATGACCGATTGGGTGTTAGCTGGTGGCAAAAAAACTGAAAAACGATCCAAGAAACGTGAAGAAAAGAAGCAAGACAGTAAGGAATAATTGAATATTACATACTAACCATATTTAAACAATAACCGGTTTAATAATATAAAAGCATTAAGATCAATGATTTACTATGATCAGTCATATGAGTTCATGTTCATGGTCAATAATCAACGTACTTTTGTTTTAAAATGATTCCTAACTAAGTTTAATGAATTAATTTTCTTTAAAAATAGATATTTGGGAACAAGACTTAAGTGATCAGTTCAGAATCGATGCTTCTACTGAAGGTCTGAAGAAAGTGAATTTAAAATGTGGTGCTGATTCAATGGTGGTTCAATTGGAAACAGAAGACATGTTTGACGGTGTAATGTACACCAAAGGCAGCTTCTATGATCAAAAAGAGCCATGTTATGTGAAACCAAAGAAGGCATCACGTTCATTATCTATGAAATTCTCCTTTGATGAATGCCAAACTGTTAAGGTGAAGTGAAAGTTATAAGCTTAATTTCGTGTTACTCATTTGATTTGCTAATTAAATTCCAGGAAGCTGGAGGTAATTTGTATAAGAATGTAATTGTTGTACAACATGATCCGGATTTAGTAACACCAGGTGATTCAGCATTTGAGCTTGAATGTGATTTTAGAAAATCAAGAAGTTTAGAGGTATCCGCAAATCTACAAGCCAGAGAAAGGTAATATGGAACTTATATTAAAATAACCATAAAAGTTAATTTGCATGTTCAATTATTTATTTTACCCATTATTAATTGCTTTGGCCACACTTGGTGGCATATTTAATATAATGATAGTGTGGTTGATGGATCCCGTATTACATTAATAAGTCCCGATCCCTCGGCAGCGAACCAAATTGATGATAGTAACCAGTCAGTATTTAGTGAATCCAATACCGTTGATTTTATTCCCAATGGTATAGGCAATACACAGAATATTAAACATAAGGGAACGGTGGAATCAGTTCGAATCGAACTTTAAATTAATTATTAATTTGTATTTATACATTAATTTATTTGCAGCAAACGAAGTAAAAAACTGAATGGAGTTGTTAACGAATTCATTGTAACTGCATAGATTTTAATTTTTGATAACAGCTAATAATAGATTAAGAATCAACTGAATAGAATAATAAATTTGTAGTGCAATAAATGATATGAAATACATTTAAAATTATAATATTTCCTATCCTATGAATTTCACAGTACATATGTATTGAATAGTGCAATAAATTAGTAACTGAATATTCAATTTGATTTATTAATAGAACTGAAGGTAGGTTGACATTGATATGGCATTATCATATATTTGTATACAAACTTTGAAACTAAAAAAAAATCTTTTCGTAACAAAAAAATAGTATAATTTCAATAAAAACTAGCAAAGATGTTTGGCAATATACAAAAAATTCTAATTGAGAGCAAAGAAACAATTAACACACAGATATCAGATCCAATAAACGGTAAGTACACATGCATTAGAAGAATCATTTGAATACACCAACGTTTATTTAAAGTTGAACGTATAATACATGGAAATGACAACTATGTAATCTATCAGCAAATAACTCGGCACATTAAAGAAGTAACAGAAACATTCATATCACCCGCGGCTGGATTAATTGATGTACCAATAAATCCACAATTTCCAACAAAACAACCACAGTTCCAGAATCTAACAGAATATCAAAATCCATCGCCAGTGGTTATTCATTTCAATGTTCCAACTTGTTCAAATGATCGTAAAAATTGTGCATCCATACAAGATCAGATTGATTGGATGAAGAATACACTGTGTCAGAATGATAAGAATATTATTTTTAATGATATTTCTATGAAACCATTAGAATCCTCAGATTCTGTTGTACTTCCAAAAGGAATGACCGATGGTAAGACACACGTTCAATTTCAATCTTCATGTGAATGCAGTGACAATGACGATGATATGACTGATCGAATACCCGCTATTGATTCAATTAAAGAAATAAAAACTCTCACCAGATCTGATTATTAATCTAAAAGTATGGAATTTGTTAAATTAATATTATATTGCCAAAAAACTTAATAAAATGCTTATTTGAATAACTGATGCCAATATCGATTATTATCACAATTGCCAAAATACTATCCTTTATTAACTTCATTCGACAACAGAATTGGTTTTGATATAATAATATTACTCTTATCCTTCTCTTCAATAAAATTCTAATAAACATTTAACCAAATGTATAAAGAATTAATAATATAGTACAAACAGCAATTACACCACCAAGTATTAATGAATCCCTACGCTTCCTTATGTTAATCCGCTGTATGAGGCTACAAATAATAGTGTCAATTAAATGCCTATACAAATAGATAACTAATTATACCTTGACATAACTGGAAAACGATTAATGATATCATTGAATCGTGTTTGCATTCGCTTAAACTGCTGCCGCTGTGAAAATAAATTCTCTCTTGTCTCTATTGCTATATTAATTTGATCATTTACTAAACTATGGGAACTAAAATTAAACAGATAATTAGTAAACTTTCTTTACCAATTATATTTGAATTAGCATACTTTCGTATGTGTGAGTTCTCTTTGAAATACATATCCCTTCTATTCAGACCCGATGAGGAAGCTAATGGTGTTTGTGATATTCCTTCGCCCCGTAACAACTCTTCTCGTTGGATTCGTGTGATATGATTTGATTTAATTTTCATGAATTCTTGACGGTAACCCTACGAATGTAATGGCATAAAACAGTTTCATCACACTACAAAAACATTAGAAAATTACTTGACAAATTTCTCTGTGACGTTGAATTGTATGAAGCATAGCAGTTCCAGTACTTTGTAAATCAGACATCTTTTCATTCATATCAGATAACTGTAAAAGAGTAAAACAAATTATTGACCTGTTGAGAGTTTCTTATACATTTGTTGACTAACTTTATCCAACATCTGTTCTATTTCCAAAGACAATGAATCAAAGACATGTTCTCCAAGTAATGGGGCAGTATCTGTTGATTGTGAAGGTGAGTTTCCAAGACCAATTTTACTATAAGCAACTAGTTTCAAATCAATGTCATTCTCCAGGTGTCTGGCTTGTTTTCTCAATGCTAAAACATAAGTAACAGATTAAATTTAATGAGAGAGATCTTAGTAATATTCTTACTATCCCAATTTGAAGCTGCCATTTTATTGAACTTGGGCTTCAGCACTTGTTGTATATTTATTGATGATTACTGATGCACTCTACGAGGTTTTATCATACGATTCAAATTAATTATTATTAATTAAACACATATATAAACAAGGCACAGTGTTTTTTCTTTTCAATCTGATAATGACGTGTTAACGAAAATACATATTTTGAGAATGAAAATCATTTGGTCGAATGGCTGATTAATAACTATTTGACACCGATGGAAATGACACGTAATTTAAATACGATCCGGTGTTAGTTGCACAAATAATTCAACAAGCAATGATTCAACAATTTGTTTCTCACCTTCAAAGCATCGATTATCCTTTACTTTTATAATGTAATATATCCTTGGAATACTATTCCATTAAAACATCAAATATAATAACACAAATGAAAAACACCCTCTTTAAATTCCGATACTTTTCAGATGCCATATGTCTGCCGTACAACGACAAAATGGTATAACTGCACACTTACCGACTATAGGACTTATTATTATATTCAAAAAACTCATTTATTATTCTAACTATCTAATCTAGTATCAAATGGATACGATGATTTTTAATTAGTAAAAATTAAGATTATAGATTTTATGAAATGGTACAAGTGCACACAAAAACCAAAAATACACATACAAAATCGCGATTATCTCGAAATGAGAGCCATGTCGGTTATACCATTTTGTCGTTGTACGGCAGATGTAAACAGTAAACAAATCATTGTCAAAACATTTTATTTTGACGTGTTAAATTTGTTCCTAAAATTGATGAAAATTTTTTTAATTAATTCTTTCGTTTGGGTAAATATCCACCCAAGTATGTAATTTATTTGAGTTAAATAGAGATAGATTGAAATTGTGCAATAGTAGATTGTGGTGCCGTAAAGAATTTATTGAAACCTGTGCCGCACACATTACGATAATTATTAGTCATATTCCAAAGACTTTCAAGTGTCTCATTCGTGTTTGAATCCCAAGTGTTTAGTTAATAATGGCCCAAATTGATGAGTTAAAAGAGAAATTAAATAAAGCCACTTTAGAGGACAAACCATCGCCTTCGACTCCTTTGAGTGATGATGATTCCAACGTTCTCAAATGGGGTATAGTATTGAAGGAACTGTATCGAATGGGTTTAACGTTCTACAAAGGTAAAATCATGGTCGGCTAATAATGATTCCATCATGAATTTCAATTTAATTTCTTAATTTTAGAGCAATCAGGAAAGGCTTTATCGATTAGTTATGAAGATAATTGTAAGCTTGTAGCTTTCACACAACAAGTAAGTCATGGTCCTTTAAGTACTAGTAAAGTTCCGCCATTGGGCTACTTGGACGTTGTTGGACGAGATAGACGAGTCGCCTGGCAACATTTGGGAAACATTACAAAATATCAAGCTATGGAAGGATTTATTGATCTCTTAGATCGTTTAACGCCACTCTTCAGACCGTACGTCGAAGCCATCAAGAAAGATAAGGAAGAAAAGTTAAAAATAGAAATTGAACAACAAAAAGTACAACGTGATATGATGGAAAAGGAGAATGCCCGTTTAGCTGAGGAGAAACGTTTACAGGATCAAAAATATTTGGAAGAAATGCAAAAAAGACAATTACAAGATGCACTCAACGAACAAACATTTCATCAATTCAAAGCTTATGCTGAGAAACAGTATCCTGGTAATCCCGAGCAACAAGCTTTGCTGATAAGACAACTTCAGAATGAACATTATCACCAATACATGCAACAATTACAGTCACAGATGAAATTCAATAATGAAACGGTAATCAATGACACGACTGCATCGTTTCAGCAGACTAACCCAACTGTAGTTGAGGGTACAGAAGTAAAAGAAGATATGATGAAAAATCAGTATGACAGCGATAATGATTCCGGTGAAGGTGAGGAACTGAAACCAGCCAATCTATGGAGCCGACCAAATATAAAAGAGTTTAAAAAAGAGATTAGCGCTGGTCGTGGTGATGGGGTGATCGTTGTAGATCATGGTGATGTTGTAACTGTGCGAGTGCCAACCCATGAAGGTGGCAATTGTTTATTTTGGGAATTTGCTACCGACAACTATGATATTGGCTTCGGTGTTTATTTTGAGTGGGGCCCACCAAACACAACTGAAGTTACTGTACATATAAGCGAGAGTGATGAAGAAGATGATACACTAGAGGATGATGAAGGTATATTAGATTGATAGATGGTAATTTTATCAGTTATATTTCACTATCTCTATATTTCAGCTATTTCTGCCGTTGAAGATTTGGAATCGGGTCCCTTAAATACCCAAATATTATCGGATGGACCATTGACCAAAGATCGACCACCGATATCTGTGATTGTTCCCATATATAGACGTGAATGCCAAAACGAAGTGTATGCTGGTTCCCATGTGTATCCTGGTCATGGTACCTATCTGTTAAAGTTCGATAACTCTTATAGTTTGTGGCGTTCGAAAACATTGTATTACAGAGTGTTTTACACACGATAAATTATTTATTATTTTATTATCCTTTATAATATTATTTTGGTATCGTATAATGGTGTTGTTGTGCACCGTTTTGCTTGTAGTTTATTCACTTAAAATAATTTATCTTGTGTCATATATAATTTGTGTATGGTAAATTTCAGAAATATGTTAATTGAAATATAAAGTCACTGTATATGTGCAACGGATTTGAAATAAAGAAACACTTTATATATTGCCAATGTCATTTTTAATTAATTCAATGGGTTTAAGAAATATTTCGTGCAATTTTATTTAGTTAGTTACATTTTATTTAGTTCAAAGATATCGTTTGAGGCTGCCTGAACATAAAATTGGCACTTATTGCATCTTTGGGACAAATTTTTCTTAAAACTGATTTTTATTTCTCATTTCGAACGTCTTTTGATTTTTAATAGCTGTATAGCATCCTTTGCGGAGACTGGATGAGCATTTGGATTTTACATGTATTTCGTTGTTGCTTTTTTTATTTTTTTTATTAACTCGGTTGTTATTAATTTTTTTTAAATTTTTTTTGCACAGTTGGTAAATTCTTTTAATTTCGAACATTTTCTTCGCTTACTATATGGGTCTAACTCTAAAGACTAAAAAGGCATTGGCAAAAACACTAAATTGCATATATCTCGAAACACGGATTTCAGACTTACATCTTTTCTGCGGAGGACTGTAGTTACGGAAATACTGTTTATTTTAATTCAAACAATTTTAATTCAAATACATTAAACAGAAGAACAAAAAATAAAACCAAAGGAGTTTTATTATCCTTCATTAATATCAGAAATTACTCTCATTCTTTTTTTCGGAATCGAAGGTTGGAATTCACTTTCATCACTCCAAGTTGTTTGTGCCGATTCGATGTTTGAAGCAGAAATATTTACATTCTGAGAGGTGGTAATAAAATCGGTTATTAACAATTGCTTCGAATTTTTTGTAAGATCTTTGTAAACTTCTTCATATTGAGCCAAGCAGCGTGTTCAAACACAGTGGGCATTTAGTAGAGTGCGATTAAAAAAAAAATAAAAAAAATAACGGTTTTCCAAAACCGTGTAAAAGCGAAAACGTGTAAAAAAAGTGCCGTGTAAATCGGGGGATAGGTGTAATATTAAGCGACATATAGTTTATACATTGCAATGGTGGTACAACTGCCGAATGATAATCAAAACAAAATCTATAATTAGTACAATCACACTATTGTCGTACATTGGAAATCAGTCTATGTTCATACAGTGCCATACAAGAGTCACTTTTATTAATTAAACTTCTAACATTTTTCCACTTAATTAGGTAAAATGGAAGCAAAACCCATAAATAGTTATATGAGTACAAAGATATCTTTCAAATTGTAAATACCTTAATGTTGAATAAGATTTAGCTGCACCATTCATGTACGAGACTACTTAGGATTATACATTGAATATAAATAAGTACTTTTTAGAAAAGTGTTCAAATGGAGTAAAATTCTGCTAATTAAAAGAATCTGTTTTTAATAAGATAAATACCTTTAATTGAAATTAGTGATTAAGATTTGATGAGATCCGATCTCATTAGGTGCATATAATGACAAGGTAAATTTCAATAATGCAAATAGAAGAGGTACAAGTGAAAACTGTGGAATCGGATGGAGCAGTTCCATCATGCCTCATAACCTAATATTGATTTAACACAATTCAGGAACCTCGCAGATTCCTATTACGCGATTGGGAGTACCCTACCTAACGATATTTGCATTTTAGGTCAAGTATAGAATTGGGCGACGTTACGCCGCATAATATAAAGCAACTTAAGAAATTAAACAGTGTCGTGTTCCCCGTCTCCTATAATGATAAATTTTACATTGATGTCCTGGAAGCTGGTGAATTAGCCAAGTTAGCTTATTACAATGATATCGTTGTTGGTGCTGTATGCTGTCGTATAGATACATCAGAGGGACGCCGTCGTCTCTATATCATGACACTGGGATGTCTGAATCCGTATCGAAGATTGGGAATCGGCACGAAAATGGTGAATCATATATTAAACTACGTTGAGATGGATGGCAACTTCGACAGTATATTTTTGTAAGCTGTTTACAAAAATTCACTTATCTTCTGATGTCGTGTATTAATTGAATTGGTTTTTTCGTTTTTAGGCATGTTCAGATTAACAACGATAGCGCGATAGAATTCTATAAGAAATTCGGCTTTGAAATAGTGGAAACAAAGGAGCATTACTATAGACGAATTGAACCAGCTGATGCCCATGTACTCCAAAAGACACTTAAGAAGACAGAGTCAAATCAAGTAACAGCCAATGGCGGTGGACATCATCACGGCACAATGGTAAATGGAAATTCAAATGAATCGAAGCGATAAATTTTACCGAATTGTTAGGAACAGAAAAACTGCGTATAAGGAAATCGTAATTCAATGATCTTTTATTTGGCCTAGCAATTTTGAATCAACAAAACATTTCACTGATTCGCTGAAACAGCCTAGTATTGCCATTATAGTAACATCATCGTGTTCTTATAAGATAATTATCATTTATTTTGGACACCTCTATCTAATCAAATCTTAAACCAAAACTGAATTTAATGAATAATTTCAAATAATTTTAAAATAATATCGAATAAAAAGATATAAAAATAAAATGCTGTAATTGATAAATAAAATCTCAACATTATTATTTAATTAGGAACAAATAAAATGGTAAATCATTGTGAATAGATACATAATTAAAAACAAAACACTTAACTGGAATAATTAACTTGTGGTCGTTTATTTAATCCTCTTGGGATATAATTTGTAAGACGGTTTCGTTAAACAGCACATGATTTAAATGACATGGTTTCTCATATAATTGCTTTTCTTTTCAATTAATGGATTGTTCCTCATTAAAATAAATAATTTCCCAGAAATTTAATGAGTGAAAAACATTTAGTTTAGCTAGGAATTTTTAAAATCAAATAGGATTAAATAACAATAGAGAAATATTGAGTATTTTAATTTTACATAGATTGTTTCCGTCGTTTCAAAAAATTGTTAACAAACGATTACAGATGCTTACATCTTACAATTACAATATAATTTATCATTCGCATTAAACGTAAATATTAATTTTTCATTGGGGATTAATAGGTAACAACTTTAATGGTATATAAACAACAAGCATATTTAGGCCTACATATGAATCTTATTGGAATTAATTAGTAGTTTGAGCAGGATTATCAATTTCAATATTAAGCAGTTCTGCAATTCGTCCAATGCATTTATTGTTTCCTTCACGAGCATCCTTAGACATCTAAAATACCATTATAATACCGTTATTAGATATTATATTATATAACAAAAGTATATGTATGACTTACCATTGAAAAGTTCAAAAAACCGTGGGGCAATCCATCTAAAATATCTAATTTAGTTGGTACTTTAAAACGGTCCAATTTCTTTGCAAACATAACACAATCATCAAGACACGGATCTAATGTTACAGTCTGTAATTGAATAACACTCATCAATTGATAATTGCTCTTAGCTTACAACAATATCTTACCAGAATATTTGTGGGTGGAAATTGTTTCAAAACTTCATCACTTGCCCAATAAGGGGATAAATATGGATCTTTGGGAATGTTAAATACAAATTCATTTGATGGACTATAAGATACTAATTCATCCATATTACGTTGAGCCTCATCTTCGTCTGCCACCTCTTGACTTCTACTTGATCGCATTGAATGTATTGTGCTAGATACAGATGATGTAATATGCTCTGCCATCTTATATATTTGCTGTTGTAATGCTTGCATACTCGATGTGTCTCTGTTTTCATCATTATTTATATTGCTATCCGAATTAATTTTACGATGAGTTCCACTTAAAGGATTCTTTACTATTGATTCAGTGGGAGCAGAAGCCTCTTTCTCTGCTGATCCAGATGCTGATTCTGCAAAACCCATGCCACCACCGTCAGTCAATGGAGATCCTGTTTCAATCATTGATTCTCCATTCTGTAATTTGTGTAGAGTGATTGGTTGTGAATCTTCTTCAAATGAAATTCCATTGCTTTCATCTGGTGTTATAACTTCAGTGTTTCCTAATGTTTGGCTGTTCTGGAATTCAGCACTTGCAAATGTGTCACTGGTTCTATCGCTCATCGGACTCTTTTCATCATTCATACTAGACAAATATCCGTCCCAAAGAGACTGGCCCGGTTCTGTTAAATCATTACTTCTCTCACTGTCTTCGTCTTCATTACCTTGCGCCTCTGATTGCAAGCCTGAATCAGATTCTAATTTTTGTCCACGCATTGATTGTCTCGGTGATGAGGTCAAACTATTTGACCCAGAATTTTCAGCTTTGTACTCTGCCTTCGTTCTCTTCATTGCTTGATATTCTTGTACACGTTTCTCTTTAGCGGTTGCTGTTGTTTTTTCTTGGCATGCGTAAGCCTTTAAACATCTCATCAAAAACCCAAATGGTAATAGCGGATCCATTAAACAAATGAGACGTGCTGGACTCGGATCAAAGCTGACACGAACAGGACAGTAAGCAAGAAATATTCCATCTGGCTTTTTAATTCCCAATTCAATACACTTTATTGCTATTGTTAAACATAAATTAGCACCAGCCGAATCACCACAAAGAACTATTTTCTCAGCAGTCGTTCCCAAAAAATTGGCATTTTTAATGGCCCAACAATAAGCATAAAACACTTCCTCAACAGCACGAGGAAATGGTGCGTCAGGCGCCAGACTATAATCAATTGAAAGAATTGGCACTTTTAGTGAAACAGCCCAATCCCGTAAATACAATTCATGGGACTTTGAGCTTTGTGCCACAAATCCGCCACCGTGACAATGAAAAATTAAGGCGTTTGATTCTGGAAGTGCACTTTGAGTATTTTTCTTTTCACCCAACTAGAAATAATAAATAAAATTACACAATTGAATTGGTTTGCTAATATACACCTTCATGAAACTTACCATTCCCTTTCTTATTTTATAGCTCAACAGTCTAGCTTGAACTGGCCCAGGACCAATATGGCTAATTGGTGTTGGAATCTCTACCATTTCAATGCTATTTAGTTTAGGTAACTGCAACGGCTCTGCCGGAATAGTTATAACTTTATTTATTTTGATGCTTGTTCCCATTACACTAGGTAACGTGTGCATCAATTCGCCTTCAGTTAAACACCAAAATGCCTAAAATATCAAATTTTAAAAAGTTTTGATTATTATAATCGGATATGATAAGCAGAAATAAATTTTAATTAAAATCAAAGTTCATTACTTTGCAAAAATCAATTCCAGCATTCCGTGAAATGTTAACAATACGACGTGCCCTGAGTTCTGGATTCCAATAATATTTTCCGCTAGTCCACATGGAACTTGTTGCTCTAAAAATACCTTTTGTATCTCTATAATAAGCCTCGGAAAAACCAGCCATGCAAATTGAAATAAATCGAATTATGGATTGCATTGATTCACAAAAATGAATTCCAAGGCATCGACCATAAAAACTGTACTGATTTATCTCTTGTGCTTTTTCAAAAAGTTCTTCGGCCGTATGTACACCAGATGGAAACAGACAACCATCGTCACTCCATCCGTGCAATGTTTTTAAATATTCAAGACAAGCACAAAGACTACGAAGCAATTGGTGACCAGCTTCTAACTCTCTACAGATGGAAAACAGACAAATTTCCATTAATCAGTGAAAATAATTGAAAAAAAAAAACTAAAACTACATACTTGGTATACACCGTTTTACGGAATATCAATGATGTACGATTTAACATAACGTATTTTGCCAAAGATTTAACGTGATTCTTTGACGATTGGCAAATAAAGAGAAAACTCCTATGTCCATTTCCTGGTGTAGCTTCATTAAAATCATACAGCGGTGCAAATTCTTCCACTTCTGCATAAAGTTTATCAAGCACCACCAACGTATCTAGTATACCGTTCAATGCAGCCGTAATACGTAGTCCAGTTTCCGTTTCGTCATTCCTATAGTATTGAATATTATTCAGGCAAATATCCTCCAAGATGTCACTCTGTATTATTGAAACGGTTGAGCCACCTGCAATAATTGAAGGACTTGTTGGTAAAGCACCATCCCTTGTAGTTGCTAGCGTAACATCTTGACGTTTTTCCGTCATCATGTTCGATTTCTTACTGAACGGTCTACAATTGTAAAATTTCTCGTTATCATTTACTGTATAATATTTCCAATTCGTAGTTGAATTGACGTTGATGAGATAATTGTTAGACTACAACAGAAAAAAGAAGGTTCATAATTCAACTATGATTAATTTTAGCAAAATAAAAAATTGTAATAAAGATTGTAAGAATGAAAAATTAAAGACACATTACACAATAATCTAATGCCGTTAAAACACTTATATAGGCTAATCTCTTACTTTGGCTATTCGTAAGATGTGACGTGTTCTATACATAACAGATTCGATGGGGTCTTATAGTAAAAATTAATGAGATTTCAACAACCGGCTCTTATTAAAAATTTTCTTTCATCTAAATATGTATGTACGCTTATACTGATGTAATTTAGCTAAGGTTTATGTACGAGCGCTGCACTCCTTTACTAATTTTACCGTTTAAATTAAAACAATTAGGTATTAAAGTTCATGTAATCAAATCACACTGGCAACTAATTTTCATTGTCCTGGTCATTATTTCCATTATCAAATCACATAGGGTATAGTTCAATTTTACCTAGCTACGTTCAAATTTCATGTTTTGATTTATAGATTATACACTCGTCACCCCAAAAAGTTACATTAGTTGAAAATAAAACTCTGCGTAATGTGTATTAATGGGAATTTACATTCACACATCGGTCACAGATAACTGCTATTTTAATTAACTCAAAGAGATGACCGCATCTAATTATCACTTAATATGTTACAATAATATTAATATAAAACAAATATTTGGAAAATATATGAATTTAACTTGAATAAATATGAAACAAGACTTAACTAGATACTGATACAATAATACTGATTGAGATTCATCAAACGTCCAATACCACCACTTCGCGAGTGTTATGTTATGTGGAACAGTAAATTTTGTAAATTAATAATGAATTTAATTGGTGTCTAATACTGTAACATCAATTCCGGTAATAAAAATATTGTAATTCGTGGAATGTATCGCATTTCTAGTGCAGCACTAGCCGTCTACTTTTACACGTTCAATATTCAGTCACCAATTTAATGGAAACCTAAGTAAGTTGATTTTTACAAGAGATTTTCCTGCGAATTATTCTTATTTTGAAAATATGCAAAAATGTTTTCGAGATTCATCGATTGTAATTGTTTTCTAGTTGCTCCAATCCCATAAAGAATGTCACGTTCGTTTATAAAACTTTGAATTTAATTGGACTTTTACATTATTCAATTTAATTTAGCTTTTTTGTTAATTTTTTTTTTTAATTTTTTAGTTGCAATTAAGAAAAAAAGGTGCAATTTAACATTTGGCTAGCATTTCAATTTATTTTCAAAACAAACCGTCCACATACGATTTTATTCGTCTACATTTAGCTACTGTGAAAACCATGTAATAAGCAACAAATCAAATACAATCATCTGGTTAATCATTACAGTGAGTAGAGTTTTTTTAATGAGTAAAAATTTAATTGTATAAAAATTAAAATTGAAAATTTCCATTTACCGTGATTCCGTTAAAAGTGCATACAGTGAAACAAGATGATGCCCACTAATCAACAGTATTGAGCACAAAGCACCCATCACCCAGGTAGCGTCTTACTTGCCAACAAACCTTCTTACCTCAAAGCAATTGTTATTTTGATACCGTTCCTCAGCTTCCCGATAGGACTTCTCACCATTTTAAATTAAACAAGTCGAACAAAACTGAGATTTATTACGATATGAATTGCAATTGATTGTATCACTGTCACAAAATTAGTTCCGCTTTGGTCTAACGATTAGGAACTATTCTATAAAATCCCAATTAAGTTCCTTGGTCCCCAAATGATGACTAAAACGATTTTTATTTTATTTCTGTCCGAAGTCCAAATCGAACTATAATAAAAAAAACGTTATTGAAAAAAAGTATTCAAAAATTTATATTTATTTAATAACTGACTAGTTAATTTGAAAGCGTTTTGCTAACGTATTCATGTAATTATAACTGCATTCTAACAATTTTTAATCGCATTCCTTTTGCAACGCTAAATACAATAAGTAACGGAAGAACGTTATCATTCCCTCTAAAAATCGTCTATAATGTAGAATATTAACTCATTTGAACTAAATCGCTGAATTTCAATGCCATTGTTTTCTAGTTTGATGAATGTGTTTCTTATCAATTATCTTATCAGTCAAATAAGTTCAACTAGTTAAATTATTAATATAAACTAATTTAATGATTGAAACAATCAATATTTTTCTGTTTTCTTGTTATCAGTAATGAATTTTATTTGTATCAAATAATTTTAGGTGACGATGATAATTAATGTGACATAGTTTATCATCATCATTATCGATTGTGCCATTCAATTCCCATTCAATTTAAATGGCCTAATATTTTAAATTAATATTACGCTGATGATCTTCTACTTTGTATTTTGTGCAATCCAATTAACATACTCAGAGATTTTCATGTATGCAGGTGGAATTTTTAGATGACAGTCTTTCCAAATGCTTCCGAATGACACGATACCAGCCTAAAGGAAATTGGAGATTAGTAATTCAATAATACCGTAATACCTTCTAATCAACACCAAAGCTTACCAAAACATCTTTATTATCGCGTTTCACAGTGAAAGCAGCACCTTGTGTGCCACCGCATAAATTGAAATCCTCATCGAAGGCACAGAAATAGTGACGCGTGAGGTTTTTAAGATGTGGATAAATTTCTTCACATGCCTCTGGCTCAATAATTGTTTGAATACCCTTTTCTAAATTATTTGACAATGGTCCAGCACCAGTCAAATAACTGAAGGCAGCAATTGTTCCAATTTCACTTGGTTTTGGAATCAATTCACCTTGGGTTGGTAATGAAATGGGAGCGATGGTTTCTGTAAAAGAAATTATTTGAATAGATTATATTATATTATCTACACTGTAAGCAATTAAAAATTACTTGACCACACCAACGGAGTAGTAAGGAAGATTAGTCCAATATTATTATCCTCAGTATATGGATCAAACTCTTCATGAACAATTCCTTTGTAGGAGATGACAACTTCTAGATCGCGACGACTGTTACTACCAAATCCAAGATCCCAACGGTTGAAATGTTGGATATTGATGGCAGCTGTTAAAACGTGTTTTTCAGAAATTATGACACCACTGGCTGGCCACGTAAAGAAATAAGGATCATAGACCCAAATGTGAACATGATATGGCACTGCTTCAGTTACAATTTGTCCGTTAATCATACGTTGAAATGGACCTGCCTTGAAGTTAATTATTTATTTAATCCTTAGTCCATAAGTGCACTGTATCCAAATGAGATGACGTACCTGGGCAACAGAAACTAGTCCAAGTGCCACGATGGCACTGATCACTGACCAACCTTTCATATCAAATTATATTCTGTTCACTTAAACACACCAGACAAAGAATAATATTACTATTTTATGATAGCCAAGCGGTAATTGAATGTATTTTCGATAGTCTCTTCATTTTATGCCTTTTTCTGAATTGATTTTTGTGACTTCAGCAACGGAACGGAATTGATAGTGATCTTGAAAGGAAGTTCACTGATACGAAGAACTAAGATATCAGTTAACAGGAAAACTGACCACATAATTTACTACATAAAATTTATAATTAAATTATGGGTGATTCTTTTAAATTAATTGATTTATATGAATAACAATATCAATTCTTCAACGCCTATCATGTATCATCAGGTGTAAGTCATGTATAAAATATTGTAGTACGTTGTAGTCCTATTAACAAATATTGCGTAAATGTTTCATTGAAAAATTTTTCATTTGTTGATATTTATGGCATGAGTTATTTAATGGACAGTAACCAATAGATTAACAATATTGAATAAACGAAATGAAACATTTGGAATACCATAAAGAAACATTCGACGTCATGCTACTCAGTGGTTAGACACTGTATAATGTAATCCAAATATTATTAACCTGCTATAAATAAAGCAAAATGATCAGTAATCTTTCGTCTTTCATTAACTCATAGATTTCAATTAAACATAAATATGCATTTTATTAATAGATATTTTGAGTAAATCTGGTCCATACTTTATATGGAATGAAGGGGTTTACATAAAACAATACGATGTATGTACATAATTCTAAACAGTTTTACGCTTACTGATTCTAGTTTCTAATTAAGGTAATTTTTATAATATTTTTTTGTGCCATATTTGTTTTTCTTCATTTGTTCAGATTTATCGTTTAATGTTTGTATAACAATCCTATAACGAATCACAATATAATTCGATTTCACTTATTTCTAAATACATGATTTACTTGAATTACTTAAATGCTTCTGTAAAATGCAGTTAACTGTCACGCTTAAGGTTTAATTTAAACAAAAAAAAATTGTTTCAAGAAATTGTCAATCTCAATAAATAAAGAATCATTAATAATACTAATCCTTCCGAACATAAGAATCGAAATACTGTAATATGAAGGAAAGTGGAAAACAAATATCTTAACACTACTAGCTGCTTTACGTATTTAAGTTTTTTTTACTTGAAAAATATAATTGAGGTTTTAAATCTTTTCCAAAAAGGCACTGAGTTTTTATGCTTTTTTTTATGCTAAAACAACATGATAACTGTGTTATATATTACATTTAAATAATTTGTGCACTTGTCTGTTGAAGTGGGAAATGTTCTGGCATAAAAATGTGGATAAAGATTCCAACTATATTGAGGATAACATAAATTGAAACAGCTGCCCACCATAAATATCGTTCACAACGTCTTGGTTTTAAATTACGTAGAACACCAATTCCAACCAGGAGACCAGCAATGGCACCACCAATATGTGCCATATAACCAATATTATTATTGTGCCCACTGAAATAATGATACAACGAAAATCCAATGTCTGTACTAACATATATTACAAAAACGAATAATTGAACACAACCATATTCCATTTCACGATAATTCTAAAAGATAAAGATAAGAATAATTAGACATTTATCAGTAATATGGTTGTAAAATAATGTATGTAATGATGTTATTACCAGTATGATAGTTGCAATATGGGCAGTGATTAAAGCGTACACTCCACCTGAGGCACCTGCTAAAAATATAGATGGTGTAGTCAATGAAGTGGCCATAGACCCAGCAACAACACCAGCTATATAAACCAAGGCTACGCGCCACCAACAATGAACCAATTCCAATGCAATTCCCAAAAATATTTGAATTATCAAATTCATAAGAATGTGCATGACGCTATAAAAAATATACATAGCCGGTGAGATAGATATAATCGCATTAATCTTAAATACCAATTTAATCTTACCCAACGTGAACCATCATATATGTCATAAATCGCCAAGCCTCCATTCTACGATATGGATTGTATATAAATAAGGATGCGGCTGGTCCATTTGTACTATGTCCTAGTTCTTTAGTATTCCTGGTGTCATTTGCAAAGTAGACGATGTCGTACACGAAGGTCACAATTTCAATGACAGAGAATATGAACATAGTAAGGGGTGGTGGCCAGAACTTTATCGCTTTCTCATAAGCACCATCTGAAACATTACAGTTTCAAGGATTAATTGAAATTAACTACTCTCAACTGGATATTTATTACTAACCAACTTGATCGCCAGCAACACGATGTGGTGAAGGTACAACTGCCTTACAATAACTCACGACATATTCCTTAAAAAGCCAATTATGATTTTGAGATAATTCATAGAATTCCTCAAAATCCAAACGACCATCCCCATTAGAATCATATGATTGAAGAATATACCGAGTCATACCCTTTGGTAATTGATCACAAAATCGGTTGTGTTGCTTTATTAATTTTTTTAAGTCACAAATACTAAGATAACCATCATTATCACTATCCAGCTATATGAGTATAAAACCAAGAAAAATTAATTAGAATCGGAGATTCTAAAGTTTGTCTTGTAAATTAGTAATAGTTATTGTGGATACTCACATTTTCAAAGATACGTCTGATACGTTCCTTCTCGGCACGTTCTTCTGTTGATGTCATACGATTTAAGGGAATTTCTTCATGACCATTTTCTTGAACCTGATATGAATCGGATTGATGGGTAGTTCTTGTTTGAGGATTAAGTCCATAACCCTGTTCCATACGTTGCATTTCGATATTATTCATTTTGAAGCCACCACTTACTTTTTGTTCACTCAATTTGCTAAATTCTTGTTACACTTTGTATTTTTTCGACTTTACAAGTTTCCATTCAATTATGTTTTGCACTGAAGCGGTTGAAAATGTTTTTGTCGATAAAGGAACCGTAACGTATTACACGATAAGGAAACGTAGATAGATAGCTTCTATCAATTTATATTCGATAAGAATACAAATTCCGATTTCTTAAATCACTCGGAAAACGCGTCTTTTTAACTTACAGCATACAAAATGACAGTCATACTAGAAGGAATCAACATTTACCAATTGTTTGCAAACTACTACTACACAGTAACACAATAACCGTAACTTATTAAAATAAACTCTTTGTTGCAATTTCTACCACTTAATTAAATCAGTTAATGACGAGCCGATAAGAGAATCAAATAGCGACTGATCACGATGCTATCCCACTGGTGACTAACGCACCGCTAAATTCCGAAGATTGATTAAATCCGCAAATGATTCATAACAATATTATGGTTTATGTTGTTGGACGCCAATTATATTGAATAGTATTTTACGGTATAGTTTTTCTTTACATACGACGAATAAATAAATTTCTTCTCCCAAACGAATAATTATGCTTTTAAGCATGAACCTAAGTGAATGGAGGCACTCAATTAATATTGTTGGAATTTCCGAAAATTGCTACGTATTCACCCGAATTTTTATGTTAAATGGATATATTCAATAGTATATGACAGCAAACACCTACCTTCTTGATAATATGATAAATAAATACACAGGTAAACCACTACATAACAGATACCTCAACGATATCAATTCTGTTTAAACAGCTGAAACTTTTTATGGACACAAAACTCTTTAAGTACAAAGAAACTTTTGGCGGTTTAATAAAACATCGATACTTCATTCAATTGTTGAGTATATTTTTCCCGGTGATCTCTTTACAGAATTCTAGAAAACTTAAAAACTTTATTCACAAAATTAAAATATATACTTTGTTACACTGGAAAGGAAACTGTGTCTGTTAACTGTTAAAGGACGCTCTATTTTAAAAAAAAATTATCACTATGACAACCGGAATCATAGAAAGACTAAACAAATACGGAAGTAAATTAAAATTTAGCTACTTCCCAAATATTCAAGTTACTCAATCAGGATGCTCAATTTTAAAAGAACACATAAATCAACTGGGATTTATCGAACATCTTCTCCAATTGACCACTTCCAAATACGGTAAGTTAATATAATAAATCATTAATACTTAACAATATTCTTAAATTTATTTGTAGAGTGATTTTAAAACCAGTAAAATCCCTGATTCAAATTGGAGACCTTAAAACCAACTTGGAAAGACCCGATGATGATAAATGGGAAGTAATAGATATCAAATGGCAAGAGAAAATTCTCAGTTCAGCTGAAGTAAAACGGTTTTCAATCAAAGACAATTGTACGACCGATTTGCACAAGGAGTATCATAATTTAATCGAACGGTATCACTTAAATGATACGCACAATGAAGACAGAAAAATATTTACAATTATTTCGGATGATGAATGTAAACCAACTGGCAATATTCTCATTCTTACGGAATTTCTTGTTCCATTGAGTGAGATGAATGAGCCTCTTTATCGGCTTAAGAATCGCAGTAGTTCCGACCGTAATAAGAAGTGTTATCCTGTTAACTCTTCGTTGTCATTAAGTGCAGTTGAAAGGAAACCTTATAATGATTTATATTCTAGTGATGTAGAATATTTCTACGTTATGGTTGATTTGGAACCACAGGAGATTTTGGTTGAAATTCAATGGTTTAAAGATGAAAAATTACTTAAGATATACCCTGATTTTAATAACATCAAAACAAATCCTTATTTACTAGAAAGTGATTCAGATCAAAGACAGATATATCACTATGCGATTGAGCTTATTAAGCAGCCAATTAGAGGTGGAAAAAGACTTGGTGGCATTGAAGAGGTCACTCAAAAGGTGTAATTCACTTGACAAGTATAATATGAATCAAGTATTTTATTGTGATTATTGTTCTAGTTACTGGATCTTACCATTCATTATCCTCCGATGGCATTCGAGAACCCAAGAAAACTTCATTCATTTGTAATGCTCAATATTACCATTCAAACAGCAATTGATTTTGAATATGATAAACTTCATGTTCGGTACCTAATCGATTTGCCAGATTCATGTGAGTTAATTGAAGGAGAATTATTTGGAAGTACCATTAGTTCAATGCGAAATTCGAAGGGAATCTGGAACTTTGGACATCCTTTCTCAATAACATTCTCTTGTCCTGATCAACACAGCTGGAAAGGTAAAATAATTTTGGTATCTTGGCATAACTAAAGATTTATAATTTCAGACTCAATTCGAATAATTTACGATTTAAAGTCAATTGATAGTTGGGGTCGAGAAAGAGATGAAGGATTCGTAGTTGATCATTTAATACCAAAAGATGGTTTAAGTAAAAAACAGTTGCAATGTTCGAGATGGTTGGGATCTAATTGGTTATTTGATTCATTGAGGAGATGGTTCATCGGTGGAATTTATAATATTGAGTTGACTAGTTACTTGCTTCCACAAAGTAATTCAGAAACAAATGTAAGTTTTCGCTGATTATTAATATTTTTAATCGCACTAAATTAAAATTATCGTTTAGATAAAAGATGTGTGCTTGAACAGATACGGGAACAAAACAATAAGTACAGGTCGACTAAATGTGGATGTTGATATTCTTGTTCAATACAACTCGTCATCAGCAATCCGATTGATGAGAGATGATACTGTAGACCGAGTAATTAATGATTATCAGAAAGCAAAGGATCGTTTATTAGACGTAAAAAAACTTGTCTGAATAAATTCTGATTTAATTGAAATAAATTGCGAATACTTAACATCTTCACTCTACAAAGTATATCGCTTTGGCTATATTCGCTGCATCTAAGCGACTGATTTTAATATCCGAATTCCACTGAACGAAAGTTAAATGAGCGGCAAAATTACTGAATAACAAAACCTCAGTTTGTCTACCTTTGCAACATTTTTTAACATATTTTGATAAATTGTGAATTAATCTTAACAATCTACTGATACCATGTGTGAGACTTCCACCTACTCATGATCATTTGTTCAATTATTGTATATCTTGAAAATTTCCAAAGTTCTACTGGATTAAAAAAATCATAACAAAACCTCACAATTCGCGCGCTTCACAATTTACAAGTTATCAATTCGGCATATTGCAACATAAAAATTTAAGGAATCATCTCGTTGGTTCCAAAAATCAAATTAATTTTTAATTGTTCCAATCAACTTCTTCTCTTTTGGAAAGTCGGTATTAAAATATGCGAGACTGTAATGATTTGTTATTGGATAATATTTCATTTTCAACGATGATAATTAGACAATATTTCATTCTTTATAAGTGATCCTACGGATTGACCATGAGGAAAACATTGGATAGACAGGTATGTTTTGACCATTTAGATTTTCACCCAAACCCTTGTATGTATGTGCTTCACGGGCACGGTAACGATGGAATATGAATTGAATAGAAATAGATGTAGGAGGATTTGGTTTATATCGTAATTTCTACATGCCCAATTGCACCTGGATCTCCATATACACGAAAGGCAGTTTAGAATTTCGTATGGGTGCAGATATAAACACCGTATTGTATTTTTTACATAACGCTATAAATGGTAGACGGATAAAGCATGTACATAACAACATAGAGTGTTTGCATAATGTTGGTATGCCTTATGGAATATGTACACATTATCTATTGTTTGTTATCCGAAACGTAAGCCATTATTCGAATTGAATAATAGGAAAACGACTTTAAATAACCATGCTAGACCTACGTAATTTCTCACGATTCATTATATTGCAATGAAAATCAATAATGTTGGGAGAATTAAAAAGAAAAACCATCGAAATTGGACATAAACTTCAATTCTAATGGTAAAATTCCATGTGCTGTGCTCGATTGATTTTTGGACTTATTTATTTTAACTCTGGACTCTTCTTCACAAAATATCAATGATAACAGTTAAACTATTATGCAAATAGAAAAGATGATGAATCTTAAAATTTAGCAAGATCAAGATTATGTATTGGAGATTCTTCGCTTTTTCAGTTGAGCATGATGAAACTTTTTAGCATCAATTAGACCTGTCCGAGCACAAAAATATCTTCCAACTTTGTTGCCAGCAGTGTTTCAATATCGATTTTCTGTTTCTGTTGGTTTGGTTATTTTTTTTTCTTATATTTAATGATAAATTCCATAAGACCTGCTTCAATATGCCGTTTTTAGTCAAATAAATTAACATTTCTTAATGGCAGAAACCTAATCGTTGACTAAAGATAGTAAACGTGAAATCCAGTTCTATGATAAATCTGTTATTAAATCTATCTTAAATTAAAAGTAACCAAACCGAGGTGCACTACAAAATCATCATCTCTATGAGTCTACAAATCCATTTCATTCCAGTAATAGCCATTATATTAGTAGAATACGAATTTATTATTAAGATACCAAGGTTTTCTTTTATATTTTTTTTTCTTCTCTTCATGATGATTATTCTGAAGAAAACCATATGAACAACTATAAACCGGTTTTATTTAAATTATAAAAAAAATATATGGTCGAGAAGAAATAATATAAAGTAAAAAAATAATTATGTATATATATATAGTGCTAGAGGGAGACAGTGAATAATTTGAAAAACAAGGAAAATCCGTATGAATAAGTTCATTCATTTCATGTTTCATGGAGTGCGGAGAAGAAACTGGAAGCCAAAGTGCTATGTGTTTTATTATAAGAACGTGTGAATTACTAACAACAGCACATCTTCCAATACCACAAAGGCTTAAATAACACGATGAAGAGAATCAAAAACTATAGAAGACAATAACGAATACATCAATTTGGTGTGGCATTTTTTGTACGTCTTTTAATGTTATGTGAAGGCTGAAAATGATCATGCAAAACGATGGTATAGAAAAACGACCGTATTTTCAAGGTAGATGTTATCCAACAACCAAGACCCACGACCAAAGATGAATTCCAAAATTATCTATTTTTATCGAATATTAGAGCATACAACATCATACCTATTTCTCAGATATTTGATTAATGCAATCAATCTCCATGTGTATTGATTATTTAACATAAAAATTTATGGTGTGACCGAATTCTAAACGATATATCCAACATAATTGATTAAATGGCATATTCCGCCACGTGTGTGAAATGGACATTTATTCTTTTCATATGAACAAAAATACAGTGAATCTGATATGCGAGAGAGTTAAAATTGTTGACGGAATACCACATTTTATTTAAATTTCATTTTTACCCATAATTTAAATATCAATCTTATTAAATAATTGATTGGATTTATGTCTGGTAAGGAACTAAGAATATCGTATGGCTGATATGTACATAAATATTCAATTCCACTCCAATTATTGTAGTATTCCTAGTATAAATGGATCCACATTCGAGAAGTGTAGAAGGTGAGAATGGGGAAGAGAGAGAGTCTTATAACCGAACCTTCGGCGGTATATCGATTTTCTTCCACAACAAAAAGAAAATTTAAGTACATTCTGCTACGTTGTTACTTACATAAAGCATAAACATAAAAATCATACCTTTTCATTCGTACCGTCTCTTTCACGTTTGTGTTTTCTCTCTCTCTTTCGCTCTCATTCTATATTCCTCGTATTAACACTCGATGAATAAAAAAGGAGAATTCAAGGAAAACCCTGGATTTGATTTAACTGTAATAATTACCGTAGTGTCGTTGTCGCTTAAATATAGCTGACTAATCCACATTTCGATATGAAATTATGTTGCACATACCGAAACTACACAAAATTAAAATATAAAGAACACATTTTTCCATATTTTGTACTGATACTATCAAAACATTGAAATGTTATTTATTTTTATGAAAGTGGATGCTTTATATGAATATGACTATGTCAGTTTTCATGCAGTTTTACATCGTTTCGTTTATGCACCTGACGACCAACCTAAGAAAACGAAGATTGTCCGCCGAAACATGATGTGTAAGGAAAACAGAATCATTCTCATACATATTAAACATCGTATGTGCAATAAGAGACTTCCTGTCAGCAAATGATATTATCATTTCGCGTGTATTTTATAACAAATCGATAAGAATAGGATATCAAATGGTTGTATCTCTGCCAATTCTGATAAAGTGTGGCCGACAGAGGATTGATTGCAGAGAACGATTTATAGATCGCAGAGACTACTAAATCTAAAGTCTACGAATAGCATGCTACGTTTTCAATTCGATAAGCCCTTTATCAACAACGATATTCTACTATTTTATTACATCTAGTCTATACATAAATTTATTAGCCATTTAATGACGTTCTCGGTTATTAATGTTGTTATTATCCGAAATTAGGATGATGCATAAACATATCAGTCGTAATCGAAACCAAAAACTACTGAATAGCAATAAATATCGTAATATGAGTATGAATTCTATTTACAGGCTAGCATTCGCAATATGTATATTGTATATTTATATTAAAATGAACATGAAACCATTTTATTTATAAATGACCGCTATGTGCTAATGAATGTGTAGTAAAAATACTTAAAAAAAAAAAATCAATTAAAGTTTAGAAAGTCTGTGAAGCGGAGTCGGACGGTTTAATTCTATGTGTAATGGCTCAGTACTTCAATTGTTTAATGTTGTGTTGTTGTACACAAATTTGCCAGTTCTCCACTAATGGATTCAATGGATTCTGAAACATAAAGAGAGAGGCTAAATAAAATAACACCACAAGCAATAGCAACAACAAATTCATCACAGCCATCAGCAGGCGAACGGAATCGAATTGTGAATAAAAAAATTCTGAATACATTGAAAGTAACAATAACAAAAGCCTGAATGTTCAAAAGACTATACATACATATACATAGGATACATTATGCTTTTTTTTTATATTCCTCTCTGTTCAATTCTTTTCTTTGAACGGAATATAAAAACAAGATGAAAAAATTGTATGTTCAGGGCTGCCTGATTCCGATCCAAAAGAGTGGATGGCATAACAATTTCTGGAATACACATATTTTTCTTTCATTACGAGTACGAAATGGGCACCGTATTGAAGGTAGTGAAGCTGCTTGTAGAATATTATTGGTATCAAAATATAGCGTGTATAGTTTACATTGTTATTTTCTTCGTCATATCGTTCATATGGGTTCATTCGTTATCGAATCATTTATGTATTACATTTTTTGGGTGGAATGGTTGTATCCGAGGGGGACTGGGTGATTATGAGGCAATGTGGGAAACCAGGAGGGTAACAAAAGGCATTTCATTATGTACTTGATAAATTCCTTTCGTTGATCGATCGTCTATTATATACATTGAATTGAGGTTCATGTGAAAGATTATCACCACCATCCCAGAGTTATATAGAATTGAACCCAACGAACAAGCAAAAACAACAAGGAAAAAAACATAAGAATCATCTTACACATCACAGAACAAAAAATAATGGAGAACATTTTTATTGTTCATCACGGGTATTTTTTTTTTTTTTTGCACCAGCAGTCTCATTCAATACAAAATCATTTGATATGTTTAGTATCTGAGAAACATAGCATAATACCTATTTTTAGTGTATATAAGAAGACGATAATGGGTTTAAATACTCCACATGTAAATACATTGTATATAAGAGATGAAAAACTCGAATTGAAAATAGAGCGCAACCATTTTGATGGGTTTCTTTCTATATTACATACGATTTTATTATTTTTGTTTCTCATTCCTTTTGGTCTACAAAAACGCAGCATGAAAATACAGTGAAAATTCTTTTTTTTATAAAAATAATAATGTGTTTCACTTACCGATACCTTAAATTGCATTTGGTAACCAGATGAGCCAGACATCACAGGTTCACAACTGAATGTTTGGGGAACAGTAGTTATTAGGGCCGAAAACATACACGGTCTAAAGGAATCAATTGAGTTGATCCAGAATTGGCAATGGTAACCGGTGCAGAACGGTATAAGGTTTGAGGTAGAAAACATTCGTTTTAGTGTAAAGGGCTATTTGTATAGAAAATGAGGAAACAGTTGCTAAGGCCTCATCTGGTATCTGGTGGCACTTTGAAGTATTCATCAGTTAATTGCAATTGGGTGAATGAAACCAATTGAGGGAACCGAATGGAACACAATCGTCACTCTAATAAGATTGAAAGTTGAACGCCATTCAGTCGAACGGTACCGATGGCTACATTGCGACACAGTCAACAAATTTAATTACATGATGACTATTCAATCTCAAACTAATTACAGAACCCATTCTAATTCATTAACCTTCATTGCGTCAGGTAGAAAATCATATTGATTATTTCCGTGTCTCAAACGAAATAATTTACTTATTTTCTCGGTGCGTTTCATCGTTTCGCAATTTTATATCTACACAACATCATTGTTGTTTCATTTTTTCTTTATTTATTTGTTTTTACAGTTCATGTAAACGCATTGCTGTATTCAGTTGCATTTTCATTTTTGTGTATTCAATAAAATTCACAAAATAAAAATAATGAATGCAAAAAATTAAGCAGTAAATTATTAAATAAAAGAAAAAAAAAAAGAAAAGAAGAAACTACATCATTATATAGAACGTTATGTACTAACGCGTTTAACTAATTTAATTCAAACATACCAAATGCTGACGATCGTCCAATTTGAGTAAGCGAGACACCACGATGATGTCTCGTGGATGAGCTGCTTCAACCAACGGTTTTTTCATTCGTTTCGTTTCTCGGGTAAAAAGAAATTACGAATCGTTGAATACTGAAAAGAAAATGGCTGCCGTCGTTAAACATGATATAGCAGCATAAATCTGTGTATTGTGCATTAAAAAGTCGAAAAATACTTGCTAAATAGACTATTTTAAATTTTATTAATTGAAAATCAATAAAATTAATTGATTATAATTTGGTGACCGAGTAATTAATAGTGATATACGTTTCATATGGAAGTTATTTAGGTGACTCAGATTACCCATTGGACACACTGAAGAAAAGTGAGTGAACAAGAGGAATGAAAAAAAAAAGAACAATTTGGATTTTAGACTGAAAGACATCCGCGTTCTATAAGCTGTTTTCAGTAAATTTATCGATATTATTGGAATTATTTAGTATTCAATAATTAAAATAGTTGGCAATTAAATTCGTTTGATTAAGTATTACCTGGTACGAAATGATTGGTGTGTTTTGTTAAGCCACTACTAAAAGTCCTGTGTCTCCAGGGTAATATGATAAATTCCTAGAATAGTATTTGGTGTCGTTGACATATTGACTTGTGAAGTGAATCCACTATTTCAAATGGAATAGTCGTAATCTTTAATTTTTTATTAATCTGATGTGATTAATCTATCAGTTTTTGTATAGAAAGAGTTTAAATCGAATCGTATTACGATTTCACAGTGTATGTGGATCCACTTGGCTAACTAGTTAGATTGTAAATATTAAATATAAAAAAAAAAAATTAAATTTATTTTTGTATAATATAAAGTTGCGTCATTTATAATCTACACACTTGGCTAAACTAGAGAATAATTTAACATATAATTTGGAATTTAATTTGACACAGAGAGAATTATTTCTATATTTTATTAAATATGACTATCTTATGTGATTCAAACTACGCAAAATACGTCTACAGAATTATTGAATAAAAAAAAACTAAAAATTTTGAAGATAATCTATAACAAGATTTAATGTGTTAAGCATGTTCACCAGCTGCGATGAAATTTTATAGTTTTTTGTTCCTAAATTATCCAACAAAAAAGGGTAAAATATTGCTATCAAAAAAGGCTAACTAATTCCAAAAATATGGATAAATCAGCACCAGAGAAATGTGTGGTAGCAATTGATTTTCGCATTCGAAATATCCTTCATTGAAGAAGTTTTATGGAATACAAATAATTTTTTTTTACTCAAAAGGGTTTAAGTAATTGTGCCCTAATTGGAAGTTTGTACGCCTTTCAGAGTCAGTCTGATGTTAAAGTGGATCGTGATGGTCATAAAATTACTAAATCTAGTGGAAATTGTTTAAAAATTAATCCATAAATACAGTGCAGGTGTATAAAATATTACATCTTTAGACAGTGATTATAAGAAATCATAAATATATTGCTATCATTTTGTCTCTACGTGATTCTTCTTGGATATACAAGATGAGAAAACTTCCATGTCACGATGCAGTTCTGGTTGGAACAAATTAATACATTTTTTTTCATATAAATCGTTGAATTGGTCTCTGTTTCAATGTTCTCTTAAAGTGTAAATGAATAAAATAATAAAAAGATAGTCTCCTATTCCATCGTGGTTGTTTATAGAATAGTCACTGACTTTCATGAAATATGATGTGATGTGAAAAAGAACGCTTGGATAATTTTATCTTGATTCTATAAGACTGAGAATGAGATTAAGTTTCACGTCATTTTTACCTAGACAATAGCAATTGCATTTGATGTCTAAGATCAATTTTTTGTTATATTTTATTTGTCACCTGTGTAAAGGTTACAGTTTCAAATGAATTTTTCATAATATTCAAAATAAGTAGTGAAGAAGAGTGAAAGAATCAAATGTAAAGAACAATGTAGAAAGCAAAGCTTTAAGACGATATTCTTGAATTTCCAATAAATTTGAGTGGGTCTTAATTTACGTTGTACCGTTGCTTTCTTGGCAATTCAACGGGAGATTGTTGTTACATTCTGAACGATCGTTCATGTAAAGAATACTAACGATAATGTTGATCCCGTTAGATGACCTTAATTTTTATCCAGTTTTTCATTGCATTAACATCTTTTCCTTAGTGAAAACTATAAAAAAGATGACGAATTCACGGATACATTGCGAAATGTATTCTTAGTTTCAGTATGGTTACTAATTAGTGCAATTTATTAGTAGTTATGGTATGAATGCAACAATAACTTCACCACAATTGGATTCTTTTCTTATTCTGAATCAATGGATTATAACATCTTATTCAAATTTTCTAAAATTGCTGAGACCAACCATTAATCATTTACGTACAAATGAATGCATTTCACATCACTAATATGAAGTCAATTGTGATTATCTATTGTAAGATTATAACATTGTCTGTTATACTGTTCTGATTACATAAATTTATTATACACATATGAATAGTATATCAATTGTCCGGTATTCAGACTTTCTAATCAATGTCAGTTGTTAAGTATTTTCATTCGAGTAAATACTACGTCATTCGTAATCAGTAATTTGTTTAAATGATTTAACTTTAATCACTTTGTTATATGCATTGTAAAAAAAAAAAAATTTCACTTTTCACCATTGTAGCATCTGGTGACACAATTATTTAAAATTTTATTGTCTTTAACGTACAAAAAAATAATAGAATCGACAGTTAAATTACGGCCAGTTAAATAATTTGGACATGAGTTCACGTGATGAAACCAAAATGTAGATTACTATCCTTTTATGCACTAATCAGTTAAACGAATGATATTGTCAACTAAAGTTATTTTTGGAAATGACTATGTATTGCATCTGATGAATACCTTTTGTATTTAGTTTTGTCAAATGATATTAATTGACCATTTATTTTCTTTATTTCAGAATTTTGTCATAACTGAATTGAATTATTGAACGAGAATTTTCTATGGAAAATTAATTAAAAGGATAGCATTGACTGGTGTATTGTGAATTCAGTGAATAAGAAAAACAGAGTTCTTAGATTTTTTTTTTTAACTAAATGAGTAAAAAGAAAATAAATTTCTGTGATTAAGTTAGTGATTCTAAGGCAGTAATAAGGAAAATAATATTAATAATTAAAAGAAAAGTGTTATTTTTTCTATGCTGAATGCAGCTACTACAGTTCTTGTAATATAAATTAATTATTCATTTCTTAAGTAGCTCTTTAAGTGATACAGAAGTTAAGATTGGAATATCTATTTTCACCTATATTTTAATGTATAAATCTGGAAAGAATAAGGAAGAGCATTAACGGATTGATGAAATGTTGTCAGTGTAAAAATGTATAGTTCTATAATTTAGTGTATAATCATAATATGCAAAGCAAAGAATCGTTAATAATTCGTATCCAGATCTCTTGAGTAAAAAAGAAAAAGAAAAAGAAAAGAGAATTACAAAGGGACTTTCAAATCATGAATGTATGAAATTAAATGATAAAGTGAATATTTCTTACAACCAAAGTCTTAAATAATATAGCATTTATAAAGAATATGAATTAATAATTGTGTAGGCGTTTAGTAAAGTGAATTAGTTAACATCGTATATTGAAAGGGTATTGCAGAAATTTTAAACAACAAAAGTGATTAAAGTGAAAATTAAACGAATGGAAATCATAATTATAATTTGATAAATCGAAGTAAGAAAAAGAAAATAAGCAAAATAAGGGTGAAATCATTTAAATCGAAAAAATTTTTAACACATAGTGAAANGTATATTGAAAGGGTATTGCAGAAATTTTAAACAACAAAAGTGATTAAAGTGAAAATTAAACGAATGGAAATCATAATTATAATTTGATAAATCGAAGTAAGAAAAAGAAAATAAGCAAAATAAGGGTGAAATCATTTAAATCGAAAAAATTTTTAACACATAGTGAAAACAATTGCCTTCATTAGGTATTAATTACCTATTAAATTTTTATTCATATTCTGGTTTGGTTATTAAAACATGGTGTGGTTAATGTATCTGATTACGTCGGAATGAAATGGAAGCAGCAGTTCGTTCAGTACAGGTTGGGCCACCTGGCCAAAGATCCGATTCGGGCACACCACAAGCCCAGCCACCAATTTCATATCAGCAAAGGATACCATCAGGAACACCGCCGATTCATCGGTAAGTTTATTATCATTCACAGACACAAAATAGAATAGACGGCTAAAGACTAATTTATTTTATTACATAATCAGTTCCTATAAAAGAATATTAACTATTTTCATATGCTTCTTGTCTAATTCATCATCTAATCTTTAGCACACCGACAAATTCGTACCAATATTAAAAGATGAATTATATTGCGTCTGTTTTTATGTACAAGAAAATGGTTTGACTCTCAATATTCTTAATATTAATTCGGATACACGTTTTGACTTAAAATGAAATGAAAAAAGAAATAACTAAACGAGATGGAATAAATGAAATCATGTGAAGAAAATAGGACTCCCGATTAATAAATCAATGAGTACAG
>JXOR01000398.1:0-37738 GCA_001014335.1 Coboldia fuscipes
TAATAATTTGTTTCACTCTTCACTGTTAAAAGATTGAATCGCCAATGAACAAAATGTTTTATGGTTAATTAGAATTCAAAATATACACTAAAATGCATTTATATACACCGAGGATTAATATTCGAAATCATATAGTTAATCATAATTTATATAAACCAAATATTAAACTTATAATANCCGGGTGCACTACCGCCCGGTAATATATATGTCTCCACTACTCTGTCTCTTTGCGATTATATTTGTATGGAAAGCTAGTTAAGTCAGTGGAGGAATGAGAATTTAGCGTTCACTCAAAATGTATGAAAACGCCGAAGTTTTTTCCACAATTGAGAATAAATATTATTTTTAATATCCTATATCAAAATTAGACGTTTTTGTTATTTAAAATAATGCGTAAAAGTACACTTTTTGAAACTAATGTTGCAAAACAAAAACAATGCAAATTTCATTAACAAAACATGCAAAATTCGCACAATAAACTGTTAAATTTGTATTCAAACCTTATAACAATTATTCGATAACATATACTGCATGATATGATAATGTTACTTGATAGTTTAAATTCAAATATTAACACATTGGTGACCGGCAATCCAACGTTTGGTTTTAACATGACGTGTATTCAAGTATATACATGTGTTTAATAATAATATCAACATCAAAAGTATAGATGATAAAAAACAAACATGGTGTTATTCTAGTATTGCTATGTATTATACGATATTATTTAATTTTAATATAGGACCTAAATAAATAATATTCTTTACACGTATGATAAACATCGAAATCTCGGTGGTTTGTAACTCTCGCTGGTGTTCGAGCCCCAAGCCGTCACCTCTACTTCAATCCTCATTATACTACTGTAAAGGAAATATCTATTTTTGTCTCAATTTTTTACAGTATATAGATATCTTTACGGTATACACGCCTGTACTAACAGCTATCTTGAACAAACATTAATTGGTTATTGAAACGTCGATATAGAAAAATTGGAATTGTATATCGTGGTATAAATACACCCTTAACATACTATTATACTCGTAGAGATAATGTCCCCGAATTATAATTTACTCATACGATTATGGGCGTGCGATTATACCTTAGAACCTAAATAATAATTTTCGTATTCTATAAAACAAACTTTAAACCAACTGATAAAGAAATAGACGAAAAATAAATATTTTTATTTTGTTTAAGAGAAATATTACTTAAATTACCATGCACATTTTAGCACTTTTGCAAATTTAGCTGGCATAATTTCCTTCTTAATTTTGCTTTTTAACAAGTTTATTAGTTAATATCATTTCTAATAGATTATAGAAATTCCCGGTTCGTGTATCAGATACAAATCTCCGAATTAACTAATAATGCGTTATATTTTTTAATGAATTCGGAAAATAGTGTCTGTTTTCCAAAATAATAACAAACGCCCATATCATAAATTTTTTTCAAGCATAATTTTATGATTATATTATCGTCTACTTAGTGGTGAAAAGTCATATTATGAAAATATAATTTAGAGATAATCAGAGTTTGTATTATCATTATATGATCGTTCACCACTAAGGATACAATATATGTAAGGCGTGTTTTTTTTATCGTTTTATGTAGAACTGGATAACTAATTATTGTATTTTTTATGTAACATTATATAGAGAATATCCGTTGGACTAAATATTTCTCTCTTAATTCGGTTGTATATGGAAATTTTAAGTTTTGCAAAATTTCAATAGAGAAAAAGTAAAACATAATAAATGAGCAAGATTGAGTCAAAAACAAATATTCTATCACAATTTCCAATTCGTCCCCTCAAAGGAATCATAATTTTGTGTTACCAACATTTGAAAAATTTAAATACTTTTAAGTGAATATGAATACCGATAATATTATATTTGGTTTTATTAATTACTCGAAAATTATAGAAGTTAACCATATTCCTCCTAAGTATGAAATGTAGATCATCATATGAGAAATTCAAATATGAATCAATTGTATTATCGTTTATACACTGTTATAATACTAAGGGGACTAATACTTATGATTTAATGAGAAGCAGTCAAAAAATTGAAAAAACTGCACCCATTATTGTACACCCTACTTATACTATAACTGTTCGAAATAAATTTCCTGATACTTTGTGGAAAACATTTTATTTTATTTTCATACAATGGGTACAGCGAATTTAATAAACCATTTAATGTATATACATACATATATAATTTACATATGCTTACACAATTATGTATTTAATATTCATTCGGTAAAGTACATTTTTAACTTAAATTTATACGAATGAAAAATTCTTGATTCTTATTTACAAAATCATTCAACATCTTTCTACATAAATAAATTTAGGTAGGTATTTCTTTTAAATTTGAATACCTATTAGGTTTTTATCGCTAAAATTTGTAAATAGACAACAAAAATGATCCGCCTCCAATTTTAAAATTTTTCTTGGATAACTTGAAGATTTTTTTCGAAGACATATAGGTATCTCTCCAGTTAAATAACTATAGTAGAAATTTATTTCTGTAGTCATTTAAACGAAAGAAAAAATATCCAAAATAAGAATGCTAAAAACCAGTATGCAAGAATAAAAAAGGCGGAGAATAAATTTCAATAAAAACATAACGTCGCGTCGGAATCATAAGGGTATATGCGTCATTTTGTTAGTTTTGAGATAATCGTGTTTAAAGATTTTAAAACGATATATCTCCTTATAAATTTCTCATAAGGCATTATGATTTTTGGCGATAACTTTTTTTGATCGTTTTGGATGGGTCCTACTTTTTGACACAACATAGAATAATATATTTGTTATTATATCCCTAAATACCACCGCAAGGGTATACCCCCGTTATAGCCCCTTACGATTTCGAGAGGCGACGATAAGAGAATATTTTTGTAAATTTCTTATTTCTTTATATACATTCATGTGAGGTTTTTCTATTACTTTCTTTGTTTAAAAATAGGACGTCTTTTGTAAAATATTTTTTACACTGTAACATAGTTTTCAATCGGTAAGTCTGCTCTCTTGAAAACGAAGCTGTAATACAATATTAATATTTTTTTACTTTGATTTAAAATTTTAAAATCTGAATGTAATTGATTAATCATTATATTCCATTTATGTACATAATAAAATAATATAATGTAGTATAATAATATTACATTTTTATATACATCTCAAGATAAAAGACTTTTTTGGTAACGAACAATTGACACCAAGGAAACCAACAGAGAGAGAGAGAGAGAGGGAAAGAAATGAGACCCTCTACTCTATTCTGCATTATTATATACATGTTTTATATTCATTTAAACATATAAATGTATGTATTTACATATATTTTAACTTCTATATTACTTCGTACTATAAATATAATATCGTCGCACTAAAAACAAAAAAATTTATGCGTCGCATAAGATGCCCTAGTATGGAATCCATCTTGAGTGAGAAGATGAACAGTTATCATAAGATTCACAACAATGGAATCCATCTTGCGCTAGAAAAACATTTTTAATTTGGATGATATCCTCAAAAGAACTTTTCTTTTCTTTTCATATAAATTCTATCAAAAACAAAATTTCAAACGCATTTTTTCTCCAAAGAGGAATCAAAATTACGCTAAATTCCGATTTATAGAATATGCCGCTATGTTTAATTAGCCATCATTTGAATTATTATTTTGTTTATGTTCTTTCTATATTATTTACAAATATGGGAATATTGCTTATGTTCAAGATACTGCTTGTTTGTTTCTCTAAAATTAATACTCTTTTAAGTCTTAAATGGCTTTACACGGATGTGTAGATGCTGAAATATATATGCACAGATTTTTCATGTTGATTTAAACGTATACAATTGCACTTATCATATAATGAAAACTATAACTATAAAACTATAAAGTAAAAAAAAAATCATATTACTATAAAGAATAGGTGGCCTAACATTGGAGCTGCAATTTTTAACATCAATTGAAATACCAATCCTTCGACTACTTGCCATTTAATATACAATAATTAAAAATAATAAAATTATTTAAAAAGGTAAACAAATGATAGAATTAAGTAACCAGTAGTAGAACGATTGCAAACTACGCTAAAGCTGATGCATTAAACTAAAATCATAAATTTTATGGAGAAAATGATAAGTCTCAAACTCTTATATACGATTTTACATTGACCAATGAATCCAAGACATTTGATGTTTTAACTTTCAAAGTAAAAATTTTTTGCAAAAAAATAACCAGAAATAATGAAATCCACCAAACAAATCGACTGAAAAATAAATCTAAATTTTATATGTTATTATTTCGTAATTCTACTTTTTCGACAAAAATAACAAATATATATTATACATATATATTTTACATATATATTAACATATATAAAATTTAATTATTTAATTTAATATTTCTTACAATTCTAATGTGTAAAATTCTTGTAATAAAATAAATATTACTGCATACTCTCTATCTAATATGATAAACGGTGGTCAACTCACGAATACATTAAGTTATGTATATTATGAAAGAATATTGGAATCTAGAACATCTAAAAAAATGTTAAGATTTCGTCAATTATTAACGTACACAAAATTAAAATTTTCTTCAAATTACGCATAGGGGTAAATTGACAGTTCTACAGGCCTTTGGCAGAATAATGTAACTGCAATGCCATAGTTTTGAGATAATAGCTATATTCATTCTAATTTAATAACCAAAAAATTTTGGTACACGCTTTTTTCATTTTCTTTTTTCCCTCAGGGTCTAGAAAATTCGATTTTCGTTATGAAATTTATCATAGTGATAGATTTCCAAATTTTTTTAATTTAATCGTTCTTTGTTAAAAGAGTGTAATTATCGTTACATCCTTATTAAAAATTTTTAGAACGCCGCATCTTTTTTTTTAAATAGATTTTATAATAGAATTAATTTAATTATAGATATTTATCCACTAAGAGCTTTAATATGTGTACTAAGTGCTTATTTTTACTATTAAAGCTCGAGTTGGATACAATATTTTACAGCATCCTTTCTAATTACTTACAATTCATGATTTTAAATTTAAAAATGTTCAAATCTATAACAACAAAAATCTGGTTTCATTATTCCACGAATGTTACGAACGTAATACTACAAAAGTCATAGTTGATGTTAGTGCTATTCTATTTAAAAAAAATAAATTGTTTAGAATCACTTTGTATCATTTTTTGCCTAACACTTTGTTTTCTTTATTTTTAATACGTATTCAATTAAAGGTGCCACCATTAAGAGGCTCTCAATAAAAAGTAAATATTTCATGATTTTTTTTTTTATTTTATAGGAAATTCAACTTTAATAAAGTATGTATATAAATGCAGAACTATGTTTACGGTAATACAAATATTGTACATATATGTAATTCATTATATAAGAAACAAAATTCATATAAAAGAAGATATTTTGTATAGAATATAAAATATATTTAAAGATATTAAAAATTATCAGTAATATTTTTTTGAACGAGATCTAAACTAGCTTTCAATTGTTTCTCCATTAAATTTTTGGCATGCAAATTTTTGATAAGTAACTATAAACATTACAAAAGTTATATGACGGGGCAAAAACTTATGGCTACCATATTGTATAGCAACTATATAACTGTCAGCTACAAAGAGTCAACTTTACATGAAAAATTGAAGGGCGGGACTCAGAGGGGTAACTTAACAGATGTGCCACCATATAGTGTAGTAACCATAGAGCGACTTTACTGTATCTTATTTATCTTCAAAATTAGTAATAGCGATTCTAATATGAAAGATTCTTTATTATTTTTCTAATAAACATAAGATTGCATCTGTTTTTTTAATCATTGGGGTTAGATTATGATGACATTACAGAAGAAAAATATTTATACATAAGTCATTAATAGAAATTCATTAGATTAAACATACCCTAAGATTTTAACACATTGCTGACCGGCGGACGTGGTTTCTCAAAAATTTTGCTCGCATTGTTTATTGTGTGTTTTTTGGTTTATTTAGTGCGTTGTTATTGATGTTTATTTAGAGCGTTTTATTTTTCTATTCAATTTGGCACGGCATAGTTTCTGTGTAAAACAGTCGGTAACCAATGTGTTAATATAATTTACCAGAGTTGCAAATGATTATCATTTTTAATCATATGTCTTTGTCAATGACAAAAATCATAGATGATTCATATAATATATCAGTAACATTGATAAATATTCATCATTTTTGATCATCATTGTCATGACCAAAGACAATACAATTTCAATTGACAACCATTTCATATAAAATGTTAATCACAAATGATAAATATAATATCACTGTGACTGATAATAATTACAATTATCATTTTATTACTCTAACGTCACTTTTTAAGAAAATCATGAAATTTGATTTTTCAATAATTTTTTATAGTTTTCTTATGATTTGTAATAATTCATTAAAATAAAAAAACTTAACGTCCATAATAATTAAAATTGTAATAAATTTCAGTAATGCATGTAATTTTTGAATTGATAATTTTATAAAAAAGTATCAACGATATAAATTATATAACTAATACAAATGTTGAAAATAGACAGAGAATCTTCAAATTTATAATTCATAGTTGTTGTGTAAGATGATTTATTATATACATATACATATATTATCCCTTGAGTATTGTAGTAGTGTATCCGAAAAAGTATTAAGTAGAAAAACGCTTTTGAAGTTTAAAAAACACGTAAATTCCATATACGTTATTATTTTTTTCTCAAATATCTCGAGAATTCTAAGGCGTGGGACGATGCCAGTAAAACATAAATGAAGATTAAGATGTAAGGAATCTAATTATGAATCAATTTAGCAGTAGTGTATACCACTTATACACTGTGACAATACTCAAGGGACGATATGTAAAAATTATGAAAACTCAAAGACAAATTAATTTTTCTATTTCCGATTCTATATATGAAAAAGATATGTATGTAAATACATATGTTATATAGGCAAAGTAAGCAACATTTTCAATTAATATTCAAAATACATAAATAAGAAAAAACTATTTTGTAAAAGATATTATAAGAAAGTTATAATTGAAAACAGTTATAAATAAAAAAATGTTATTGAAAACTCGACTAAAAATACACTTTTCGCAACTAGTGTTGAAAAACAAAAACGATGCAAATTGTGCTAGGAAAACATGCAAAATTCGCAAATATCTTATTGACTCTTTCTGCTATCTGTTTCATTTCAACACTCAATAATTACCTAAATTTGTTTACTTCAAGAAACGTGAAACGTATCTAACACGTCTTTATCTAGCCTCTAACTGTTTTGAGATTAAATAGATTTTAATACATACTAATATGTGATTTATTGCTTAACTGTAATTCGAGCATACAACCACAATTGATCGTTGCGTCTAGCACTATTTCTAAATAAATAACTATAACTAAATACTTACTGCCATTTTAAATGTAAGCAAACAAAATAGTTCACTTCATAAACATTCCTTTTCCCCAGCAATATATTCTTGGATAACCACATAATATGTATTAAATTTGAATTGCAATTATTATAAAAGTAATGTTGTAAGTCCAGTGGCGTAACTCATTGTTAACTTTATTATTATAAACAATGTCATAATGTAACTATTATCATAAGATTTTGAATGACAAATAATAGTCCTTATTACAAATTACGGTTTACATTTTTTATATGAACTTTAGCATTTTTGTCGTGTCAACTTTGCTTTTTCCTATTAGAGTACAGCGCGGAGATAAGCAGATAAAATAATAATTAGCACCACATTAGGAAATTTAATATTTATACACTCTTCACTGTGTACCAGGATTTCAAATGACTAATGACTTTAATCGACTAATCCGAATCATTGATTCCTCTAAATCAATCACTGATTATATTTAGTATACTCGAAAATTTCAATCACAATCGAATTTTGACTAGTAAAATAGTGCCGATTAGGTAATTATGTCGCTTGTTTCCAAATGTCAAATGATTACTTCTTCTGTATCAAAATTCTGATTATCGTTTAATAAATGTACTTCCCAAGCACTAAAAACTGTAATACACGTCTGAATAAGGTAGAAATACTACCTCCTGCATAATTAATAGAATTTTTTCGATTTATGTTTAAAATTGGATCTTGAAATAATTTAAAACAAATCAAAAAATGCAGTCAAATATAATATGATAAACATGAATATTTTTTTTATCGATATGATTTGTCCTTACTTAATCACTACATTATTTAGACAGTTTCTGTAAAGTATACACTGAAGTAAACATTGACGGTGTACTCGCATTTAGTTGTACGAAATTTACTTGAAAAATATAATTTTGTTTAATAAATACTGGATAGTATTATTACTGTCTGATAGACTTATTTTTGTCTATTAAACCAAAACTATAAACGAGGAAGAAAACAAAAAAGGTATAAATATTTTATAACTTATCAGATCCTGTTTTCTACTAAATCCGGTTATATAATACTGGTCAGTTAACTTTAAAAAATAAAGCCGTTAGGAATGGCAAGTATCGGGTGGTCAACCAGATCTTTTCAATCGAATCTTTAGTAAACAAGTTTTTGATATTATGCATATGATGTATCGCATACGTTAATATACCCATATGAGTAAAATAATTCATACATATAGTATGGAGAATTATTATTTTAATTTAATTTCTACAACTCTTTTGCTCCGAATCTCGAAATATTATCAATTAATTTTTTTTTAAGTAATATATTTTTACCATACATGTTATCAATAGTAGATATTTTACAATCAGCCATCATAAAATATTCCTTCACAGTCATAATTACTGCTAAAGTAACCTTTTCCACCCTCTTTAACTGAAGTATAAAGTGGTGCACTATGGTGAAATTATAATGGTGGTAGAAACATCTCTAGTCTGTGATGGAAACATATGAAATAAAATGGCGTTTTGTGTACATATAGAAAATGTAGTTGATTATTCGATTAAAATATTTTTGTTTTTGTTTTTGTAAAATATTATAACAGATTGGTTATTGAATCATATTAACTCCATGATAACTTGCGTCAAATTATTATTTTTAATAATAATATCATAAATTAAATAAAATTTATATCAACTGAACAAAATAACAATTAAAATGTAAACACTATAACAGAGGTGGCCAAACTACGGCTCTTCGAAGGATTATTTTTGGCTCTCGATAAATGTACCTGAGTTCCCTTTTCATTTTTGTTCTATTTTATTTTAAACAGTTATTGTCGTTTCTCATGTGTTTCAAATTGTCTTTTTTAAGATTACTAACAACAAACATGAAAGACAAATATGAAAAAAAAATTTTTTAATACCTTTATAGTTTCCACAATCATAAAGTGTAATTTTCCCGTACCACAATCAGACCTTTAAAATAACATTTTTCCGTTTTCCATCCTATAAAACTAAAAAACTGTTTTTACAGTACTCACATTTGATTCTACCGTATTCACATCTAATTTTATTATATCGCATTGTTACCAACATTTGAAATAAATTTGTGTGAAAAATATTTTCAATGATCTAATTATGTGTGTTAATTATATTTTTCATTTGTGAAAACTATAAAATTGGATACAGAAAATAAAGAAGTTTAATAAAGAAAATATTAGAATCTCGAGATAATTGCCCCACTCAACTACGTCTCATTCCGCAAACATCACTTTTACGTAAAGAGTTTTTACTATCTGTTTTTTTTTGCGGCTAGCATTATAAAATAGAGAATACCAAAATCGTCGATAAAATGGAATAACTTGGTATAATACCATTTATAAGCCACGAAATAATTGATTTCGAATCAAATAAAAAAACAAACAAAAGAAAAAAAATTGTATAAATCTGTTTTTCTGTAGTCAAAAACCACAGTGTAACAATATAAAATAAATACAGTGAACCCAAATGGTGTTAAAATGACCGTCATAAAAAGAACTCAAAAGGCAATTAACATGATTGGTGTTTAACCACAATGAAGCTACAAAAAAACGACGCGTGGAAAAAGTGTAAAAAATGTTACCATAATATATTATGTACATCACAAACAATAAGGGAATTTCCTAAAAATATTCTGTTTTTTCAATTCCAAAAACGGCATTTAATTGAAATGGGTATCTAGTTAAAAAATATACTGTTAGGCGAAAATGAGAGTGAAGCGCCGTTTATTATGCAAACATTTTTTTTTTTGGTTTGGTTTCATTTTTTGCTTCGTATTTGTATTGAGCATGGTTCAAGTTTAATTGAAGATGAATATACAAAGTTAATTAAATGCAAAATAATATAATGACTTGTACACTGAGGGGATGAAAGCAAACAGGTGTGCAATTTACTTTTTACCATCTGTATTTGTAAATTTGAATACCCATAATATAACCGTCAAACTAATAGGTTTCGCGTGACCATCTGTAAAAAATATTTTATGTATACATTAATTAAATGGATCAACAAATAAAATTCCTTCACCTGTTAGTATAAGGAAACGGAATCTTCATGTTCCGTGAATTCGTTATTTAAGTATAAGATAATCAGCACGACATGATATATTAATACATATTATTTTTTAATATCGTGTACTATTGCATTGCATTTTTTTCCAAAAGCAATATCAATCAATTTAATGCAAATTTTTGGGTAAGGAAATTCTCTTGTTATAAACATAAACCATATTTATTTCTCATTAAATTACTATAGTTCTGAGATATGTTGACCTATATTTTTAGAAGGTGCTTCTTAAATTGTTCAATGCTCGTGCATTTGAAATCCTTAAGCTTTGACTCCAAATAACCCAAATGAAAGTAATCTATAGGATTCAAATCAGGTGAAAATGTCGACCATTCTGCAAATTACAAAACTGATATTCGAAAAATTAATTCATAGCCTGATAAAGGAAGGTTGAAACAAAAAAATAAAATTCTCAAGCAATTTAAAAATATGAAGCCAAATCATGGGACTTTACTAAATCCTAATACTGTTATGGAATGGCAAATTTTCAATATAGTAGCTTCAAAATTTGTTAATCAAAATCAGCAATCACCTGCCTATAACTAGTAAGCAAACCGTAGCTAATCCCTAATTGTAAAGATCATTATGATATTTATAAATATGATATTTTTAAAACCCTACGAAATAATAATACACTCAAAACTCGCTATAAGGCCACTCTTTATATGGAATTTCGCTAAAACGGCCCTCTCAGCTAAGGCATATTTTCGATTTACGGCCTAAAATGTTCCGCTAAACGGCAAAAAAATTTTCGATGTCGATATAAATACATTAGATTAATTGATTCCTTATACGGCTTTTAAGAAAAGATTCGTTCCACAAAACTTGGCCGCAAAGCGAGGTATGGGTTATTGCATTTTCATTTTAATTACATAATTTGCAGGTATCATTTCTGGAGCTAGAATAAAAATATATGCTTACACCAATTAATCAAAATTTACCATTGTTTAAAATTGAACTACTGTATCACGAACACACATTGCATATCGTCGCCCCAATCACAAACGGTCTTAAGTCGTAAAAATGAGTTTTGAGATAATCGCGCATGACATTTTTTAAATGGCGAATATTTAATGGAGAAAATAAAAAAAATTCTGGTCAAACTTATTTATACCATCTATATATGCTTCCTGTACGATACAAAAAAATCACAATTGATGTTATGAAAGCAAAATTATATTTCTGCGTATTTTTGGTATGTATTACATCTTTGAAACCATAGTTTCGAGATAATCGTGTTTATATTTCTCATAACTTGTAATACTGATTACTCGAAAACTATATATGATAACCATAATGTATAAACGCCGAATTGTAGGTATTAAATTTACTCTACAATTCATCAAAACATATTAATTTCAAAAATTAATTAATGTAAGAGTTATGACCTATGTATCATTTATATCAGAGTATTGACCGCCACCAAAATAACAAAATACTCCCTGTATATCGTCGCCCCAACCTAACAAGGTCATAAGCGTCACGTGAGTCCTTGTGCGACAATAGTACCAGCGTATAAAGGACATCAATATCTATGTCCTGTGTAAAAATGGTTAAAATCGAAGAATTCTAAAGAGATCAAATTGGTCCAGAGTTGAAATACATTCTTTATTTTCTCCATTAATTATACACCATTTAAAAAATGTCATATTTGATTATCTCGAAACTCACTTTTTCCGCTTACGACCTTGTTAGATTGGGACGACGATATGTGTTACAAATCTATTATGTATCGTTATCGCAGAGTATTTTGATATTTTGGCGGTCAATAATCAAGCAAGTGTTACAACTTTGGTACAAATATCTATTTTGTAACAGTAGCCTGCGTAATGGTCGATCGAAATTTAAAATGTAACACTAAGAGATGTCCTTATCTCAGGGTTGGTGCGCTCTAGAGAATTTTGGTCAAAGGAGGAAATGTAGCGAATAAAATCTTAAATTATTCGAAACTCCCAAAAAGGATACAATCCATCACGTCACACATACCAATTACGGCAGATTTGCTCATCCATATTCATGAGTTGTTTTCAAAATTTCGCTCAAAATATCTTTGGATAGTGTGCAGCTCTGATTTTATCCATACGGCATAAAAATGATAGTTTAAGTGCCAAGGTTAGCAAAGCTTCACTTTTTAGGTGAAAAAGAATTTTGTCAAAGACAAAAGACTAAAAGGGAAAGTTACTAAAAAGGAAGACTAAAAGAGAGACTAAAAGGGAAATGTTAACATAGTAAAATGTAATTAACAGTACAAGAAAACACAATTAGTATTTCTAATAAATTAGAATGTTCGAATCTAAGATGTCTACTTTATAGGCTACTTTTTTCGGGATTCTAAAAAATTTCGCTTTTAGAGTCTAACCCGAGACACATAAATTGTCATTTTACTATGTTGAGTGCTAAAAAATATATAATGCTAAAAACGTTAAATTATTTTTTAAATCCTATTTGAAAATCAGATGATTATTATATTAAAAACACGACTAAAAAGTACACTACATATTTTACAGACAACAATAAAAGCAAACATGGCTTCGATATCCGATTTAATGCCCTTTTGTTCTATTATTTTTATGTATTATACACTATTATTTATTTCTCATATAGGATTTTAAAAAATCTTGAACATTACATGTAGGATAAAAGTCGAATTCTCGGTGGTTTCAAATACTCGCTCTCCAACCTCGACTTCGAACCTATTGTCCTACTGTAGAATAAATAACTAATCTATATTAAAGGCTACGATTGAGCTACTAGATTTGATTGTTAAATGCACATATAAGCAGGAAATTCAATCGAAATTGAATTTGGAATTTAATAATTAGCAGCACTTGTAAAGTAAACTATTTATCTATTTTAAAAAAATAAAATAAGATGTAAGAATTTGTTACGATTTATATAGCGGTGACAATTTGATATAGAAGTTATATTATGCCCTAATTAAATATACTGAATTGGACCCTTCGGTTTGAATAATTTATTGACAGAACAAAATCAATATAGTGTTAGTTTTCCGCTAAGATATTTAGCTGGAAACTTAGGTTTTATTATATTACTTAAGTGAAATGATTACTTCAATTAAATGCTGTTTAAGAATTACTTTATTATAAGAATCTTAAGTTTATATACTAATAATTATGCTGACTTAATCTAGATAAAATTGATGATTATAATTATTATTGATACAATATTGATTATTTCTCAATTAATTAATATTGTTAATTTAGCATAGACGAGTCAAAGGCCTGATAAAATATGCTTATGCGATTTGTATATTACGGTCTAAGTCATTGTACTTAGACCATGACGTTCACGCATGCATATTTGAATATCCAATATATAACAATTGCATCATATAAAATATTGAGACGATTAAATTTGGACGATTTTATCTTTACATGATTAAATAAATAATTCATAATTCATTTCAAATTTTAATTTTTTAGAAACATTAATCAATTAGAAACTATAAACAAAAAAATATGAAAAAAATTATGTTCATATGAAGGCATGTACATTGCTGATATACGACCCATCATCTTGCGCACAGTGGATACATCAACTGTCTCAGCCGCTTTATTCCATTGCAATAACATTTCTTCACCATTCTGGGCAGTTTTTGTTCAATGGATCGCAATTCTGAGCTGTTTGTTGGATTTTGATTTTTAGATACCACACGTACCGAGAAAGATTTCCGAGAAATTTATGCAAAAGTTTTTTCTCATATCAAGCTTCATTTCTAAATAATTTTTGGAATTTTAAGCTAAAACAATAACTTTTTAAATTGGTTTCAAGAGTAGCAAATTAGTAATAAATAAATGAATATCTAAGAGGCTAATTTGAATTGTTTAGAAATCCTGTGCATTTAAAATCGACCAAATTTAATCGTCGCAATACCTTATGCCGATTACAACTGCTAAAATTAGGACTTTCAATTAATTGGAATTTAAGAATGTACAATTCGTCAGTATGTCACAATTATTAAAGTTCCAATGTTCTAACTATGTATTCTATCGTTTTGATATTTTCAGTCATCTATTTCTCAACCCTTCTAACATATATCGCTAACGGCCGTTATCAGGTAGTAAAAATTTACATAAATCATATAAACCAAATAACTGGCTAACAAATATCGTTAGCCAGGTCAGAAATCTTTCAAAAAAGGGTTTTGACCTTTTAAATTATAAACCGTGCTATAAATTCAACACCAGATTTAATAGAAGCGACCATTACTGGAAATTTATTTTATTTTTTATGCAAAACCGTTATTTAAAAGGTTCAATTTCCAATGTCGTTGCATAAAAAAATTATAAAATAGTTGTTTGTCGATCTTAGCAGTTTATCAGTTGACCTTAATAGTATATAGATCGTGAGTGCAGCTTGTTCAATTCAAGCTGAATTGATCATAATTATTGTGATTATTTAATATCAATTTTTGTACGATTCTGCGCTCATTAGCTGCCAATATTCAAACAAAACAAATAATTTATAAATTAGGGAAAGTGCAATTAATATATTTAATACTTGCAATAGAGTTTATCGAATTGTGTATATGCTGCGCAAAAACCACAATAGGAAATGAGAGAGATTTTTGAAAATTGCACTCAATATTTTGCATAAAGAGAGCATTGAAAGAGAATAAATACTACTAGAAGAGAAAGTAGTGAATATTAATATAAATTTGAAAGGGAAATTTCGATTTGAAATCTATTTCCAGAAAATCTCTCCATATTAAAAATAGGAAATGCAATCTGAATTGAGAAAATTTTGCAGCTTGCAAACGGGACACAGTGAGAATGGAAAAGTTGTATAGACTAAACGCATTTACGCAATAAATTTTGCAGTATTAATAAGTTGAAAGACTGTTATAAGTATTTTTTGTTAGCTTGTGAATCTAGTGACTAATTTAAATGAAAAAATTTAACAAATAAATAAATAAACGATAAAGAATTTAATATAATAGTGTTCAGATATTATTTTAGATTTCATTTTTGCTTTTTTGTTTGGTTTTCGATTTAAACGAAAGCAAATTGCCGTTTTGGTGTACATCATATAATACATTTTTATTGTTTAAAACTTTTAATATGTACTAATATTTAATTACGAGATATATTAATTTCTTTATATATAACCGGTAAGTGTTTTCCAATAAAATTTCGCAATAACCATTTTATTAATAGTTTAAATATAAAAAATAAAATTAAGGACGCCAATTTTTCATGACGCAATTTCAACGTCATGATGCAATTAGAGGGTGACCCTTAGATAGACAATTCGATGCAATCGCTCATTCATATATTATACTGGTTTTCTATTAGACAGAGATAAAAGTATAGGGGGTAAAAAATATGGCCGAAAGTTCATTGACCCATAAAAATCAGTTATCATATATTTTAATTAGTGATATTTTTGTAATGAAACTAAAAATAATGTATAATATTATTTAATATTATTACAGATCGGTTTATCATAAGCCAGACGTGTGACCCCAAAGCATCATTGCAATTAGTCTATAAGTTTAATTAAATCTAATTTACCTCATTGATAAAATTTGGTTCTATGATTTATGTATTGTAAATTATTAGTTTCAAAAATTTAAATAATTGAATTCTATTATTTACCAAATATATCTATTCAAAATTAATTATATTCATATTACTAAATATTACACATATTACAACCATAAATTCTTAACCATTAATATTAGGTCAGAGTAATAGCAAACCAAGCCAGAAACCACTAACACACCCCATACACATATATAAAACAATTCGGTACAAAATTTTCAAAATTTTTAAAAGAATTTACACTGACACCGGAACATACAGTTATAAGTACCATAAACCATACAGATAGCGTTTGCTAAAACCGACAAAACATACATATAGTCTCACACATATACTATACTCAATATAGCATACAAATAATTCGAGTCAATCAATTAAAAATAAACTTTAGTATTTTTTCATTATCCCAAACAAATTACAGTTGTCAATATAAATTAGAACTGTATAATCACATAAAAAAATTAAATTAAATAAATGCATAATCACTTAAATAATTAACTTTAAAGTTTATAAATTAATTTAAAAAATTATTATAAAACATGATATTTCTTCAGAGAAAACAAAAAATTCCGGTTAACGATTTTATTTCGGTGCCTTAATCATTTGGCCTTATTAAAATCATTATATACAGATTGTGCTTCAATAAAAACAAATTCAAAACAATAATTTATTTTATTATATCTTTTCATTTTACATTTAAATATTTCTTAATTGGTTTGTACTTTAAAACTTACGTTTCACCATTATATTTTAATTCGTCATGAATTTAATCAAATAAATGGGCTAAAAAGAAAAGGAATACACTAAAATTGTCAATTTTGTTTCCTTTGATTGAGGTAAGTGTGGGTTTGTTTACATACATATTTGTACATATATATATTTAGATATATTAAATATAACGTTAGAAAAATCTTATTATTTTAATACTTATATATTTATTGATGTAACTTATACATACGCTTGTGTGTATGTAAATATATATATGAATTGATGCATAGTCAATTACTGTGTTTTTATCTTCATCTTGTAATAGTTTCATTATTTATTTTTTTGTTTCTTGTTCTTTAACTTAATTAATTATCATGAACATTAAGAATTTTCCCACCTCTTTCGCGCGCGTATATCTTTAAAAGTTTGATGTGAAAAAAAATACAACGCGCGCATTTTCTCTTATATAAAAGTTTTACATCTTCATAAACATTCTTCACTCTTGGGAAATCAAGTTTTTTCTATTCTCCTTAAAACGTTAATGCGAGTGTAGTCTAAGAAGCGTTTAATGGTTTGTCAATCTTCAATAAGACTTCGTCTACCCTATATTTTTCTTGTATCTTTCTTTACTAAATTTTCTAATATGGTGTATTATGAGAGAATGTTAAGAGGACGGCGATTGGTTTTAGAAAACGCGCGGGGTTGGTTTTCTTTCACGCGCGTATTATTTCTTTTAGCTTTCAGTTTTTTCCCTTCTTAAAGATGAATCGCGACGGTTTTATGTGTGTTTTTTATATTTCGGGTGGGAGGGAGACGATTTTCTTAACCGGAAGAAAAATAACTACTATATGAAATTATATAATATAGCAAAGAAGAATTCAAGTTAAAAAAGAAGGTGAATGAGAAACCAAAAATTTATTCGTGTCTTAGACGTTGCTTTAGCAACACACAGTAAATTTAGAGCAGTTGAAAAAGTGTATAATTGCGAAGAAGAAGAAGTGCATTTGATGTCAATTCGACAAATCAGATATATATATTTACATATAGACATGCATATATAATTAAATGGGTTTGATACATTATTATCGTTACATTCAAATCATATTTAATTATGATTAAATTGTCGATTATCATTAAATTAAATTAGATTGATGATGTGCGTAAATAATTAAATTTACCTCATATTAATTCCATTAAAGGAGACAAGTGCAGCACGAGTGAGAAATCAGATAAAGATATATGTATAGTGAAAAAAGAAATTTTAATCATCAAATAATTATTAAGAATGTGACCCAAGTAAAAATAACAAACTAATAAATATATCATATTTATGTATGTATAAAAGAATGAACATATAAAATAAGAAAAACAAATTACTGGCCATATAAAAACAAACAAAGAATTTTCCTCAATAATTTTTAATATTCAATTGAACCGGAGTGCAATAGTTTGTGTTGTGATCTTTAATTTTATTTTTACCTAATTTATAGTTATTATTTTAATTCATAGTAAACCATTGACTTTATATATTATGGAAAAAAAACTTTTATATGTAATGAGAAAAACACATGTGAATCGATAGAAGCAATAAAACAATAGATAATATAGTGTAAAGTACACGCGCGTACCACTAATTGTGATACATAACAAAGAACGGAAAAAACATACATTAAATAGTTTGACAATATTAACTGAATTTATTTTAATTATTTACATTTTTTATACGTTGATTTGAAATTATCTGTACATACATACATAAATAGTTTCAATTTTCATACTTTCAATCAATTGATTGGTTATTTTACCAGATAATTGAAACAACATAAAAAGAAAAATTATAATTTATAAAAACTGAAAATCATCTAAGCCTTTTGAAATTGGAAGAATTTGTAACCCTCTCGTACATTTCTGATTTCCCTCGTTTTCCTTATCTAAATAAAAACCAAAAGAAAATAATCATAAAAAAAAAACTGCATTGGCTATTACCATCATTAAAAAAAAATTATTTTATGTTATTTTCAAAAATAAATATAATTAAAAAGAAACGAAGTACTTTCTACAAAAGAATATATTTACTATTGTTAGTGATTCGATTTGTTACCATTTTATGGCAATATATGAAACAAGAAATAAAAAACGATATTTTAAATGACAACGGAAGTAGAATTGTGTGAACCGACAAATGCATCACAATTCCTTTACAAAATGAATACTGATTTTTGGCATCATCATCATCAGCAACAAGCAGTAGCAGCTGCCGCAGCAGCGGCAGCTCAGCATCCGACGATACAACATATACACCAACTCCAACCAACACTTCAGCAACATCATCCGCAACATGTTGATACATCAGCTTCAGTATCTACAGCATCTTTGCAACAAGCTGCCGTTGCAGCAGTGGCAGCAGCAAATTTGATGCTGAATAGTGCCGCAATTACGGATCAACAACAACAGCATCACCAAACAATGTCAACAACTACACAAAGTTTTTCATCTGTAAATAATTGGCGGCAATCAAATATAACAAATAGTTCACAACATCTTCAGCCACAGTCGTCAGAATCAAATCAACAGCCCCAACAGTATGCTGCCGCGGCAGCTGTCGTTCTTCATCAGCAGTTGCAACAACAATTATTAGATCACCATCAGCAGCAACCAGTTGAAGCTGGATCGTCAACTTGTTCTAATAATAATGTCCAAACCGAGAAAGTTACATCAGCTGCAGCTGCGGCTGCAGCAGCAGCAGTTCTTAATATGCAAATGCAACAACTTCAACAGCATGATTCAGATAAACGTCATGATAATAGCTCAAATAAATTATTACCGGCTTTTCAACAACAACAATCATCAAATACAGGTCGAAATGAAGAAGAGGATGAAGATATTGAAGAGGACGAACCAGAACCTACTGATTCAGATGATATAATTGATGTAAAACAAAGGCTTCGTCAACTGGACGACATTAAATTTACACCAGAGAAATTAGTTACTGAATTTCAGGTGAGTTCAATCTCCTAACAATTTATTTCTATTCATTATTATTTTTAATTATGATATGCTAATAGTTTTCATGTTAAATATAACTTCTGGGCGAAGTAAAATTATAATACTAAAAAAACCAATTAAGGATCGTCCAAAAGTAAATTTCTAATCGATTTTTTTTTTTTTAATTAAGTTAGTTTTTGAAAAGGTTGAAAATATCACCATCATATGTATCCACTGTCTTAAATTTATGTATATGCAAATACATAATAGTATAACTTATAATTGATTATAATAGTGTGGGATTTATAAAATTTATAGTTGATATCCTTGGTGAACACGGAATTAAATATTCTGCGCATTGTCTATAAGAAATACTTCTTTCTAAACATTCTAATTCTGAGTGTAGAGAAAGTATTTATGCCAACAAGTGATAATGATTGAAAATTAGTAGAAAAAATTATAATTTGAATACTGCATTATGTACGTAGTTTTAATTATAGTCATATATACATATTTTAAATATGTATAAAAATGACAATAAATATGTATGTTAGAGAGAGTAACAATAAACGGGCGAAAAAAACATTACTGGGAATTTTTACGTCTCTTGATTGGGCGCTCTTCATATGTAGCACAATTTTCGCATCGGTTGTAACCGAAGGTCAAGATGATCGCAGATCGCCCGCGCAACTCAAAGACAAATCAAGAAATAAAAGATAAAAGAATTCTTTGAAAATGAACGAAGAGAGAAAAAAATCTTGCGCGCAAAGAAAAAGTGGACAATTGAGAAATAAAGAGACATATTTACAAGAGATACTTCTGACCGATATGAAGAAGGACGGACAAAATCTAAGACATATATCAAAACGAGAACAAATTCTGACTGGTCATCAAATGTCTTGACTCTTGAACGGTAACAGAAAAGAATAGCAATAATATTATCAGAGATATATAAAAAAGGGGACGAAGAGAGTAGAAACTAATCCTTTTGAGTCGCTATTTTGGATTGTTCGTCAAACAAAAAATAACGAAGTATTCTTTCTTGTATAAAAATGAAAAAGAGGGACAGTTTTTTATTATCCGTTAAAGGAGGTGGTCTTATCTTTTTTGTTCAAAATATTTTTTTATATCGATTAAAAACCGTATTTTCTCTTTCTGTATGGTTTTAACACAGCAAAACAATAAAAAGAGGGAAGGTTTCTTAGGGAAATGGAACACGAATATAAAATTAAGTACAAAGGTACATTTAAAGATGATAAAGAAGAAGAACGGACACAGTTTTGGGTGGGGATTTTTTTAATATTATATTTCCAAGATAAAAAAAACCAAGATATTTTTATTTTTTTTTGTTAGAAAGTTAATACAAATAAAATGAGTGTAGAACCAATTTTCGAAATGAAATAAATGTACATAAAAGGAAATTAAATACATAATAATAAATCATACAAAGTCCACCATTACATTATCCTCTACAAAATATAATTTGTGGGTGATATCTTAGATGATGATTTTAGGTAACCCATTTCATTTAAGGATATCGTTCCGAAAAGGAGTTTTAGTAAATAATTATATGATTTATAATTAAATGGTGCTTTGTGAATATTACCATGACAATTATTGTAATAAAAAATCTCGATAAACAAGTAAGCAGTGGAAGCATGTGCACATAAGGGTGAATTAATTTTTAAAAGTTCATGATAAGATGTTTTAATTTTGTTTTTATAATGTGATTTTTAACTGCTGTTTGACGATGTTTAATAATAATTTTATTGTAATTCTATATGCATATTCGCATTTTTTTAATTGAATCCGTAGCAATTATCCCGATCAAATTCAGCATCAACGATCAGTGAACGGACTCTAGAAGAGTGTTGGTCAACCCTACAACGTGTGAGTTGGCATCTCTTTCGTTGTGTATAGTAATCTTTCCATTCATTCCAAACATTTAATCCCAATTTAAAATTACGTTTGATGTAGTTTTGGCAGCTATTTTAAAATCATTTTTGTGCTTGAGATTTTTTTGGGTTAAATTTAAATAATTTACATTGGTTATCAAATTGCTTTGCTTTCCTTTCATTTCTGTTTACATATTATTATCTTAACAGATAGAATATGTATTATTGTGGATTCAATATATCATACAATTTATTGCATTAAAATTAAAATCGATTTTTCCCTTATTTCTTTCTCTTATTTTTTTTTGCTATATTTTCCAAACATATAAATAGAAATAAATAATTTAACTTGCTTATAGCGTAAGAAAAAAATTTGTTGCCCTACAATGCAGTTAATTTTCTGAGACTGATTTATTCAGACGTTTTTAATAATTATAGATACAATAATCATAAAGATTTTCAGCTCTGATTATTAAATGCATTATCAACATTTTATTGTAAACCTGTTGAATCTTAATAGTACAAAATAAATTATTAATAAAATAAATAAAAATCAATAAAATGAAATCAGAAATTGTTACACAAAATTTTTAAAATAAAAAGAAAAAAACATAGAGTAAAGCAAAGAAATATTGTCAAAACCGATGTTTTATACACACTAATTGTATAATTTAGTTTTAAAATTATCATTTAAATAATTAACTAGCTAGACATTTTCACAGGACATAATTAGTGCCGTTAATTGATTTTAAAGTTAAAATTTCTCAAACAAATCAAGTTAATATCCAGAGCTCAAAAATATATTTTATGGATTTTACTTCTTTTAGCTATAATTAGATATATAATTTGCGTTTTTGTTCTCACTTAAGATTGATTAATGTAAATAATTTGAAGAAAATTGAGATAACATATTCTCCATTCTGCAAATTCTGACTGAAATCTTTGGTATTATACAATTTGGAAACTGTTTATTCAATGATATCAATACATTATGAAATGTTTAAAAAATGCAAAAACGATTAAATTGTAATTACCGCAAGTTATCTTTAATAACATTGTACAATTTTTATGAATAATATAAATTGAAAACGAAGTGGCAAACATTTGGTACTTCGTGCACATCTCGGAAATTATTATGCGGGGGTACATCGACCTACGCCAAGGCGTCTTACATTGTCATCCTATAATTTCCGAGATTTTCCTGTCTTAAAAAATTAATGAACAATGGGTTATTTTATTTGTTTAATAAAATAATTGTACATGTTACATTATATACTCACACTATAATCTGCATTTACCGAAACTAAATTGAAATCGAAAACGAATCATTCTCATAAAATATTTACGAATAATCTTCAAGAATAATTTTTTATTTTTAATACCAATAGTATGCGATTTGATTCTATATCGTCACCCCCATTTAGATGATTTTGAATTGTTATAATTTAACAGTATTTTCATATATACAATATTAAAATTCACTAATAATTTTTTTCGTTTCAGATTTTTATGCACAAGAGTGCAATGCAAATACAACATGTTCGCGATTTACAGCAACGAAATGGATCGTCAGTTAGTAATAATCATCTTCAACAGAATCAATCTTTGCAACACAATCAACATCATCATCAACAGCCTCTACAAGAACAACCACAGCTATTACATCAAGCACAGCAACAGCAGCCAAATATGAATAATCTTAATAGCACAACAAGCAACAATTCTTTGCTAAATGTGTCAGGAATTGTACAATCGACGGTTAATTTAAATCAAACAACATTACAAAATCAAGCACACAATGGAACAGCAACTTCTAATACTACGAATACAACTGAAATAAAACCACATCAATGTCAGCAATGTCTAAAAAGTTTTAGTTCAAACCATCAATTGGTTCAACATATTCGTGTTCACACAGGTGAAAAACCTTATAAATGTTCTTATTGTGATCGGCGTTTTAAGCAACTATCACACGTTCAACAACACACTCGATTACATACAGGTAAATCTTCTAAATTTTCAAGTTAACAATATCATATAAAATTCTTAATGCTGATTTTATTTTTTTATATAATTTTTAAGGTGAACGACCATACAAATGTCACTTGCCTGAATGTGGTAGGGCATTTATTCAACTTTCTAACTTGCAACAACATTTAAGGAATCATGATGCTCAAGTTGAACGCGCTAAAAATCGACCATTTCATTGTAATATATGTGGAAAAGGATTTGCTACAGAATCCAGTCTTCGAACGCATACTTCAAAAGTCAATCAATTTAATTTAATAATTATTTATTAACTTTTTAAACTAACATGCAATTATTATAGGAACTTCAATTACATTTTGGTGTATTACAGCAACATGTGGCTTTAATTGGTGGACCAAATGCAACTACTTGTCCCATTTGTCATAAGATATTTCTTGGTGGCGATGCAGTAATCGATCACATGAAACAAAATCATAAAGAGCATCATAGTAAGCTCATTATTATATTTTATAATATAATTCATTATTATGTAATAAATAAAATTAACAGTGAAATTTGTAGTGACACATCAATGCATTGAATCAACAGTTGCTGGTAATAACACTAATACTACAAACCAAGTCAACGTATCGGCAGCAGCTGCCGTAGCAGCGGCTGCATTATTACATACAACACAAAATGATTCTTATATAGCAAAGCGTAGAACTGCTAATCATCCATGTCCAGTTTGTGGCAAACATTATGTAAACGAAGGTTCACTAAGAAAACATATGGCAACACATCCGGAGACTCAACAACTAGCAAATAGTCTGAGAATGTGGCCTTGTTCTGTATGTCAGGCTGTATTCACCCATGAAACAGGTAATATAACTAGATAGAAAAAAACCCTAAAGTACATTTTTCGAACACAATGATATTGTAGGGTTACTAACTCATATGGAACATATGAGAATGGATCCTAAACACCAATTCGCTGCTCAAATTGTTTTATCAAGAGCGGCCGTGGAAAAGCGAGAGCGAGATACATTAATTGCAGCTGCACAAGCTGCTGTTCAAGTCTCTAATAAAGCTGCTGTCGGGTTGTTAAATATCAAAACAGATTCTTACAATCCGCATTCCCCTGATGGTCAATCGGATATATCATCTTCCGATCAAAATGATCCTCAAACCCCAGAACACCACGTAATTACTGCAGGTGATTGTAACATAATGCATCACATTAACAATAATTCATCACTAACAAATAACAATGTTAACTGCTCGAATAAGATGACTAACTTGGTGTCAAACTGTCATCAATCAAATTATAATGATCTGATTGGAATTAATCATCAAAATCATCACCTTTCACTTCAACATCATACTGTTCATCAACATCATCATATAGAAGACAAGCAACATTCAGAGCAACCATCCCAATCTATTGAGCCGGAAGTTTCAAATGTTTCAGACTCTAGTGATGCTGTTCAAGCAGCTGTGGTAAATTTAGCAGCTGCTATGCGAATGCAACAAACAAACGGTATTCATTCTTCTGTGCAACAAATATGTAGTAATGATGTAAATCATCAACATTATAAGAATACACATCAACAAAATCATGTATCTCAAGTGACAATTCAACATCAAGAAATTCAATCTACAACATCTACTACAAATGATCAATTACATATCCCACAGTTGTCTAATCAAAAAAACATACGAAATGCGGAATCAATGCTAAGAAATCAAGCTGAGGTTGCATTAAGATTGGCAGTATCCAAAGCAGCATGTGTAGCTGCTACTGTCGTATCAAGTATGAGCCCATCGGAAAATGAGCACGTAAATACAACTATATCGACCGATGAGCATATACAGAATAGTAATAATATCACTACTTCTAATTACAATGTTCTTCGAATGCAATTAATAAATGAAAAGGATATTAATTCTGGAAACGGTAGAACATCTGATAATACCCAACGAACATTACAGTAATTTTTCAATACCGTTTATTTAAATGTCTTTTGTTTACTACAATTAACTTTAAATTCATTATAAGCAATTATTATACATAACTCAGAAAGACTATGTAAGGTAGTACTACTATAATGACCAGACTTAAGAAAAATTCAAAGCGGATCAGTTAATTTAATATCAGTAAATTATCTTGATTAATTTTATTACAAATTATTAAGTAAAAAATTATTTTATTGAACAGAATTTATTTGTAATATTTATGTTAGATGACCTCCATTTCAACAATACATAAAAGAATCGAATTATGAAATCTTAAAATTAAGATTCATGTAAATTAGAATATAAATATTAATTACAATCAACCATACAAAGAGATAATTTTGGAAACAGAAATTTAACTTTATATTAAAAATTAAATAATGTTACCTTTAGATAAAATTTAAATATTGAAGCACAAAAATAAGTTTTGAAACTACAAAAAAATAAAACCAATATACTATGTAGATTCGATAAAAATAAAAAATATTTTGGAGATAAAAAAAAGTTATTCATAATATCATAACAATGCTAATTTACAAAATGACAATTTTAGTTAAAGGTTTCTTTTAGATTATTAAAGTGATACTACATTACGCTGATTCAAAAAGGAAATATATCATCGCACCGTAGTCGAATAACTTAAAAAGTATTTTTGCAAACTTTTTAAAAAGAAGTTCTTCTGGTTGGAATCTACCTCACATTAGAAGAGAGTTTTTTAATTGAGTGATGTCCTTCCTCATGATGAAAATATTAATTAATTTCTTTTACAACCATATATTTTATTAGGAGGCATAATATCTCAAATCAGTGGTCTGAATATGTATATAGTTTTTCGTTTTTAAAACAATATCGAATTCAATTAAATATTGGTATCGATTTGTTTTGTCTCTCATAACTTTTGAATAATTTCATATTTCTTTTGTAAAGATAACATTTCATGTTTGGGACCTTTTTGCTTCTTTGCTGCTAATTTTGCTCTTAGTTCGGCTGCAGTCATTTTCAAATTTAAATCCGTATTTGCATCACCTAGCTCCACTTGTAAAGTATGTGCAGATGAAAACTCTGATGTATTCTGTTGATTTATTTCAGTTTTCCCTGAAGACAATTTTATAGAATTCGATTCATCAAGATTATTTATTGATTTTGTTATCAAATGATTAGGAGCTCCAACGATAACTAATAATCGAACTTCATTCGACAATGCTTTTATTCGTTGAACAACTTGCTTATGGTTTTCACTTTTTATTGAGACTCCATTTACTTCAATTATTTGATCTCCTTGTTTTAAACCAGCAAGTTCAGCTGGTGAATTAGTATCTATTTTACCTATATATTGCCCAGGACGATTTTTTTCTGCATGTAAATTAAAACCATAACCATCAAAATCCGAACGTTTAACTATATGGCAGAGCCTTTTTTCCGAATTAAAATTTGACATTCTAAGCTGATTAAAGTCAAAACAAAAATCCAATTGAATTCTTGATCACAATAAATAATGTTTTTATTACTCTTACTTCTATAATCAATCACGTGTTATGTAAAATCACCTGTTGCTTCACGTATTGATTTTCTCAATTTTTTTCTATATATCTGATATAATATAATATGCTCGAAAGGAATAAATATATAAGTAAATAAAAAATTTAACTAATTGAATGTATATAATTAATAACAATTTCTATATCTGCAAAGATTTTCCATCAATGTGTTTATTCGAAAAATAAAATTATCACATCATTAGTTATGTCAGCAGATTTACTGCCTATCCTAAATTAAAGCTTTTGCTTTAGCGTTATTCACGCATTTTCCAAACAAAGCCGTGCTGGCTGAAACCAACCCCTTTGCGTCAGAAAATCATCTGTTGTAAACAATAAGTTGTGGTATTCAAAACTTTAGTGAAAGATTTATATAGAATCGTCACCTTAATGGAGTAATCACATATCTGCCAAATCGATTATATTATCAGATACGTGACTATACCATTTAGTTGACGAATATTGAATCTGGCATAAGTAAATAACGAAACAAAAAATGGTACATCCATCGAAAACATTTGTGAAAATTAAGTTAGTTCTGTCTCACGCTAGCATTGTTTCAGTTCCTCCACATAATACTCATTCTAAAATTTTTCTTTGACATTTAGGAAGAGCATTTAGGGTGTTTTCCATAAATGGAGAATTTATTCGCGCACGTTCAGCGTTTGACGTCAATTAAATTTATTATTGTGGTGGCGCTGACATCGCTTTAGATAATGCTTTACTGTAGAATTTAATTGAGAACGCCAAACCTTGGCGTCTATCAAATTTTAGGGTCGGGGCATTTACGTCGAATTGCAGAATTTAATTGAGAACGCTAAACATTAACGTTTACCCATATAAATTGTTAATATCTTGATTTTATGTTCATAATAGAAGTTGACATAAATAAACCTCACAACGTCGAACAAATTTAGAATTTGCTGTCAGAACGCATTGCTGTTATCTGTTTAAAACAATAATTCATCTGTTTAAAACAAACATTTGTGATATTAAAAACTTTCGTGAAATCCATTTAATTTTATATGCTATGCAATTTTTTGTTTACCATTACCATTAATTTTACAATAAAACATTTCTTTACAAATTTTATTTTTTAATTTGAAATCGTCACCTAAATTACTATACGTATATATAAAATCTAATATATTATCGGATATGTGATTATTCCACGTAAATTTCGAAATATTGAATCTGAAATAAATAAACAGTGAAACAATAAAATTGTCGCTTCAATCGAAAAACATTGACAAAATTGGAAATTGAGTTAGAAATCTTTCACGCAACTTGGTTTCAGACACTTCCATATGAACTTATATACCCAATTTTATTTTGACAGCAAATCAAAGCAACGCAATGCTGTTTAGGGGCAGCAGTAAGAAATGTTAATAGACGTCGGGTATAAACGTCCTGATATAAATTCTACAGTGACGTTTATCCATGTATGGGTGTATTGCATAAATATAACCAGAAAACACCAAAATCTTGTAACACCAGATTGGTGTATGTTAACTGATGTTTTCCGGTGCCACCAAATTCCATGGTTTTGCTCTGAAAATGATTCAATAATAATTATACAATACACGGCGAAACATATGTTCAATATTGTGTTTTTACCACAAATTTAAACAGCGATACTTTTTTTAATAATTTATTTTAGACATTCATCTTCATTACAAAGTGCATAATTGCTTTCTGCTAGCAATTATTATTGGTATATGGAAGCAATGTCCCAATTATGTATTATGTTTTTAATTTCCATTTTATTAACAAATTTAATCTAGTTTAACTCATCATCCACAATAAACGAATAAGTTAGATTACCAAATGACATTTGTATACACCATCAATTCCATCTGCGACCCATCATCAATCTTGGTGCTTAAATTTGGACATCGGTGTTACTACACCGCAATTATCGAAGACGGTTTTTGTGTTGACAGTTCCATACACCGTCTGGTTCTAATTATCGAATACGACCAAAGTTGGGTCAAACAAAACAAAGACTTATTCTATGTTATAATTGCACACAGTATATACACCATTTTAAAATGAAAAATTTATCCTAATCTGAAAAAAGCTGGAATAAATTATCACAATAAAATAATCGTGAATATAATTCACACAAAAATTCGTGTTTAATGGCCGTCTTCGATAGTTAGAACAGAACATACCAAAAAGGTGTAATCAGCTCAAACTACATTCTCGCATATGCGTTGCGATTCTGTCAAAACGCATACAAAAAAATATAAAAATATCGTATATGATAATTAAAAAAAAAATTCTTGTACATGCTCAAATTATTAAATTGGAAGTATTAATAATTATAATTATTGGTAAAATTAAGGCAATTTCTACATCAAAAATTAAGAAAATAATGCGATTTGGCAGATACGTGATTACTCCATTACCCATTTCCTAACCAATTGTAAACAAAATTCACATTGATTTATTGACGCTGAGCTTCTTTTCAGTCACCTCAACGTTTATTTTAAAAGAGCGTGAAAAACTCAACTCTTCACGCTTGATTTAGGATAGGCAGTAAGAGAGGTTTTAGTGTATTTATGAAATACGGCCATTTATGAAATAATTTTTTTTTAGAAAAGCTTTGATTTATATGATTTTAGTCATACACAGTGTAAAAATGTTGTCTGATGATGAATTGGAAAGTTTTGAATTAACGGAATACGATTTATTGAAAATATATAATCCATATAAAAAGAATAAGATTAAATCAAGGGATTATCATATATTTGGTAACAATTTAAAATAATTACATTTTTATCATAATTTTTTAATATTAATATTTTTAAGGTATTTGGGCCATGAGTGATTCCGATGATTCTGATCAAAATGAAATTAATAAAACATCATTGACCACTCCATTAAATTTTGTTCCCTGTAATCAATCAACATATGAGCCTGAACGAAGTATCGAACAATGTAATCCAACAAAATTGTCCGAATCAGCTATTGGACATTGGGAAGCTTATACAAAAGGTATTGGTGCTAAGCTGTTGTTGCAAATGGGATATAAGCCTGGAAAAGGTTTAGGAAGATCATTACAAGGAATCGTAACTCCAGTTGAAGCTCATATTCGAAAAGGTCGTGGAGCTATAGGTGCATACGGTCCAGAAACAAAAAGCAAACAATTTATTATTTCCAAAGGTTTAAATGATAATACAGATAAAAAGAAAGTAAATCTATGGAAAAAGGAATTCAGTAACACATCTAATGGTGAAGTTAATTATAGAAAATTTGTAACTAGTTCAACTTTTAATACATCTGTATTTATCGATATGACTGGTCCTGATACAAAAATTATTTCCAATTTTGATGCAGTTCCAATTGCACTTGAATCCTACAAATTTTCTACCAAAGAACTCATCTACAATATATACATAATTAAAGAAGTAACTAATAAATCAAGACAACTTCATAAGAAAATATCACAGGAAAAAATCATAGAATCAAATATTATACGACAAAAAATGAAAAATATTTCTCTTGCATATGAATTGGAAACGAAATATTGTAATGAAATTAAAAACATCATAAATAACGTATCATATCTACGATTTAGTTCTAACAATGTTTCAGATATGACTTCATTGTGTGCACAACTTATCGATGTAGGCCAAACTGATTTTCTAAGTTTCCATTTACAAGATTTAGTTGTTAACATAGGAGGACCAATAATGAAATTACAATTAAAAACATGGAAGCCTTTAGATAATCCAACAATTCCGATATCTTTAATGCTAACGTGGAAACAAATTTTATGCGACAGTGAAATAAACGAAAATTCAATATTGAATCCATATTGTGCATTATGTTGGTCAATTATTCTTCCATTCTTACGAGAAGCCATAACTAATGATTGGGATCCACATTACCCAAATACTGTAATAAATTTGTTACAAGTATGGAGATTTATCTTGCCGGCATTTTGTGTTGAACATTTATTGAATCAAAATATTTTACCAAAATTACTTAGGGCAGTTTGTATTTGGAATCCCTTAATTGATGTGGTACCTATTCATGAGTGGGTTTTGCCATGGAAAGATTTATTATGTTTAAACTCCATATATTATGAGATCAGAACTAAACTCAGCGAAGCATTAATAGTTTGGCAACCAGCAGACAAAAGTGCATTCGCAATGATCCAGCCTTTTCGATGTGTATTCACAGAAAATGAGATGGATTCTTTCGTACGATCAACAATTATTCCCAAAATTCAACAATATTTAAGTGAAATGCCTATAAATCCAACAGATCAAAATTTGGAATATTGGCACAATGTTTGGTTATGGAAAGATTTATTATCAATTGACATAATGGTTTCTATTTTGGAAAGTAGTTTTTTACAACGTTGGACTCAAACACTAGTTAATTGGTTAAATCTGCCAGGAGTAAATTTGGATCAAGTTACGTCTTGGTATTCCGGTTGGAAGTCTTTAATCGATAAACATAATATTGGTGATCATCCAATTGTTGTTGAACATTTTAGTCGCGCATTGCATTTAATGCAACGATATTGTGGATATACTGACAATACAATGCGTTATAACAACACACACTCAGCAAATCTATCTGAATTAAATTTTCATGGTATTGTGAGTCAGAGATGTGCAGAACGAGGAATCTGTTTCTCACCAATAGCAGGTCAATATGAAAGCGGACATCAAATATATCGTCTGGGAAAATATAACTGTTATATAGACCGTGGGATTCTATTAATAGAAAATTGTAATTCAACCGAATGGAAACCAATTAATTTAAATCAGATTTTGAATCAATAAACATAAAAATTTTATATATAATTTTTATTAATTATAAATAATCTAATCCAATAGAATATTGAAAACCTTTATGAATACGATCAGTTGTGTTTTGCCAACGTAAAGGACAACAATAATTTAATTCAATTCTTCCAGTTTCTCCAATTTTTATAGCAATTCCTAATCCTACAGCGCTTCTGTGTTTATCTGATAAAATAATCAAGATAAAAAGTTAGATATTTTTTGAAGAGTTTCAATTGTCGTTTCAAATTCGTATCATCACTTTAGTTTCATAAATTCGTAAGTAAAAAATACATATATACATATTATATATTGTAAATAGTTTAACAAGATGTTGTATATCATCAACTCGGTTGCATAAGCGCACAATCGACCTTTGGTAGTTTTAAGATAATCGAGTTAAAATATTTTAAAGCGGCTTGACTTCTTATTAATTTCTCATATACCATTATGATTTTGGTGATAACTTTCTTTGGATCACACAAATCGGTCCAATTTTTGACACAACAGAGATTTTTATATTGGCATACTCATTGGGCATTAATTGTCGCTTGACAATAATGACAGTCGGAACGTAAAATTATACTGATAATAAGGATACATACCGATAACTTTGATAAACATAAAGTATGCCAACGCAAAAATCTAATGCCTGGGACAGTATCGTCTCATGACCGCAAAGTTGCGATTGTAAAATAACGCAAACAACGCGTGTGAAACTTCAGTAGATAATCTCAAAACGTTCAAGTTATTTTTGTTTTGCTATTAATTGTCAGTTTTTTGTTTGTTTGTAAACCTGATTGAATATTTTAGTGATTTTTCTGATGGTGATATATTTGTTACACATTTATTAATGTTGAAGTGCTATTTGTGCTACAATTGGTTATAAAATAATCAGGTAATCGTAATTTTTGGTGCCAAAATATAATAGTAACAAATCATTTTATTTAAATGACATTTGATTGCGTTGTGCGTCGAAAAGTTCAAATCGTTTGAACATTTGCGTTATGAGCGGCATAGAAATAGCGAGTCTATCAATTTTCATACAATTATATGTTTCAATTTTTTGACAATCTAAACTTTGACCATGACGCGGCTTAGAACGGTACCAGAGACTGTACCAGGTATAAATATTCCATAGATATACTTCAACAGTAATTTCAAATAATTATGGTTGCTTTTTACCATGCTCTAAAATAATATGACGGTATGCAAAAATTCAGCAACTTCAAGAATCAATTCCATCAATTAGGCAAATGATTGATTCTATTCAAGGAATGAAAAAATGCGCTCGATACAACAGTATTGAGAGTATACTGTCAAATGCGTTTAATTTGTGATATCTTTTAACATTGGTAACTAAACAGTGTAAAACAATTTTCATAGAAATGAGAAATTTTGAAACGTCGGGAATTACACGTTCTCTACTAAATTTTACAGTAATATTATTTTTTAACACTGCTAAAAACTATACTTTTGCAATTATACAGTTATTAACAACCATTCGGTTGTTTTCAAATGGTTTCGAAATACCACTCAAGAAACTAAAAATTTAGAATTTATACCCATACTTATACATACATACTTATATTAATGCTCGATAGTGGATTAACTAGTACGACATACTTGCGATGTATAAGAAAAATGATTGAGTGTTGTTATACTATTAATAAATTGTATACAAAATGCACAAAATTTAATTCGACGCTGAAATGCTACAATAGTATGAAACTTTCACTCTGCACAATCTTTATGAATTTCGATGTTGAGCAGTTAGTGTACAATCATGATACAGAAAAGAAAATAATGAAATTTTAATTCTTTGAAATTGAACTAATTTCTTATTTCTTTCCATTGACAATACGCTACTTCAAAGATTTCAAACTCGATTAACTTGAAACTTACTTTTGCAAGACCATACGTTTTTGAAACAACAATGTGAGATTGAATAATGTTTACCTAATGAAAAGTTATCCGTATTACCACAATTGTAAAACAAGTGTAATTTTAACTTATTCTTAAATCGACCGAAATAATCACTAAACGGCACAGGACTCCAAATATTAACTCCAGAAGACCAAAATGTTTTTGTTCCTATTGGTATACCTTCAATATGAGGACCAATTCCAGCTGTTTCGAAGCCCCGAACTGTTAAAGGACCACCTAACATAAATAGATTGGAAATTGGAATTTGAAATCCTTTTTGATTAGATTTTATCAACCCAAATCGATAAGAGAATTGAACAGATATAGAATTCACTATTGAGTGATTGTATTCAAATTGACTTTGGGTCATGGCATATGTAGACGATCCGATTCCCAATCCATTCAGTTCATTAATAACTTTTAAGTGAAATCCAGTTGTTGGAAAAATCATACAATCACGTGTATCATAATCTGCTATATAACGGAGAGCCGAAATTAACTTTGGCCCCGACTGCTCACGTATCCTAAGCGGTATTTGCTTTTCCGAAACCACAAGTTCTCGAATTGCTGTTTCAAATTGTACACTATGCTTTAAAGATTTAGGAACTTGAAAATCAAACGACACAATCTTTCCCCAGTCATTACTGCGGCAATGGATTGCCGGAAATACATTTATGTGCTTAAAGCAATTCAATGTGATTTCAGGCCTATATACTCCAAACTTATATGAATGATAAAATGGCTTCCAAAATTTTAAACTTATATCAGATGTTCTGCCGTTTGTATAGTCTCCATGTAATGTTATACATTCACCTCGCCCGAACAAATTAGGTGTTTTTAACTCGGCAGTAAGAATTCCTTGGTTTTGACCTATTTCTGTTCCAACAGTACCAGTAACCCGTTGAAATTCTTTACCAGTAAAATTGATAACATATCCATATGGATTTTTTGAGCTAATATCAATCAACACGTGAACATTTTTAAAACACCCTAATGATGACAGTTTTTGTGTAACACTATAATTTTAAATTATTAAAAATTTGAATAATTTCATACAAATGAATCTCCTTACTCATTCACCGTCTCGAACATTTGTTGAGTATTTTTAATTTGTAATAAATCAATAACTGCATTGTAAATATAATCATTTTTAGTGCTGTGCAATCCAGAAATATTAATCCTATCAACTCGAGCCTAAAATATAGAAAATATATCATATCCCAACTGTTTAATATATTTAGTTAACTTCAAGAGATCCAAAAATGTTTTCAAAATTCCCGTTCAATTCTTTAGATGTTCTAAGACCCATTTTGTTTCGTTAATAACAATAATTCTGTTTTCAGATTGAAACTATTTTTAAAGGTTATATAATAGTTTTGATGGTTATGGAAATCACAATATATCAGTGTTGCCAATTATTTTTGTCATAAATATGCTATGAAAATTTTATACTAAATACTTATGAACATTCAAAATTATGTTCCGTATAGGTAAAATAAATCTGTCAATACATAGGTATAAGTTAAGTGAGGTATACATATCATTTGTTTCTTTTATTCAATTTTTTATTTGTTCAATTCAAACAATAATCAATTTTTCTTTTCATCAGCTGGTTTAACTTCTGGATATTCTAATTTAACACCTGGTTCACATTTAAATATAGGACAGCAAGCAGGAAATGAAGCTGTTTTATTGGTTTTGTCTGTATTTAGTTGACATTTGTCATTAGGTAGTGGTAATGGACCGCAATCTTCTACAAGTTCAAGTAGTTTAGGTGGTTGATCTTCACTAACAACACAAGTAGAACGACCGCAAAATGGTGACAATTCCCATGTCTTACCAGGCTCTACAGTTGCACATCGAGTTGATGCGAAACACATTCCAGGAAAATCTGTAAGTATATTATATTTTATTACATACAATGACTTTTTTGTTAATATTATGAATTTACCTCTTAGTACATCAGCTGGTATTAAGCGTTTATACACTTTAGCTTCGTTATCATCTTTTTTGACAACTTCATCAGTTAAAATTGATGCAATTAATAAAGAAAATACAGCAAATGTAAGAAAAGTTTTCATTCTTAAAATGATAAATTATATATATTTCACAAGATAATAAATTTGAAATGTCTATCTCTACGTTCAAAATTACACTGATACTAAAAACTGAAATTTTTATTAGTTAAATTTGTAGAGATTTAGAAACAAAAGTGGAGGGAGCCGTTCTCAGTATGTAGAGGGGATCCGTTTATTTCAATATGCCTATCCTGTATATAAATATATAATGTTTGTAGATAAGCACAGGAGGATATTATTTGTTAAATGAAGGGGAAAGTTTTTTTAATTAAGGTCACACCGAATAATTTTCACTTTTACTTATTATCTAAATAAATAATATGTATGTTATTATAATATCTGCCGTACAACTTTATAGATGCTACATAATAACATGCAGCTTTCTTTTTTTATTGGATTTTAAAATAATTTGGGACGAACACTTCATTTTGTTCAAATATCGGAATTAAGTTGGAACTCTCCTTCCGAAGTTATAAAGGAATCGAGTCTCAAAATAATGTTGTTGAAACAACTATAATATGCGATAATATATATTATATTCATTATAACATAAATAAGTTGTAAATGAAACGCAAAACCATGATAATATACTCTAATATTAGTCAGTTATTGCTATATTTGATGTGCAGTTATGGCAATTTACCGTAGCATATCGTCATTTCTGAAGTGAAAATTTTGAATAATATTTAGTGCTATATGTCGGTATCGCAAAATTGGATCAGATGTACTGCTGATCCATTTTCGAAATATTATTGCGCTATCGTCAGACAATAGAGCATATTTAATTTGTATTGTTTTGGTATTTTTAATATGCTCGATGTCATTTATCTTTTATCTCTGCAACTATAATATCGACGGCCCAACCTAACAAGGACATAAGCGGAAAAAGTGAGTTTCGAGATAATCAAATATGACATTTTTTAAATGGTGTATAATTAATGGAGAAAATAAAGAATGTATTTCAACTCTGGACCAATTTGATCTCTTTAGAATTCTTCGATTTTAACCATTTTTACACAGGACATAGATATTGATGTCCTTTATACGCTGGTACTATTGTCGCACAAGGACTCACGTGACGCTTATGACCTTGTTAGGTTGGGGCGACGACATAAATTTAAACATTGCAATTAATTATAACATCATATTGAATGATAGTTTTATTCATAAAAACAACATTTATCAAATAAATAATATGAAAATTATTAACATTTTAATTTCGCAAAATTTCAAACTCGATTTTCCACAATATGGCATTTCCGACATAAGGCTTTTTAAAGTTGTACGGCAGGTATCTCCCACTTGATTCCATATGTATCATAGTGCCAAAACTTGATTATGAATCATCTGAAAGTGTCGTGACCTCCCTTTTAAATATGAGCAGGTTAATTAACATGGCGACAAAAGAAAACCTTGGAATAATATTTGTTTAAAACAGCCCCACCAATTCCAGTTTGTTTTTTTAATATAATATTCTTATATTATAATTTTAGGCATTGCATCAATCATACAGATCACAATCTAAGCCATTTATGTGACACACCTTTATAGGGGAACAGCCGATTAGTTAGTACAGTTTCCAAATTTTCGATCATACAATTCCGATGCTATGATATTCGGATTATTTGGGGAACATCCACACATGTGGCACAAAACTGGATTATCCTGATGTATGCTACATAAAGTGTGTGGAGGGGGGAGAGGGGGGGGGGGGTGGGTTGTTGGAT